>CM024755.1:168305100-168586288 GCA_014218235.1 Colocasia esculenta
CTGATGCAAAGATTTTCACCTTCCTACAGCCAATGCAATTTGTACCTTTTCACCCGTCATTTAATTTAATGGAACTTTCAGAACAAATAAGTCCTATAATGATGCTCACATCCTGTATTGTAAATTTGATTCTTTTCCCACAATTCAAAAATCCTTCACCCTTTACATAATTTCCAACCATTTTCCTATGCAATGCACTCTCAAAACTGAAGGTGGGATATCAGCAACAATATGAAATGACGTACATGATAACGATGTTTGGTGGTAATCTCATATATTAATGATTTTTATTTATTCAACATAATGTACGAAGAATTATTACGGTGATGGCTGACATTCAAATTTATAAAGTCGTTTATTTGAAACAATAACTTGTATTTGAGGCTCTTTATCCCAATCTTTTGAACACTGGGTTTTGATCTTTTCTTACCTATAATATTTGTTGATCACCTTTTTTTTTAATATATCAGACTATACAAATTTAAATATTATACAAAATTATACAGCCGATGAAGAAAATATATGAGATTATCTTATTTCAAACTAATTCCTAATCTTTATTTGTTTTTCCTTGAAGGTGGATAAAATGGCTTTTAGAAATTTTATTGAAATCTTGTGTGGAAAAATATCTAATACTATACTTATAGATGAGGGGACGGGGATGCAAGCGTGAAGGGAGGGGCTTGCTCGATTGAGGTTGGGGGGAGGGATGGCATCCTCGATATACTTCGGCTGGCAATGCGAAGGAGAGCATATCTTGTTTGTTGTTCGATGGTGACTAGAGAAAAATTTATTGTACTTTTACATTACACTTTAAGTATAATGTGACTTGGCATAAAATTCATGTGACATTCAACAATTAGATGATCACTTTATCACTTCTCATATGAGGAGTGTCACATAGATTTTATGCCTAGTCAATGGACAAATGTAATAAACTTTTCTCATGGTGACTAATGTTGTGATAACAATCGGTGATTTGATGTCGACAAGATCACGAGAGGATGTGATGGCGGCCAATTATGTTATGGCGATTGGAGTGCGAGTAGATACTATGTGATCGACGATGCGATAGTAAGCTCTTGACTTTGTTCTTGCGGGGAGGAGAAATAGAGAGAAAGATGGGAGAGGAGGAATGGCGGGGGGGGGGGAGAGGGAGAATTAAGGGTGACCTGCGCAACCAAGAGGTGGAGGCGATTTTACCAAAGGGGGAGGCATTTCTAAATTGATGACTGATGGAGTTCGATCCGACGGGATCCGGACTCCTCTTTTAACTTCTTTGGAAAAGCGTCAACGGCGTCTGGTCAGCAGCTGTCCCGGGCATCCACTCGAGGGCCAGGTAAGGCGTTGCCGTTGCGGGCGGCGGCGGGGAAGCATGAGCCGGCCGTGGCGGATCCTCTTCTTCCTCCTCTTCGCCCTGGCATGTCTGCTTCTCCTGGAGATGGTTATCCTCTCCAAGCTGATGGCCGGGAACGGCGGCGTGCCCAGGGTGAAGACAGCCGCCCACCTCCCCCTCCGCTTCCGCCCCGACGGCACCTTCAAGATCCTCCAGGTAGATTTTGTCTTATCTACCGGAACCGGCGCTCCCCCAACCCCCTTCTTCTTGTGGTTTGCTCATGTCTTTCCATTTGCTTTAAATGCCATCGGAAGGTCGCGGATATGCACTACGGCGAGGGATGGACGACGCGGTGCAAGGACGTACTGCCGTCCCAGTTTGCCGGGTGCTCTGATCTCAACACCACCCGGTTCCTCCGCAGGATGATTGGCGCGGAGGAGCCCGACCTCATCGTCTTCTCAGGTACTTCTCTTCGGCTAAAAAGTTGGAATATTGCGTGCATATGGGTCGAAGAGTATGACGTTTCAGGAGGTGAATTCTGGCCGGTTTGATATCGTTCCGGTTTTGATGGTAGTTGGGTTCCCTTCAGAATTCCCAGTTCGATGCTGTTCTGGTCCTATTGTTTTTGTTCTCTTCAGTGTGCTCTGTTTGAGGGCATTCCGGTTTTAATTGTTGATGGTTGCCTCTGGTTGCCCAGTTTGATGCCATTCTGGCTTTGATTGTTGATGGTTCTCTTCAAGTGTGTTCTGCTTGTTGTCGTTGTGGTGGTAAAATTTTTTTTGAAGGTAACCACCAATAGCCACGATTCATTAGGTTGTGTGATGATGGTTCTCTCTAGCATTTTTTTCCTCTTTGTCTTTTTTATTATGACTGTTAATGGTTCCCTTCAAGAGTGTGTGTGTGTTTCATTGTTGTCATTCTTGTCTTAACTCTTCATTTGTTCTCTCTAACATGCTCATCTTCATATCATTCTGGTTTTACTTGTTGATGGTTTCTCCTTAATGGTTACCATTGGTCTGGATCTCACCAGGAGATAACATATTTGGACCGAGCACATCCGATGCCGCCAAATCTCTGTCTGAAGCCTTTGGCCCGGCTATTGAATCTAAGCTTCCTTGGGCAGCCATTCTGGGTAACCATGACCAGGAATCTACTATGTCCCGAGCAGAGGTGATGACATTCATCTCCCTCATGGACTACTCTGTGTCCGAGGTCAACCCTCCAAACCTCAATGGAGATCATGCCAGCATTGATGGATTTGGGAATTATAACCTGGTGGTGCATGGGGCATCTGGTTCAGAACTGGCTACTTCCAGTGTTCTAAATCTCTATCTCCTGGACAGTGGCGATCGAGAGATCAGTAATGGGAGTCAGACTTCTGGATGGATCAAGGAGTCTCAGCTGCGATGGCTTCATAAACTTTCCAAAGGATTTCAGGTATAAAATCACCATTCTATTGTATATTTGCAGCTTATAGAAGGTGTAGAGAGAGTCATTATATCTTTGTGTTGTAAATGCAATGGCCATAACTGCGGGTTTCATTGATTATTGTTCAAATTTTTTTCTTTGGAAAATAACCATAAGCAACGTTGTGCAATGAAGACCCTTTCCATGGAGCGAACCTGGGATTGACTTATTTTAAGGACCACTTCACGGCTATCCTAACCAGGACTGAGGGCAACATAACCACCCTTTCTTATGATCTAAGAAGCTTCCATGGAAACCACCAATAGAGAATATAAAGCTAGTATATTCCCATAAATAAGAGATTCCGCTTTTAGCAAAAGTTCTAGACTTGTAGTCTCCGAACACATTCTCAAAGCATAAAAACGTGTAAGAAATGGTCATCACCAGAGATTGGCCAGATAACTTGGAAAGTGTAAGTTTCTCTCAAGTAACTAGGAGACTTCATTGAGGTTTTCTCCCATCACATATTTAGACATACAAATGATAATGGTCAACAAGAAGGATCATGCACTCAGTAACGCACGAATATGAGTATGTTCTTCACAATATCATTGTGTTTCCTTATTGCAAATTCTTTCTTGGTAGATCTCCATTAACCATGACATTAATATACAGTGTGGTACAGCCTTACCTTGTTTTTCTGTCCGCCTGGATTTTCCATTTCTGATGTCATTCCCAGTGATGAACATAATTGATGCCAGTATGTGCCTGACTAGGGCACAGGGGACATGAAATTCCGCCTCATCCTGTGGGAGAGCCATGTCGGGGAGCAGAGGTCCACATCCCCCTCTGGAATTTGGAAGTTTTGTGGACTCCTTAAACATATCGGTCCATGAGGCCCCTCTAGTTGCAGATCATTCAAGAGATCCTAAAACTTCATGCTTAGCAAGCAATTTGGAGTTCAGTTTCAACGTTCTACTGGGTTTCCAGATTCCTACATGGCTACTCATACCATTAACAATGCTAAAAAATCTAAACCTGTTTTATGATCCATGACTGTGGAAAGCCATGACTAGGACAAAAGTTGCCACATCTTAATCTTAAATCTTCTTTTCCTGCAAGCCATTTGTATGGGAAGTATCAAACCATGCATTTATATTTAGGGATTTTTTTCGTATCGGACTGATGAGGGGAATGCTTAACTCTTTTCTTTTCCAGATCCCCTTCACTTAAGAGAGCCTCATATTGAGCGGTACTTGCCTTTGGTCAACTATCTTTTGCTAACAAATACTTTTTGTTTTCACCATAGAGCTCAACGACCATCCAGGCACCTGCCCTAGCATTCTTCCATATCCCAATTCCAGAGGTTAAGGAGTTGCGGTTCAAGAAGATTGTAGGGGAGTTCCAGCAGAAAGTATCCTGTTCGTCCGTCAACTCTGGGGTTCTGCAGACATTAGTCTCCATGGGCGACGTGAAGGCAGTATTCATGGGCCATGATCATCTTAACGACTTCTGCGGTGACATCAGTAGCATACTGTTCTGCCATGGGGGAGGTTTTGGGTACCATGGATATGGGAATGCTCTCTGGCCGCGCAGAGCAAGGGTGGTACTATCTGAGCTCGAAAAAGACGGTGATACTTGGCTGGGCATCAAAAGGATCAGAACATGGAAATGCCTGGATGATCAAGTGCTAACAAAGATTGACGAACAGGTGGTGTGGGAGCAGCATCAGTCAGGAAGATGACCCCCAGTCATCATTTTTTTTGCATTCGCTGTATGTTAATGTCATCCTCTCGTGGGTACCCTCCTTGCATGGAATTTACTTTTCTGCACTTGAAACGGAAAGCATTCTTTTTTCTTTGATCATTCTTGTATAGAGCTCTTAAGGTGGAGGCTTGTGCACTGCTTACAAACTATGTAATACCCCCCCCCCCCCCCCCCCCGTCTTTGCAATGGCCTGCAGGGGTTTTGTAACTGCAGTTGAGACATCAGCTTGGAGCAATAAGAAAACATGTATGAATTTGTGGCCAAGCAACAGTGCCGAGAGCCTCCTCATCTGGGAACCCCGCCCCCTTCTTCCCTTTTAAATACAGTTGTTATATGTTTCTTTTTTTCTTTGATCATGGTATATTGTTTTAAGAAAGATAAATTTGTACGAAAAGAAATCCCAAGAGAAGAGAACTAGGAGGCAGCTAGCAAATAGTGATCATGTTCACACACAAATTCTGCATGTCGATGAAACCTAACTGTGAGACTTCTTTTGTCTATCATTTCTGTCTTAAAACTTACCATTATTTAGAAAATTTATCACTGATTACCTCCCTTTCAGGAGTGGTTGTGTTTAAATTCCACACCACCTACATTTATGGAGATCAGAGATTTAACAGAGAAAAAAATTTAAATATATGAGTGGATCTGCAGGAAATTTATTTATTACAAATAAGAATCCTGAGACGAGGGAAGTTGCTGATATAGAGAATACTATTGTAAAATTGTAGACAAAAATTTTACTTAAAAAGTACTGAAAAATTAGTCGAAAACTTGTAGAATATCTAGAAAGGAAATAAACGACCAGCAGCTAATCGCCGTCCAGCTTTCGTTCTTACTTACCGAGTCACCAGCAGCCTTCTGATCGTGATCCGGCGGCTGAGTCGTCATGATCTCAGGTGATTCTGCAACTTTTCTCAGTTTTGGGCCGTTGACTTGGTGAACTTTTGCGCCCTCCTCAGATCTGCTGCTTGGCTCATTACGGCGGCGGCGGCCGAGGAAGAAGGGGGGGGGGTGCACCCCAGAGTAGGTGAGGGGGAAGGAGGAGGCCGGCGGCTTTGCCCCTCCCCTCTCCACCACTGCCACCCATGAACACGCCATGGCAGATCCTCGTCGTCCTTCTCTTTACCCTGGCATGTCTGTTTCTCCTGGGAGCGTTTCTCCGCTCCGACCTGATGGCGGGTGAAGGCGCCGTGCCCCGGGTGAAGAGGCCCGCCGAGCTCCCTCTGCGCTTCCGCTACGACGGCACCTTCAAGATCCTCCAGGTTCGCGCTTTTGTTGTTCTTACGGCGGGATTGGACTAGGGTTTATACTGTTTGTTGACGAGTCCAATTTTTTTCTGGATCGAAAAGGTGGCGGACTTGCATTACGGCATGGGGAGGATGACGAGTTGCAGAGACGTGCTGCCGTCGCAGTTCCCCGGGTGCTCCGATCTCAACTCGACCCGGTTCCTCCGCCGGATGATCGACGCCGAGAAGCCCGACCTCCTCGTCTTCTCAGGTAACTCTTCAGCAAAAAAGCTGGTGGCCTTGCATGCTTATGGACCGGACCATTTTGGTGTTAGAGTTTAATGGTTGAGGGGAGGTGTCCGCTTTGATGCCACTCAGCTCTTAATTGTTAAAGGTTCTCTTCCCATGTCTTCTGTTTCATGTCATCCTGGGTATAATTGTTGAATGGTTCTCTCTTAACATGTTAAGAATGATTTCAGTCTTGTTTAAAATGTTGACGCGCGGGCTCTCTTAAAAAAGTTTCCTATTGATTGCATTCTGGTTTTGATTGTTGAGGCTTCTCTGGAACATGTTCGGCTTGATGTCATTCTGCTCTGGCATTAATTGCTCACAAGTTCTTTCCAAAATTGTCTTTTGTTTTTTTTAATAGAGAAATTCTCTTTTTGATAACACTCTGGTTTTGATTGTTGAAGATTTTCCGGAACATGTTGGGCTTGATGGCATTCTGGTTTAAATTGTTCGACTTCGATGGTTCTTTCTGACATGTTTCAAATCTCATTCATTCTGGTTTGAGTTGTTGATGGATCCTTTCCACGATTGTTCCGTTTGATTACATTCTCGTTTTTAAGTGTTGATGGTTCTCTTGTTTTGGATTTAACCAGGAGATAACATCTTCGGATCGAGCACGACCGATGCTGCCGAGTCGCTTTTTGGAGCCTTCGCCCCTGCCATTGAGTACAAGCTTCCCTGGGCAGCTATTCTTGGCAACCACGACCAGGAATCCACGATGACCCGTGCAGAGCTGATGTGTTTCATCTCCCTCATGGACTATTCGGTCTCCCACGTAAACCCACAAGATCTCCCGGTAGAGCAGGCAAGGATCGATGGGTTTGGGAATTACAACCTGGTCGTCCATGGCGCAGCTGGTTCAGAATTGGCCAACACCAGCGTCCTCAATCTCTACCTCCTGGATAGTGGTGACCGGGAGAGTGCGAATGGGCGCCGCACTTATGGGTGGATCAAGGAGTCCCAACTTCAATGGCTCCATAAACTTTCTAAAGGACTTCAGGTATGAAATCACCACTCTACCATTTGGTTGCTGCTTGTGAAAAGAAAAATATTTTATAACCTCGTGTAGAAACCCACGAAACTTAGGTGTTGAGATTCTAAGGCCCATGACATATAAGCACAGGAGCTCCACCTGGATATCTAATATGGCATTAATGCCCACACTGCTCTCCTCTAACACCTCGATTGTGGTTATGCTTACATTAGAAAAGAAAGCAAAATAATACTTGTGGAAATTTGTGGTTATGATAAAGTCATTTATGAAAATTCTGCTTCCCTTAGGTTGTGACTAGATGACCCTTTCATGCTTTCCTTCTCTAGAGATGCGTTGGGACAGTAAAGATAGCTTCCTGCAAGTAGATTATCTTCTTTGCTAGAACTGTATTTAGCTATTGTATTCTTTATGGGTATCAGCTGGTAGACTTATGAAGAAGGATACAGTCTTGTAGTCTCCTATGTGTTTCCCTGTCTCATGTCTGGCTGGAGTTGGATGAATAGAATGCATAGCTTCAAAGAATCAAGGTCGATTGTTGCCCTGTTAGACAATAATGCAAGTGCAATTTAAGATAAAGAATAGGAAATGGAGCCAATCACTTTTGAGGGATGTATAGATGGATGACAGCTTGCAGCTTGTGTGCTTGTGGGGTGGTAGTTCCTAACCTTTATGTTCTGGCTACTGATGGATGCCGGTTAATCAAGAACAGCTACCATATGGAATAACCTACAGTTCACGCTGTAGCACAAGACAAGCCATAAAAGAAAACAAGATTGAAGATTTCGTTAGTTTTCTATGTAGACCTGCATGCAGAAGCTAAAGTTATGTGCTTGACTAAGCAAATTTCGTTACTTTTCCACCTTGTTTTATTAGTTAATCTTCTCCCCAGTTTAATTATGATAAGAACAAGCAATCCTTCATGTTTGTTAGCACATGTAAACACGGATTATGTTAGTCAAAAACTTGAAATTTTGTGTTTGATTTGTGCTCGACTGATAAAACGCAGAATGCCAAGTTCCAATGGGGGTTCATTGGGTCATGGCTTTGGAGAACAAAATGACAGAGAATTTGTCTTAGAGGCTCCATGTTTGCTTCCCTTGTTACTCTTAGCATCTTGATTATGGAACCTGCAACGTTGTTGTAGTTTGCTTGTAATTACTCTTAAAATATATTTTTTTCTCCTCCTCAGGCCTCATCACCTGTTCCAGCACCAGCGCTAACATTCTTCCACATCCCAATTCCGGAGGTCAGGGACCTGTGGTTCAGAAAGTTTGTGGGGGTGTACCAGGAGGCAGTTGCTTGTTCATCTGTCAACTCGGGGGTTCTGAAAACCCTGGTCTCCATGGGCGATGTGAAGGCTGCATTCATCGGCCATGATCATCTGAACGACTTCTGCGGTGACATCAGTGGCATACAGTTCTGCTACGGCGGTGGCTTCGGGTACCATGGCTATGGCAAGGCTGGCTGGTCCCGGAGAGCAAGGGTAATATTCTCGGAGCTCCGAAAGTGCGGCAGTTCTTGGCTGGGTGTCGAAAGGGTCAGGACGTGGAAACGCTTGGACGACGAGGAGCTGACCAAGATCGACGAACAGGTGCTGTGGGAGCAGCAGCATCAGCCATGGAGGTGATTCAACCTCTCATCTCAGTCTGTCATAATTCTTTCATAACTCCACTTGTAAGTGCAATTTTTCTTTTCTCTTGCTCTTAATATTCTGTTGATCTTTCCTCCTCCTTCCTCATCCTTCTCTTTTCGTAGTTGCTTTGCATTGTAAAGTGATCTTGTAAAGTGCCCGAATGAAAGCTTTCACCACTTGCTATGCTCCCTCTTCTTCTGTCATGGGATGAAAAGGTCGCATATATAGGATCCTATCTGCATGGATACAATTGATGATATATATATATACACAACTGAGTAAAAAAAAAAAGTGACGTCGGCTGATCGACCGTCTACTTGATTGGTTGAATGGTTGGGGCCTATGTGTTCTTGACGTGTGGGTCTCGGCTGTCCGACCAATCAAGTGGACGGCCGAACAACTCAGCTCACACTTTTTAATTTGTCGTGGGGGTAAAAAGTGTTTTTTTTTAAATAAAAATCTTGTTTTATTCCAAATAAGTTTCTCATCTGCCCGTGTATCATATCCAAATGGGATTTGATTCACACTTATGAGATTAAACACTAATATGTTTAGTATTAGGATAGATCGGAGATAAAGTGAGGATATCTTCATTTTATCTCCGATCTATCCTAATATGATCTGAAAGTCTTTTTAATGTTTGGCAATTTGTTTGAGCCACTAAATAAGCGGAAAAAAAAACAGACGAAATAAATATTTCTCCGGTACTCATTGTGGGTTATCTTATTCGAGTGAGAAGTGTGACTGAATGATAAGTGGATCATTTCATACTAAGCGACAATGATTATGTTAGTAAAAAAAAAGAGAATATTATCTAGTCATTTAATAAAACAAACAAAATATTTCTCTCTTGTATCTATACCCCTAATTATATTACCAATTAAAATATAGTTAAATTATAAGAGAACCATTAAGTACTATGGCCACATTATTGAAAGAACGTATACAAATATCCGTTAAACTCGTTCACGAATGGTCATGCCCGTCTTCCTCTTGGTAACTGTTTCAACGTAAAATCCTACGCAAGAAAATAAAAAAAATTTATACAATCATTTATTTGGTACTCTTAAAAAATTAATCTATAAAATTTATCTACAATTTATAGATTTTGACATTATTGACGAGAGTCTGGAAATTAAATTGTTTTTTCATATAAGATTTTTACGAGTGATATTATAGTCTTTGCTCCCATTCCTGCATCTAGTGGCCGGTAGTCGGCATCCGACTATTGACCCCCAACGTTTGGTGGTCGGCGGTCGACGGTTGCCTCCCGACAATCGACGGTCGGCGATCAACACCCAGTAATCGACGACTGACGATTGACTCTCAATGCTCTGGTGATCGACGCCCGGTGCCTGCGGCCGACGGTTGGCAATTGATGTCCCGTTCTCCACGACTGGTGGTCGCCGCCTGGCAGCCCACGCTTGGCCCCTCGATCGGCGTTCGTGTAGCGATCCTGAATATTTATACCCAATAAGACTCCATATCCAAGTCCGTCTCCCGCGATCAGACTGAAGTCTCGCAAGGAATATCTCACATAAGTGTCCAGTAAGAATATAAAAGATAACCACAACAGTATAAGACACAAGAAAGTACATGTGCTCATATTTGTATATAATAATGTACAACTGTCTCAATATATTATTACATGTTCAAGAGAAAAGTACAACTAACTGGGGCATATCCCGAGAGAGCAAAGCTCACACTAACACAACTACAACTCAACTGTTGGTGGTACAAATCTGCCCCAATGCATGGCAAGTCCTAAAAAGAACTATAGGGGAGTGAGCCTCAACAAGTCACAGGCTCAGTAGGAATCTCCTAAAAGTCACCACAACCAACAACTGAAAGAAGGAACCAAATCCTCAACCCCTAAGGGTCTCACTGGTAACACCGATAGTCAAACCACAGTATGCACTCATTAATCATATATAATAAAATTGAATATAAACACATCAACTAATCTAATCTTCGAAAAGTAAGAGGGACAACAGGACTAGCACAACACTGTTAGTCTACCAAACAACTGAAGTGCCTAAACCACAAGTCTCACAGGCCAACCACTGCCTAGGCAACGAGTCTCATAGGCAAATCTTAAACACGAGGATAACAAGACTGCTAACCAGAAGCTAGCCCGTTATACCCTAAACCACAATACGTCGGAAGCTACCCTCAGAAGGGTACAACACAGCAAGTGGAAGGTCGTACAACACGACCTCCACGGAGCACAACTCCACTTCAACACCTCAAAAGGGCTGGTACACGGTGTACCACAACACAAAACTACCCACGATGGGTACTGGTACCTACTACCACGAGGTACCACCACGAAATCTCAACACAACTGTACTTCCAACAAAGCACACTTCAACGGTAAAACCTCAGCCAATGAACAATACAGACACAAGCCACAACCAGTGACAAGTACGAGTCGGAAAGAACGATGCCACCACACGGGAACAGACTACTGGTTCATGACGCCAGTATCTAACCTGGACAACATAGCACAAGAACTATCTCTCAGTCTCGTAGTCACAGAATAAAGGTCCAACTGCCTCTCCACAACAACACAGTAAAGCCAAAAGAACAGTGGAGACCAACTAACACCACACCTACAGACCACACACAACTGCAGGTTCATGTCTGACACCTTTAGGGACTCTGGCCTAAGCTCCCTAAAATGAGGCACTGGAAAACCAGACTAGCTGGGGACCAGTGACGTCTATTGGTGTTCGCACCCCCAACTACGAGCGCGCTATAAGCGACTGCACACCCACAAACACAAGTCACTGCCCTCTCTCGTCTTTCCCTCAGCCGGACGTACAACTCAAACACAACACAAGAGTGATGGTGTCTAGGAAGACGACACAGACCTCGACGGTGCACACAATACTGGGACAAATCTCGAGCACTAACGTGTCTGGCTCACACAAAACCTGGGTACCCGACTTGAGAGGCATTCCAGAATAGGTGCCGGACCACCATACTCGGCAAGCACACAAACCACACCGATCACTTAACACCCTGGTAAAACTTATGCCACAACACATTTAACATAATCTGCTCGTCACTGGTCACCATGTAACCTCCAGGCTAAAACACGCCATAAAACACAGGATCTACATTATAACATTGCCTGTCATTGACCATCTCATGGCCTCCATGGCAACGCACCCCAATGCACATAAACCACACATATGAATCACATAAGCTTTATAATAAAATTAACATAACTAACATAACCATTAACATTACTCACTCATTAGCCACCAACCATTCCATCACCCTAATCATGCTTTACTAATCATTAATCCACTTAGAACAACTAAAAATATCGTAAAGCGACCTGAGCTAGGTCCACACACAGGACCCTCATTGCCCAAGGCTCACCCACTCATTTCAGATAGAAGAACGCGACAAGGGCCACTGCCGCGTTATAAATGCAACGGCCTGACAAACCGCGGTTGCACACCAGAATGCAACATCATCTATCATCGCGTTAAGAACGCGACGGCTCGACATGCCGTGTTCACAAACTAGAACGCGACGGGGCCAAAGGTCGCGACCTGAACGCGACAGCCCGATCCGTCGCCTTCTCAGACAGAAACCCTGCACTCTGGTTTTCACGCAGAAACCAGCTCAAAACCTCATTTCTATGCATACCAAACTTCTACAAATCAATTACACTATATAGAAAACACAACTACACATCTATACAAATTAAACATGTTTCAAATCAATCAAATAATACAATAAAATAAGGGAAGTCCCTACCAATCAAGAAGAACTCGCAAAACGAGGCCCAATCAATGTTCTCCACGCTCCAAGCAGCTCCTACGCGCCAAAACCATGTCAAAACACGAGCTCCAAAGCTGACGTCACCGGAAATCGCCGCAGCAGCCCTCTCCCCGGTCGAACAGAGCTTCCTGCTCTGTTTGGCCGGAGGGCCAAACTTATCCCAACCGAAATCAAGAACGCGACGTAGCATCCTATTGCCTTCAGAACGCGACACTCTGAATCTTCGCCTTCTGAAAACTTTTCCATGCCACACGTCACAAAGGCGGTGCGGAGAACGCGACGCTCGAGACTGTCGCGTTCAGAACGCGACACCTCACCCTGTCGCGCACACAACCAGTGAACCTGTGGGCTGTTTGGGTTAAAACCTCCGGCCCACAACACCCACACAACACACGGGGACCACGACTAAGACCCAATGACCACCTCTTGGTCAAGAGCACCGCGCCAGAACCAGTAAACACAGATCCGAATGACCACAACGTTACATTATTATCACCTAAAAAGGAATGTCATCCCCGACATTCAAAACGAACCACGGTAAGCCAGACTATCACCTAAAAAGAAATAAAACCATATACAGACAAGTATGATACATTTCCTCTGTATTTGCCTTTCAAACCGTTCTGTGTTGACTGACCCAATCTGTTCTTTTTTTGTACCTGTTCTACTTTCCCTTCTCTTTAATTCATTTTCATAACTGCTCTGCTCTATTGATTCAATCTGCATTTCTTTACCTTTCAACTATAAGTGATTCTATTTTGCTGTTGGCGCTTTTATCTCCTTGGACTCGACCTATTTCCACAATTTTCCGGCTGTGTTTGCAACATTTCTTTCTGAGTTGCTTCTCTTACTTGAATTTCTATATCAGAACGCGACATCTCACCCTGTCACCTTCACAACCAGTGAACCTGTGGGCTGTTTAGGCTAAAATCTTCGGCCCACAACACCCACACAACACACGGGGACCACTACTAAGGCCCAATGACCACCTCTTGGTCAAGAGCACCACGCCAGAACCAGTAAACACATATCCGAACGACCACAATGTTACAGTTCGACTCTCGCCGCTTAACAATAGATGACAGCAGTCGGCACTTGGCGACCGACATTCGGTGTCTGATGCCCTACGGTCGATGACCAGCGGCCGGAGACCGACTGCTAGCATCCGATTGTCGCGCCCGATAGTCGGTGGCCACCACCCCGAAGGTTGACTCTCCATTCCCTACGGCTGGCGATCGGTGACTGACGTTCGACGATTGGTGCTCGATGGCTTGCAACTGGTGGCTGACAACCGACAGTCGGCGTCCAATGACGGGCGATCGATGTCCGACGGGCGACGGTTGGTGATCAACGCCCAACAATCGACGAGCGATTGGTGTCTGACGGTCAACGAGTGCCTTGCAGTTGGTGGTTGGAGATTGATGGCCTGCTCTCCATGGCTGGTGGTCAGCGCCTGGTGGCCCACGCCTGGCTTCTTGATCGGTGTTCGGCTCTCGCCGGCCAACAACCGATGACAGTGGCCGAAGTCTGCGCGACCAGCAATTGGTGCCCGATGCCTGACGGTCGATGATCGATGGGCGATGGCCGACTGTTGGCGTCCGAACTGTTGGCGCTCGACAGCTGCAGCCACCACCCCGAAGGTCGACTCTCAATGCCCTACGGCTGGCGGTTGATGATCGACGTTCGGCAATAGGTGCCCGACGACCTACAACTGGCAGTGGACGACTGACAATCAACGTCCAACGACCAGTGATTGGTGTCTAACGGCCTGTAGCTGGCAGTCGACTATAGACAGTTGACACCTGATAGTCGGTGCCCATCATTCGACGCCTCGATGGTCAACGCTCGGAGCCCTACGGTCGGCGGCGATCGCCTGACACAGTTTTTATTTATAAATATTTTTTAAAAATAAAATTTGAAAAAAATTTACGGGGGCGTTTAATTGTGCGGTGGCCGTCGCGTTCGCCGAAATCTACACGCGCGTCCGACCCCGGCGTTCCCCAAGGAGGGCCCCACGCCGACATCGCGACGCGATACCGGCGAAGTCGCGTGCGTACGACTTGGGTCTTCGAGAACTCCACCCATCGTACGGCTTTCCTCCGATCAATTCCTTCCCAGTCCTCTATCGGACGGTAGTCGATTACCCGCGCACGCAATCGCTACCAGTGAGATCACATCTCGCACCCTCTCCCGGCACCCACCGTCGTCGTCGTGCTCCTCTCGGTTCGAACCCTAGATTTCTACTAGGGTTTTTGTTGTTGTTGTTGTTGCTGCTATTCTTCGATTTGTTTTTTTGGCTGTTCCAAGAACGGATCTTCCCTGGATTCCTGCCATCTCTGCAATTTCTGCGTAGAATTTCTGACAAGATTACATTACATTGTTTCTACGATTTGTTTCTTGATCCGGTAGCCGTGATCGTAAACCTTTGGGGAACTTGGGATTGCACGGTTGTCCAGGGATATTAGGGTTCTTGGTTCTGCACCACTTTGGGGGCGGGGGCGGGGCGGGGAGGGTTTGTACGTAATAAATTTGTTGCAGTGGATCTTGTGGGTGGAGGACGTGGATGAGATGAGCGAGGGCCACGCGAAGGCCGCGCACGGCGGCCTCTACGGCGACCACCGCCTCCACAACCCCGCGGGTGGCGCCGCCAGCATGCCGCTGCCGGGGCAGATCGATGAGGTCCACGGCGGCGGGGAACAGCAGCAGATGCTCGTCCCTGGGGACGCCCACGTGGTCCAGGGATACGGCGGGGAGCACGACCATGGGGGGCACCCGAACGGCGGAGGGGAGGGGATTGAGGAAGACGAAGACGGGGCGGTGGAGAGAGAGATGATGGAGGCGGATTTGGCTCCCGATGCCGGCCATCTGGGGATGATTCACGCTCCTGGAATGGGGAACCAGCTCACACTCTCGTTCCAGGGGGAGGTCTATGTGTTCGACTCCGTGTCGCCGGAAAAGGTACGGAAGTTCTCTCTGAGGCTTGTGCGGCGAAATGCGCTTCTTGTGATGTTCCTAAGCTTGGAGTTTCCCTTGCTTCACCAATAGCGACGAACTGTGAAAAAGTTTATTCCAGTCAGTTGTTCCTGTAACTTCTGCCCGTGTTGAGCTTAATGAGCTCTTTCTAACACAGAATCGAAAGTTTTATGTCTCACTTGTGGCATGGTGAAAATATCTGCTCTTGTTTGATAGGTTTTGTTCCTGTCGGTCCCTTTTTTTTTTCCCATGGTGAGTTCTTGGGTTCCTCCCTCCATCTCCGACTTCTTGGTTAGTTTGTTATGTCATTTGACGATAACGCGAACCGGGTCAAGTCGAGTCAAGTACTATGCTGCATAAGTTCTATTCGTTAATTTTTTAATTGACTTCGAGTTTTTATCTGAGTATTGAAAATGACTATTCAAGTTTGATTCTTTTAAATACTCTTGAGCTCAAGTCCGGAACGAGTATCTTAACAAGCTCAATTGAATTGGTGAGTTTGTGTATATATAAGTCCATTCCAATCTACAAATAAAAAACTAATTGTTCATAAGACCTAAATTTATCTTATTCCAAGCTCATATCTCAAGAGTCTTGATAATTTAATTTAACTATTTTAGTTTAATATTTAAAATATTTAAAAAATATATTTATAATTTATATAATTAAAAAGTTAAATGAATTTGTTCTTGAGCTTAAACGACCCAAGTAGATCTTTGATTACACCCTACTCGTTTATGAAATGAGTTTAAAATTTTATTTGAGATTAACTCATTTATCTTGTTAAACGAGCCGCATTCGAGTAACATTCAAGTCTAACTCGAGTTACTTGTCGAGTGTATTTGTTCGTTTGCAGTCTTAGCTATTACTAGAATGCTTCTCTTTTATCATGCTTAAAAGTTTTATCACCCCTACTTATTCTATCTCAGTTACCAAACTACTTGTGGACTTAAAATTAATGTTAAAAAAGAGATAAATTCCCTTACTCATTATCAAATCCACCCTTTAGCAAGTACTGAAATGAAGCAATGCTTTTGCGCGTCATCGTGGAGCTTGAAGGGATGGTACTTCTGCTCCCAAGGTGTGTCATCAATATATTATAAATGTTTATATTCATATATAATTAATTTTAAACATATTTATAATATATAATGTTATAAAAATAATATTTATAACATTTTGATTTATTCTATTTAATTCTATTTCATAATATCAATTTCACATATCTAAACTAATTAAGATTCAAATCGAATCCAACCGAATCAAATTAAATTATTAATTCAGTTCGATTCGAACTGAAGTGTGAACATCTCTATCAAAGAGGGTTGAAAATGAGCAGATGTTTCTATGCCTATGTTAGAAAGTTTTTTTATAGAAATACTTTACCATTACCTGATATTTATGACTGATTTGGTAGGATGAACATCTAAAACACAACTTTTATCGGTTCATTTGTTTCTGGCTTGTCTTCCATTTCTTTCAGTGGCTAACACTGGTGTTGATCATGGTTGCCTTTCCTAATTGAGCCATACTTCTCTATTGTGCCACGTATAAAAGAATAGGTCAATTATGAAACTTTGCCCTAGTTTATCATTTTTGAAAATTGATAGTGCTTTCTGTGGTAGGATTTTTTATCTCTTAGATGAGTTGCATAATTACATTCGTCACATTATTGTTGTGGCATCCTTATAATTCTAAATTATTTTTGAGACGTGGTAATTCCATTAATTTGCAACTGGGATGTCTTGGGTTTGAAAAATGAGAGTTCTGTTCCATGGTTATAAGCGGCATTGTTTTATTGTTCCTTTTTTCTGGGTATTTAAGGAATCCATACTTCAATGGGTCAGGTGGCCCTGGTTTAGCCTACTGTTGATTCCATGCCCCCTGTCACTGCTTCCATGGGCCAGGTCTTACTTCTAAAGGCCAGCTGGTGCATGCCCTCATGTTTTCACCTAACATTTTAACTCTTTGGAAGTTACATAATTTTGTTTGATACACAGGTCCAGGCTGTACTTCTTTTGTTGGGTGGTCGAGAATTAACTTCTGGTGTAGCTTCACTTCCATCATCCTCAAACCAAAATGCTAAGGTTATATCATGCATCAAATTTATTGGTTTTCTGTTTTTAAGCAGCAGTTCTCCAGTTGATGTTTATTTACTTTGTTTTACCCGATACTTTCCAGCGCTCAAATTTTCCACAGAGAGTTGCTTCATTGATGAGATTCCGTGAAAAACGCAAAGAAAGGAATTTTGACAAGAAAATACGGTATAGTGTCCGTAAAGAAGTAGCATTAAGGTAATAGATGCTTTGACTGGTGTTGAATGTGACTTTTATGTTCAGTTTGTTCTTATTATTTATGAACTGCTTGATTTGGATTTGTTTTTTTTTAACAAATAGAGATGCAAGGATGATATGTCAAACAAGACGAAATAAGAAAAAGTTTGAGAACCATGGCATATTTATTATCCCGAATAACTCCCAATTTATTGAATTTAGTCAGTATGTGTGTAAAACCTCCTCATATCGATTGATATACACATGATGCCTTGCTGTTTACATACTATTCTCCAGGTGAGGACAGTCATATGCATGTACAGTAATACAGGGGTTTATTTACATCTAGCCATTGTACAGTAGATTTCCACAAATACATAACTTTTGGAGTTCATATATAAAAATAGCTTAAAAGATATTGCGACTGGTGGGGGGGGGTGTCGATGAATGTGGGTTGGGGAGAGCCCAGGCTCGAACCTGGGTGGGGATGGTTTGTGTTGCTTTTGTGACCTGTGCTTTACGACTAAGGCAGGGACCTCAAGAAAACAGATATAAAACAGTATAGTGAGAACAGGCTGCTTTTGTCTCTGTTCCTTGTGGTCCTGCATCAACTACTACACTCAGGTGGCGTAGAGTTGATGAAAGCAAATCTAAATTGTAACATTAGTCTATTCTCCTCCTACTCTGTCTCCAGCTTTCACTTGTTGCTTGGGTGGCTAAGGACTTAGAGAAAAGTGAGAGTAAACCTTGTCTACTAGGAACTTCATTTTTCTACTTGATCAGGTATATCTGCTTCTGACTGATTCACA
The DNA here is from genome assembly GCA_014218235.1 of Colocasia esculenta. Lineage (NCBI taxonomy): Eukaryota > Viridiplantae > Streptophyta > Magnoliopsida > Alismatales > Araceae > Colocasia > Colocasia esculenta. The sequence continues at coordinate 168,323,608 of CM024755.1, forward strand.
CCATGGTGCCTGGGTGGCTGGGTTTAATGAGATTAGCACACAATGCAATTCAACTGAGATCATTGATCATAATGTCAATTTATCGTTCCTTGCGCCAAAAATTGTTGTCCAAGATATGCCAACTTTGGTAATCTTCCTTGTGGGTTTTGTTTCTGCAAATATTTTGTTTATGCATGGAACTTTCATAGATTCTCTAGAATAAGAAATTTATTAGAGGATCACCTGTTACGAACTTACGATTGCATAATTTTTTCATTTTGCCTCCATATTCTCCTCCTTGTCATAAACCAGTCTCATTTTTTTTCTTAACTACTCATGATATAGTACAGTTATTGAGACATTTCTCCTTTTCTTTGGCATTTCCTTATCAATTGAATTCAATTGCAGGATGCATCGGTACAAGGGGCAATTCACATCATCCAAATCAAAACCAGATGATGCAACCGTGGGTGTTACAAGTTGGGATGCCACCCAGCAGTGGGGTGCAGTTGACAGTCCCCCTCAAGCAGCACCTTTGTGAGCACTTTGAACCTTTTTTTTCTTTACGATTGGGGGGGGGGGGGGGTTCCCAGAACCCCCCAACCCTACTGTACAATGACCACTAGGCAGTAGCGTAGAAACCCAGCGTGCCCAGCGCAGGGTTCAAACCCTGGGCACTCCCCACCCACCTGACGATGTGTCCACTGCACTACGGTCGCTTCCACTTGCCTGCTTGGCTGCAATAACTAGGCTAAAGCCAGATTGCACATTAGGTTGTTCATTAGTAGACTCAAACTTGAGCACTATTTTTCATTCTTGGTATACTAGATTATGCTTGAGAAATTCCTTTCTACCTCGAAATTCAGGAATAATGAAATGTGAAAGGATCATCCAAATGTTCCAGAATATATATATTATAGTCTTGGGATTTGAGTTGTTTGTTTCCTGTATCTTTCAACATTTGATCTTATTTTCTCTGCAACTTTCAGATGTCATCACTGTGGAATTAGTGCAAAGTCAACCCCGATGATGCGTCGTGGACCTGATGGTCCACGATCCTTGTGCAATGCATGTGGACTAATGTGGGCAAACAAGGTATCATATCTTCAGTGGTTTAGTTGAGCTTATATCCTCTTCATTGTCTCGATTTTCTGGAGGTTTGCAGAATAAACTTTTGACAAGTGGATGGTACCACTGTAATTATAAAAGAAAAAAGTATACATGAGCAGGGGGAAACTCCCACAGAGTTCCCCAAGCAAAATATGACAGACCAAAGTCTGCCATGGGAGCAAGAAACAAACACAACATTCACCTACACACTACTACCTCCTCAGTACTCAAACAGCAGCCCCAGAACCAAACAGCACTACACATCATTGAGACCCCACCCTCATCAAACAGCACCCCAAAAAAACCACGCAAAAGAAAGGAAAGCAGGCCCGCCGAGCCTATGCATCGTTGATCTTCAGTGCTCCTTTCTTGACAGCTGCATCAATCTTCGCCTTTCTAGCAATGTCTACCATCCATCTACGCTTGATCAAAAGTAGTGTATACTTCAAGCCTTTATCCACGCCTTTGTCAGAAACACCTATCAATCTAGCAGTTTCACTCGCCTGAGTCTCCGTAAAATTCTCAACTTTGGACAAAATATCCATAACCTCTCTTTGTAAGATTCGCATTGTCCTCGGAGGCTAACTCCTTCACTTGAGAAGCTACGTTAGCCTGCTCCAGCGCCGCATTCACATCTTCTACCACTGGGGGTGGGGCAGGAAGGGCTAAGGCCTGTTGGTGAGTGGCTACCTCCTCCTCTGGCCCGTCAGCCCCCACTGCTAGATGCGCAGGTAGGCGCAAAATTGGGGTTTCCCGGAGTTGGTTGTCGGCTAGAAAGGATAAGGGGAGAAGATCGAGAAGCACACTCTCCACCCCCCCACTGCCAGATACCGTACCACCTCCAGCTCCCTCATAGTCGCCAAAGGCATCTTCTCTATCCTCTTGGTCACCCTCCCTAGAAGGCTTTACCTGAAGCACCGTGTGCTCCGTCTGGAACTCCAAAGAAGAGACTGGCACCGTGGCTGGTATATGACGCCACAATCTTTTCTTGAACGGTTGAACCAGATCCTCCGCTGACGTGCCTTGCACCTGCCGCAGCCCGATGCCACCTGAGGGCGACTAAAGACCACACTGCCGTTGACGGACGAAAGAGTCGGCTCCAAGTGCTGCGCCTCCAAGAGAGGTTTGGGAGAAGGAAAACCTCCCTAGCCCTTCGTCAGCACCCTTAGTCTGCAAATGAGCTTGGGATGATGTCGCCGCCTGGTTGCTCTCCGCCTTGGATAGATGGGGCTAGCCACAGGGCTTTGTGCTCCCCTGTACCGATCTCGCGCTGAGTCCGCACCTGCACGGGATCATGTGGCCTGTCATCCGTCATCTGATCTGCAGCCAGCCGTGTCGAGTGACCGTCAAACCCCTGACAGAGCGACTGGGAAAAACTGCAGTTCGGATGGGGGAGACGATACGTATCGGTCTTACCAGACCCGCCAGCACTCGCAGATCCACGAGTTAAGTTTGGATCCTGAAGAGGAACCGAAGTGCATTCGTCCATCTCTAGGCAACTCACACCCCCCCAAACGTGGTTCGAGCTGGTCCATTCAGCGAATCCGACCCACTGAAGGACCACCTTGCTCGCCACCGTGTGAGCCAGACAACGGCTTAACACCCTTCGGTCACCTGCCACCTTGGACTGCGATCCACACCCGTGGGCGGGATGATTTGAAATCAAATCGCCCGCCAAAGGTTGTCTTCTACCCCCGGCCGAGATGCAAGAAACCCTAGCCCGGACGCCGCCACCCTCCGCTGCTGCCCCACCGGACTGCAGAACACCCTCACAGCAAACTCTACCCCCCCAAATAACTACAAGGACAACTGCGGGCTATGCATGGGGATACTCCGCCACCACAATCGCCTCCACAGAGATCTTCTGTTCCTCTGGGGATCAAACGGAGGGTCCCCGCCTTCAACTTCCCAACCCCCTTGACTAGAAAAGAAAAACCAACCTCATCGCACAAAGGGAACAGCACTCCCACTAGCTTCACACAGATCTCCTTGCCTGGCAAGGGGTATTTACCCCTCTCAAGCGACCACGGACTCACCTGCAAAACCGCCACTCCACTGATGAGGAACTTGGCGGCTTTGACCTCCTTCACGACCACTCAGGGGCCCCCTCGAGGCCATCTCTCGTGTAAAGTAGACTTCACAGTATCTCCATCCAAACCCCCTATATGACTGGCGAAATCCACAGGCATCTTCCAAGCCAGGCCTCCAAACCCTCTGCAGGGAACACTCCGGTGTGTACTGCTTCTCCCGAGACCGCCGGAGAAGATGGAGCTGGCTTCGAGGCTTTCACTGCCTCTGCGTACGACACCCGCCTTTGGCCTCCAGAGAAATTGTCCGACGGTTTACCACTAGAGAACACTCCTGCCCGCCATAGATTCCCCTTCCTACTGCAGCCGAAGCAGATCAGGCCCAGAGATCCCCAGCGCAAAGCCGGCGGCATCTCCGAGCCCGGAAAGACGAGGTCCGATGAGCGAAAAAATCTCAGAGCTTCTCTCTAGAAATGTCTAGAGAGAGAAAGTGGGGACATCACATGAAAAATCGCTTCTTGGTTTGTAAAATAAATACTGTCTCGCTATTTTGTTCTCTCAACTTTCGTATTCATAATTAAACCTAGAATTTATATCTTCACATACTACACCTAATTAACCTAATTTTAGGCAGCAATTTACAGGAGACAGTAGCATTTGAAAATATATTGTTCTCTTTTCAAACAATAATTTAGGTGTTTATGTTTAAATGACTCGGTTAAACAATCTTACTGATCACTTTTTTAAATGTCAAAGTTTTTGTGTTGATTAAAAACCTTTTTATTGTTGAAAGAAGCCCAGTTTTTTCTTCTTATAGTATATGGATGGTAAATATTTTGCTTTGTGTGTTGAGTTTTGGCATTTGTCTGCCTAGCTGCCAGTGATATACAAGTGCATTAGCTTCTGTAAATGTCTGCATGTGTTTGTCTCTGTTCCCGAATAAAATATCTACTCAATTTTAAAGAAAGTAAGTTTTTGAAGGTTTTGTGAAAAAAGGTCGATGGACGTGGTACAGAAAAGGAATAGAAATGTTGAGGGATATGCTTTCTTTCAAGTAACTATGGCTTTTAGGTACAGCTAAAGTGAACTGATTGTTTGATTCAATATGATAAGAATACATGAGCTTGTTAAACAAACTGCCAGACCATCGTGTCATGTGGATTTTCTTTTCATGTGCTTCAGTAAAGTATCTGCTCTTCCTGGTTCACTGAAACTATTTGGACACCGATGCATGATAATGGGATCTTTTAGTTAGTTTTTAATGGTATTGCCTATTTCCTTGAACTTGCAGGGAACACTGAGGGATCTTTCCAAGAGTTCGTCCGCTCCCATACAGCAGCAAAACATGAACACCGCTATGCCAAACCCAAACGAGGGAGTAAGCTGTCTCAGGAGAACCCCCGCCCTCTTTTTTTCTTTCCCCCTGTTTCCATTCTTTTATTGTCATGTCCATGCGTCTTCCTTGATTCCTACCTTGTTATTTCTTTTTGGTTTAAACTCTTTCTCCCTTTTTCTGCTTTTCAGGCTCAGGCTCCTGAAGCAGTCCATCAGCAGCCTCTAGCAGTTGCAGCAAACGGGCATGACGTTTTGCAATGACTGGCGTTTTATCATTAGAGCGATCTAGATTGGGGAGAGCAGAAGGATAAAATAGAAAAGAAAAGAACGCCGAGCTGACAGTAAGACTGCTCGCCTCTACCTGAGATTTCCATGTGCACACCATGCATTCATAGTCCTGTATGTACCATAGGCGTGATAGCAGAATAATTTAGTTGGATTTTTCCCAGTCGGATGTAGCTGTGGTTTATGTATTTCTCGAGATGTGGCTGGACTTTTTCTTGATGTTCTTGCGTGAGGTTGCGCCGAGATGTACTGTTTATATATAGAAGTGTTGTCATGCTTCTTGTTTAAGCAGAAGGTTTTTTGAACGCGAAAAGAGCTTATGAGCAGTGTTCGCTTTTGTAACATCCGTAGGAAATTCTCATTCCAATGTTTTGCTTAATTTGATTTTATGGGAGAACTAATTCTTTGGCTGTTGTAATCACGATTATTCGAGTTAAACTTCGTAAGGGAATATGAGATCACGTCCTATGAACATTTAAAGCTCTTCTACATTTATTTTAGTAGTGTGCGTTATATATATATATATATGTATATATCCTTAATGTTTTTTCCCCTCTATCATGGTTTGACGTATCGCCGATTCGGGCGAACGGATCCGCCCTGATGCTATCCGATTCGCCCAGAATCAAGGCGAATCGGGTCCGATTCGCATGATTATTATTAATATATATATATGATATTTATGTATGTGGGTCAGGCAGGGTTGTGAGGAGTCAGGATCCTCTTCAGGCAGGGTTGTCAGGATCCTCTTATTTACCTGAATATCTTTAAGTAAATGTTATAATTTGTTGTTCATTTACTTAAGATATTACATGTAAATAAGGAAGTACCCCCCATTTGAATCCAATAAAAATATCAAAAAAATCATATCTCTTACCAATAAAAGTCAACTCTCCCACTGAAGAAGAAAATCGCGATTTTGATGATTTTAGCGAAATGCTAACTTTTTAATCTCTCATATTTTGGTCTATCTAAAAACTTATAATTCAAATAACCCATATGGAACACTAAAAATCTAAGTCCGGTAAAAAAAGTCAAACGTGCATGTGACTTCTCCAAGGGAGCTACTCTCCTACTGACAGCACTTAGTCTGCTTGAGGCATCTTAGGATTTGGTCAAACTTAAGCTATCATCACCTAAACTCATGAGATTTTTCACTTTCTAATTGTGAAAACTAGAAAGTGACAATTCTCATGAGTTTGAATGATGATAGTTTAGGTTTGACCAATCTTAAGAGGTCTCAACAGACTGAGTACTGTCAGTAGGAGAGCGGTTCCCTTGGAGAAGTCACATGCACATTTGACTTTTTTTACCGGACTTTGGATTTTTAGTATTCTATATGGTTTATTTGAATTATCAATTTTTAGATAGACTAAATTATGAGAGATTAAAAAGTTAGCATTTCGCTAAAATCATCAAAATCGCGATTTTCTTCTTCGGTGGGAGAGTTGACTTTTTATTGGTAAGAGATATGATTTTTTTGATATTTTTATTGATTCAAATGGGGGGTACTTCCTTATTTACATGTAATATCTTAAGTAAATGAAACAACAAATATAACATTTACTTAAATGATATTCAGGTAAATAAGGATCCTGACAACCCTGCTTGAAGAGGATCCTGACTCCTCACAACCCTGCCTGACACACATACATAAATTCATATATATATATTAATAATCATGCGAATCGGACCCGATTCGCCTCGATTCTGGGCGAATCAGGGATCGCATCGTGGCGGATCGGGAATCGGATCGGATCGCATCGGATCCATTCGATTCGCGGCCGGGTGGCGGATCCATGCGGATCACAACTCGGCCCGCCCCTGATCCGCTCCGATTCGGGGGAATCGGGCCGATTCGCCCCGCCATGACAAACCATGCCCTCTAATATATACCGTTCCCACTTGGGGAGTTGTTCTTGTTCGTAGTTACTGTTAGTGCAAGGGTTTGGGCTGGACTCAGACAGCAATACACTGGCTCGACCTGCGGTGGGCTCAATGTAACCCAAGCCCGAGCCATGGATAGATACCCCAAGTTTGAATCCATCCCATTTAGAAGTATTTAACCTACTTCTTAGGCGGGTTCTGCTAGATGCGTAGAGGACCACTTGGGCCCTGCAGCATACCCACTCTTTCGTTCTTCATCGGGGTATATAGTGTTCACCATTTTTTTCCCAATAGAAAAGAGTACAAATCAAGCAGTCTCGTTGTCCTATTTACTTGTGCCGAAAACAATCCTATTGTCCTAGGTTACGGTGGTCCCATTATATTATAAAGAGTGAGTAATATTAGAATGTGTGACCAACTCATGTCTTGGATCTCATCCATAGTCCTACTCGATCTTAGACGTCCGTTTTCCTTTGTTTTTTCTCGGCGAGTATAATTCGACTAGACCGGGCCTTGTAGTATTCCTATGATACCACTTAGCTATGCACACACACATATATATATGTATATGTTTCCTATCTTAATGAGGGCCTCAAGATACCCTTGTGGAGTTTCCTATACGTCCCCTAAAGTGAGGGTGCACTTGAAACTTCCTAGAAGAAACTGCAAGAAAAACTTGCAGACCCGCTTCTTAATAGGTTTGAGAAGGTGTTTCCAAATCAAGAAGTGGCACTCAAAACCTTCCAAATCAACCCACAGAACCAGATGCTTTCCTTCCTTCCCCAGTCAACCAAAGCAGTTTGCAAAGTGGGTGGTGGTGGTGGTGGTGATCTTTGTTGGGAGAAAGGGAATAATTAGGAACCACTTTCCCATCTCTCTTCACTGTCCCATCACGCCTTTGTGGCGCTGTTAGAGAAAGCACTGCTGCTGCCATCAAAGGTGGGGTTCAACCAAGTGGGACAAGCATTGTTTATGAGGAATATTTTTGGTGTGGCACTTACATCACTGAAAGCTATAAACCCAGAAACCCATTTTGGATAAACCTAGGCTTCTCTACCTTTTTTCTTGCTCTCACCCTGTGGGAGGCTTTGCATGATAGTTGATCACCATAGCCGAAGGGATTTACTTGTCTGTGAGGCAATCCACCCGAGTGTCATCCCATTTGGGCCCCTACCCACCCACATCATAGGACCTCCAACATGGTGTTGACATCAAAGTTATGACCACACATTCTAAGAGAGCACCAAGGCATCTCATTGGATCATACCTCTAACAAACGAGAGCAACTTTGTGCCAACACAGTTGTTTGGGTGATTTGCTCGGCATACATACAGAAGGTCTGACCCCCACAGCACAGTGCTTCCTGTGAGGGTCCAGTCTTTTGTGTCTAAGTTGGATAATTTACCCAAACAACTGTGTTGGTAACAATATTTTCCTCTAAAAATATTCTTCTTTTGCCTGGATATATGGAAGAAAAAACAGAATTTCCTATGCAATCTCGGGACTTTTGCATTTATATGTGTGTATTCGGAGGTCCTATCGTAGAGAATAAATTTCTTATCAGTCATATATAGGGCCTAGGATTACTAGCGAGGGTCTTGCTTGATCTCGACACACAAAATCCTATCTTTACGACGCCTGGATCCCATAATATTATTATTTCACATTTGAAGTAGGACCCGAAGAGAAGACATCATTTCAAAACCCCCAAAAGAAAGGGGTAAAGTAAGGTGAAAACCACAGACTGTTGGAGGTGGTGGTGATCGGGTCTAAGTGGCAGGTTGCTGGTAATCGAATCATAAAGAGATGATAAAGTTGCAAAGAAAGTTCCATAATGATGAATGATCAGCCATGTTGAAGCAAAAAAGAAAACCCACGACCGCCGCTGGATGTAATCATGCCGCCGCATGCGCACAAACTTATATATAATTATACAGCACCTCGCATCTGGTATTCCTCCTAAACTGTTTGGGTCTCACCTTTGATGTGAACTTTCGTCTTTCTGAGATGATTAAGAGTGCAATGGTAAAAAAGAAAAAGAAAAAAAGATTTGAACATTTTGCTTTGATTTGTTTTCACTTTCGTATAGATCAATTATATGAAAATATATCTGTTACATCAAAAGATTTTTTATTGTACAAGGCTTGTTCTTAATGCGGATGTTGCTTTAGGTTTAGAGACCATCGAAGGGAAGGTATTTGTAGCTTTCTCTATTGTTATGGCGATGTAAATTTAAAGGAAAATATTTGTTACAAATCAAAAGTTTATAACAAGTGTTGCAAATCTAATGGAGGTGTGCCGCCCAACTCTTTAGGGTCGAGTAATCATAACATGAGATATTATTATAATACTCCATGTTATGAGGTGACAAACCCTCATTAAATTTGTAACACTTGTTGCAAACCAATGATTTGTACCAAAATGTTCTCAAACTTAAATTTATTCCTCAATGCTGAAAAGAAGAGGAGAACATGAGGCCGGGGTGGGCTTCTTTTTTTTTTTTTTTTTGAAAGAAGAGCCAGGACAAGGGCAGAGTGGTTTTTGGAGCAACTGTTGCCACTCAGTTACACCTCTGTACTGTTGCCCTCCATGGACATGGACGGTGTGTGGGGGGGTAAAAGCAGCAGCAGTGAGTGGGCTTATCAAGGGGCTTCCCCCCTCAAGAACAAACAGATTTCTAAACCTGTGGGATGAGGGCAACAGTGGGCAGGTGGAGTTGTTCTTTGGAGGGAGGGAGATGACAGTGACATCAGTGTTACACACACAAACACACACAGGCATCACAGGAATTGATCTCCCCCCAAATCCAATCCACCCTGAATCCATGGGTGCACTAGTCCTCGCCCTGCCAATGGTGAGTGACAGATTCCCCTGAATGAGAACAGAAGGCTTCAGTTGTGTCTTCTTTTAACAGGGTTGGTGCAGTGAGCCATGGCAAGGAGGGGTTTGATCTCCTCATTCTCCCAACTTCCCAAAGGGTCCAAAGTTTAAGGATATGTGCCCAACTTTATGGCAGATGGTGCAAGGCCAAAAAGGCTGTAGAGGGGAGGGAGCCAGACAGCAAGCCTGCTGCTAAGCCCTCTCTCTCTCTCTCTCTCTCTCTCCTGCAGGAGGGGAAGGGAAGGACCTCCGCAGCATGCATGCATACCACATCCAAACAAAAGAGAGGAAGAGAGAGAAAAAAGAGACAGATGTTTGTCTGATGTCATGTGTCTTTTTGTAGATTTCAGACAAGACAGAAATTTGAAGAGGGCAAGAATGTGGAATTCCAGGGTTTATCATTATCAGTATTTTCTTGGGATGATTGGAATGATTGCTCTATTATATCTTTTTTTTTTCTTCGAGAAAAGTGCTCTATTATATCAATTATCAACTTTACTTTCGATATTCATGCACATGAAAATTGTAGTTTATGTTTTTGAGAGTCTAAAACCTGGGTTCCTCTGCTCTCTTCCTTCCAAATTCCTGTTACTGCCCTCCATATTTTACCTATTAATGATAATACAATTCAATAATTACTCATACCCAGATAAATACTATACAAAAATTAACATCTTAATCGTTGCAATGTGAACACCCATCTCCCAATCAACATTACTACTACTCGTACTAGAACTACTACCCTCACCTATGTATGCTGTATGTGAGTAGGATTAGCTAACATGTAAACACCTAATGGTGATGTGTTCTTGGGGGGTGGGGATCCAAAAAAATCAAAAGGTAGTTTGTGTGTGTGGATGAGTGGGAGGGGCAAAACAGTAATTTTAGTCATTCCTGATGTCTATACATGGACAAAATGGGAGAACTTGCAGCTGAAGACAAGGCCATCCAGGTATCTAACCCACAAGAATCTTACTGGGGAGAGAAGACCCCTGGAACCCCAACTCTGCCGGATTCCCCACTTTGCCCTCCACCGCCAGCCTCAGCCTGGCGTTGGCGCCCTTTCTAACGGCTACCAAGCTGCTTCGAAACACCTCTCTCAGCCACGCGTCGAACAGATCGTCCAGGAACCCCCCGGCGGCCGCGGCCAGCGCCTCCGCCGCCGCCCCGTCCACCGACAGCATCCCCATCGGTGGCTCCCCCCCACCGGCGTCGGCCTCCTCGAAGGCCCGGCGGAGCTTGCCGACGAAGTGCTCGGACGTCAGGCGCGCCCTGTCGGGGCAGACGTCCATGACGAAGCGGGCACTGATCAGGTCGAGGAAGCTGTGGGGGAGGACCCCGCGGGGGTTATCCCCGTCGACGACCGTCTCCTGGGTGAAGTCACTGGGCATGGCTTCGTCTTCTTCTTCCTCGTGTTCCACTTCTTCTTCTTCTTCCTCCGTGTCTCCGTCATCTGTGTCCTCGGCGGAGAGGTTGAGGTCGAGCAGGTTGCAGCTGGTTCTTGGCTTCTTAGACTTGGTTTTGACGGGGTCATCTGCATCGTCTTTCCTCTTGGGATCCTTAGCAGCAGCCGCATCTGTTGATACCGGCTCTTCGATGTGCAGCTTTAGCTGGAGCATCCCATCCTGGCTGCTACTGCTATCTGAGAATTCAGATCGCTGGTGATTGCCCGTGGACAGTATGAACACAGCCTGCGAAGAATGGACTACTCTTCCAAGAGGGTCCTTAAAGTTCCCATCTTTGAACAACTCAGAGAGGATTTCTAGCTCACCCGCATCGGCCTGGTCGATCTGTTCAATCAAAAACGCACAATTTGGATCTCTTCTCAAGGCATCGGCAATCACTTCCCTGGGTTTCTGCTTGGTTATGTTTATGTCGACAAGCCTGTCAGCTGTTCGACAGAAGAACTCTGCGGCCACCCGGGCCAGCCTCCTCTTCCCAACCGCGTCGCTGCCCTGCAAGAGGAGCCAGCTCCCGCTCTTCGTCGCGTCCGATTTCTTATCGAGCAACGCATCCACCACAGATCCAATTGTGTCGGACTGCCAAGGGATGTTCTTGTTCAGTTGCTGATACAATTCTCGCCTATCCTTGGTCACCACCTCCTTTTGAGCTGCCGATGTTGCAGAATCCAAAAACATGGTGCTGCCCAAGGCTAGGCTAGTCCTTGCGTCCTGGTTCTCACTCCTCTTCAGGGAATCCAAGCTTGCTTCGGATAGCCAATGGCTTGGGGTGTCCCTCCCATGCCAGCTCTTGTTCCCATTCCTCAGCTGTGCCAACAGGTTGGAGCTCCCCCCAGTGGCCTTGGGCAGCAAGTCTGGGAAGGAGAAAGGGTTAGTGTCTTGGAAGAAGCTACTGTCGCTGCTGGGCCGCCATGAATGGGGAGATGAGCCGTAACTGTAGTTCTTGCAGCTCAGGCTCTGGTCAGAGAGGGGAGTGTACAGGTGAATCTGGCTGTGCTTGCTATGGTGGAGGCTTTGGCACAGCCTGTTCCATTTCCTCCTCAGCTCACCCAACACATCCTGGAATTTTTTACGGAGAGATCACTCATCAGAACACTGGTCGAAGTGAGGCAATATCAAGTTAAGGAAACATGGGGGAGGGTGTTTGCTTACCTGCTGAAGGTTGCTGTGTCCATGTGGTTGCAACCAAGAAGGCAAGCCTGATGCACTGCCTTTGGCTTCACAGGAGCCGAACAGGAGGGGTGAAGTAGAACCATGGCCTGGCTTGAACATGGAGGCTTCCCTCTCAAAGCTGGAAGTGCACTCAGAGCAGCACATGAGCCTGTCATGCCCTTCACTCTGGTTCAGAGGCTTCAGCTCCAATGTCTGGAATGGGCCCTGTGGGAGTCTTGACATCCTAGAATCTTGGCCACTGCAAGAACGGACCGATCGAAGAGTGCCATGAGCACATCTTAAAGATCCAAGCTTGACATATTCAATTTGCAGGGCTTCCAATAACAGAAAACTTGGCATGAATCACAGACACGGAGGGGAATTAAGACGAAGAAAACTCTTTCAGGTGTGATGATGCAAGAAAATAATAATATATATGTTTTGTGGGAGTGAAAGCAGTGTTGATAAAAATTACTACAGCTTTTCCTTTTAAGAATCAAGCTTTGTCCTCTCTCCTTGGACAGGTTATGTGCACGCACAAACGCGCGTTGGAAATGGTGATATCCAAACACGTATTGGCACTTAGCCAGAAGTGGGAGCTGGGAAAGTGAGTGTGCAGGCTCCCATCTGCCTTGGCAAGGTTTCCATCTCCTCACAGCGGCCGTCGGTCTCACGCTACCATGCGAAACAGCGAAAGAGCATGGAACCAAACACAACAGGAAGAGGAAGAAGAAGAGGAAAGAGAAGGGAGGCATGGTGGGCAGTACTGAACTCACCTGGGAGCATGGAGGCTCAGGGCAGGCCCCCCCGAGGGGACGAACACCGCCTGCATCGCCCATTCCGTCTCCAGCAGAGGCTGCGCCGTCTTGCACCTCATATACGTTTGCAAATTTGCCACGGCCACCAGCCACACCTTGCCGCTGCCGCCGCTGTTGCAGGTGTTGGCGTCACCAGTGCTGCTGCAGCCCCTCAGCTCCGACACCAACCTCCCCACCTCTGCAACCGCATGGTCGGCGGCCCTGTATTCCCCTTCCCCGGGCTCCTCCACGAGAGCCCATTTGAGGTCCCCTACGTAGATGACGACCCCGCCCCTTCCTGCGGATCCCACCTTCCTCCTGAGCTCGGCGACCGCCGCTTCCACCTCGGCTCTGCTCCTGGATCTCATGCCGGAGGAGGAGGGCGAGGAGGAGAAGAGCTGGAACCTGACTAACCGCGCCGACCTCAGGTCTTCCGGGACGTCCCCCCGCTCAAGCCGCCTGTCCAGCTCCTCCACCAGGCCCTCGCCGTAGGGGACGGAATCCCCCACCAGCAGGGCGCTGCCCCTCCGCTTTTGCTTCCCCAGCAAGGTGTCGAGAAGGAGACGCAGGTCCTCCTTCTCGGAGGAGTTGGAGGGGGGGAGGAGCGGGGTGGGGTAGACGATGGGTGGTGGCCGCTGAAGGAAGTGGGGCTGCTGCCAGAAGCTACCCGGGGTTATGAGCTCCCGGTGATGGTGGTGGTGGTGGGCGTCGAAGGAGACGGAAGAGGAGAGAGAGGCGGAGGAGGGGTCCTCCTCGAGGTTACTCTTGACGCAGGTGCTGGAGAAGCCAGCCTCCTTCATCACCCTGCTCACGCTGGGGTCGTCTAGGATGGAGATGATGAGCTGGTCAAGCTCCACCTTCATAGCCAGCAATGGCTGCTGCTGCTGCTGCTGCTGCTGTTGCTGCTGCTGCTGTTGCTGTTGTTGCTGCTGCTCGATGCACCCACGGCGCTGGCGGGCCTGCGCGCGCTTGAGGGCCGCGACGAGGGCATTGGAGAGGGTGGGGCTGGCGGGGACGAGGGGCCCCGTGGAGGGCGGCGGCACGGTTGGGAGGCGGTTGAGGGCGACATTGAAGCAGAGCTCTAGGGCGCGGCACTGCAGAGGGTGCGGGGCGCCGCGATGGTGATGCGGGTGGGAGCGAAGGCAGGCCCTGCGGAAGAGGCTAGCGGCCTCCCTGGTGGAACTCAGTAGCGTGGCGGCGACATGGAGCGGGGTGACCTGGGCGTGCCCGCGCCGCCTCGCCAGGCCCAGCGCGTGCTTCAGCACCGTCGCGGCCTCGCTGGTGAGGGCCTGCTGCACCGTGCAAGCTCCCGTTCGCATCACTCTGTCCCGCCACACCCCCCACCGCTACCCTGGACAAGGCCTCTCCTGCTACTACAAACACAGGCCGCCTCCGCTTGTGGATAGCTCTGCAGGGTAGCAGTACTCCTGCTGTTTGTAGATATATTGGCTATGGCTATTACAGCTATGGATGTGTGTGCTTGGGCTGGTGTTGAGAATTTTTGGAGAAGGGAGGTGAAGAAGAAGATGGCAGTGTGAGAGCTCTCTGTTGGTGGGGAAGGAAACAGGAAGTTTTATGAATACTATGGCAACACAACTACACTGCACTCTACTCCTTGTGTTGTTCTCTTTCTCTCTCTGTCTCTCTATCTTTCTACTATCTCTGTATTGTGTATCTCTGTCTCTCTGGCCTCTAAGGCTCCTTTTATTGCTGCTGGGTGTGAACTGTTGCTGTTGCTTTCCATTTCCCACCCCCCTGCTCCCACCTTCCTTTTGTGCACAATTCTCTCTTTGTCCCTCCCTTTTTCCCAAACCCTTTCTTTGATGATAACCAGCCACAGTATTGAGAGCAATGTATGGGGAAGGAAGATACGGGGGGGTTTTTTTTTGGGGGGGGGGGGTGGGGCAGTAGCGGCTGACAGCTTTTATGAGGAGGAGAATGGGGAGCTCAACCACATCACTAATCTGCTCATCGGATTTTTTTTTTAAGTCACAAGTTAAAGTTGATCAATGTAATCTTCTCCGTGTTGTGTTGGTTAACAACACGCCCCTCATCAGATCAACAGCTTGGAGTTGGGTTTACCCAATTCCAGCACTTTACATGGGGAGATGCAAAGAAAACAACTTGTTTACATTTCCCAGAGGACATACTAAGAAAGTAGTGATTAACTACTTAACATCGATCCTTCAAAGAAGAAAGGGAGAAAGGAGGGGGGCGTAGATATGATCATGATCATCTCCTAAGGTAATGTACAATTAATTTCTTGGGGAAAGATGATGGATCTCCTTTCCCTTGCAGAGGGCAAGAATCCGTATCTAGTTATATTCACATCAATACATCATTATTCAGGTCATTGCAATATTGTAATTGTTGCCTTTTGTTTCCTGTGGCATGCTTTCAGAAAGATGGCAAAAGTACCGAGGCCCCCACCCCTTCAAATTAGTATCAGAATTCAGAAGCTTTCCCTCCCTTTCCCCACCCATCACTCTTTGAACGGGCAGACATTGCCCTCAGAAAATTCACAGAAACAAAAGTGAAAGCAGGAGAAAAGTGGGTTATCTAAGGAAAAAAAAATCCAGATGGGAAGCCCCAGCACAAATAGGTAAAAGCATAGTGCTATTTCCTTCATATCTCACACTCTTTATACGCTTTTGACATAACATGGGCCTGCCCTTGCCCCTTTTCCATTTCCTTTAAACATTCTGCATTTATGTGCTCATATATGTTTTTGTGTGCTTGTGAATAAGGCCATGTGCTTTGCCAAAATGAAAAAAGAGAAGAAAGTTAAAATATGAGTGAGTGAGATAGAGATAGAGAGAGAGCAAACAACCATACCAATTCTTGAGAGAGACAGAGTTATATTCCCCTTCCCAAGTGCCCAAAAAGCCACCATCTGTCTGATCTCCTCACCAATTACATTAGTGTGAAGTGGGGTTCTTTTCAGACATCCGAAAGGAATTTAAAAGAATAAAGGGTTTGTCTAATCCATCCTTGTCCTAATCCAAGTCCCTTCCTGCTCCCCACATTACTACCCACCCACTTAGAATCTTGCAGATATGTCCCTGCGCCCCTCTTCAAGAATGTTTCCTCATTTGCTGATCAACAACACAGCAGCATCTTTCCTCCACACTGGTCAAGAAACACACACACTAACCAAAAAGAATGTCATCGCAGGTGCTCTGGTATGTCATCATAAAAAAGATGAAGCTTTTACAATTGTCATTAAGACAGACTGGTTCATCAATGTGTGGTGCAAAAAGAAAAAAAGAGTTTTGGGTTCTGCCGGTTCAGATTATTGTTTAACACCCACCAAGGGAAAAGATCAAACTTGGAATTACAGCAAAGTATCCATGTTTTGCCTCTCTCTCATTGTGAGTGTGTTCTATGCATTTATACATGAAATAGGAATTGTTCTTGTGTAGATTTTTTAGTCTTTTTCTTTTTGCATTCTAGTTTGATACCTTTTTACTCTGACATGCTTAACTTTTTGACCGGCCCTACTTTTTAACCCAAAACCGTTTGAAACCCGTGAAAGGGTAGAGCAGCAAGGTGTATCTTTTCCTCTACATCTTTTGGCACTGCTTTGGGAGCTGGCAGTGACTGTGAGTGGCCTTGAGGGTTCCCTGCCGGCTGCCCCCTTCTGCGTGCTCTGTGTTTTAGCCACAAAACATATATAGTGGAAGTGATGCAGTTCTTCATCATAAAAACATAAAAAGAAAAGTGGAAAGAGTTGGTATTTTCTCAAGCTAGAGATAGCTAACTTTTCTATCTTTTCTCTTTTTTTTTTTTCCTTTTTCTTTCATAATGTTATTATACATTGCCATAGTCACCTGTACTTGACCTTTGTTTGTCCACATAACAGGATGTAAGGAAAAGATGATTTAGATAAGAGAAAGACATCTTAGAACAGCAGCTCCACTTATATTGATTGAGGATAAAGAATGGTCTGTTTAAATAATGATATAAACATGTGTGAAAAAGTTGAATTAGGATGGTCTCAACGTTGATAAGGATAAAACAAGACACATACTAAATAATATACTACATGCATACGCATCTCAACATGGACTGGGGTTGCAACTGCAATGATCTGATAAAGAGTAGGCATTTAGTAATTAATTAAGTTGAATCATCCAAGGGTAGTCGACATTCCAACTCTAATTAACCTGGGTGTGTTGCAGAAATCTAACAGAAAGCACCATCCCTGGGGCTCATGATTCCCCCTGTTGAAGCATGTGAACTGTGGCAATTGCATGAAGTGATGGCAGCTTGATTGAGCAGGTGATGCTCCCCCCCCCCTCCCCCCCAACAAGAAAAAGAAAAAAAAATGAAAACTTGCATAAAAAGGAGGTATAGGGGAGCATGCATCACAAGGAGGAATGTCTTTAGAATCTTTGGAGAAAAGCAAATTGAATGACTTAAAGGGAGGTCATATGATCAACAGTGTATGGATGGTACACTAGCAAAAAGCAGATGGAGAGGGAGGGGGGTTGCTCTATTGATATAACATTAATTAGCTAGACATATCAGACCCATAGGGTTCAATTAGATGCAGGTTTCAAGAAGAAAAGCGCACCCCACACACACACACACACACTCTTTGCTATTGGCTTTGTGGCTGTTAGATTACGCACCTGGTGACAAGCTTCCCTTCATGTTCTCAAGTGGTGTGCCATCTCACCTCAAAAGATAGCAAATCCAGGAGCTTTTCCCCAACTTACAAGAAAGGCATTCCCTTTGTGTCTTTGTCGAGTAGCACATTCATGTGAATTGATGCAACCTTTTTGGGACTGAAAACATTAGTTTTTTTGCATCATTTCCAAAAGCGATCAAGGGATATATTGCCCTGTCCCTTCCTGGCTTCGTCATCAGCACACACCTAATATTCACATTTGAACGGCTACTATAGGAGGGTCGGCCCTCACCCAACACAACAAGGAAAGCTACGTTTTCATGTGCAAGGGAACGTTATATATCAATAATCAGATTTTGGGTACTATATATTAATGACCTCTGTTTTTGGGACAAATGGTTTTAATGTGTAAAAGCACCATAAGACATTATGATACTTTCTTATAGAAAAATCCACGAGTTAAACTTATATACATACACTAGGATAGACTTTATATCCCAAATTTTACCGAACAAATAATATTATTTTATAAAAATTTGCAATGAAAGATTAACAGTAGTAGTACTCCCTGAGATGGTTTGGCAAAAAGGGAATTAAAAAAAAGGGAAAATGTTTCTTGGGCCATTAACTTGGGGGAAAAAAGCTTACGTACCCTCCTCCATTCAATGTGTTCATACCCTGGAAAAGGAAGGCTTAACTCATGATGCGAACCAGCACCCTACAAGTAGTTATCTGTTCCCCTGGGGTGATCACTTCTTTTTCTTCATCCTCACTTTCCAGCTTTTTTTTTTTTTTTTTAAATCCCCATGATGAATCAGCATCTATCCAATGCTTGCTTGAGAGATCAATCCTTCTCTCTTCTGAGAAAGTGAAAAAAAAAGGAAAAGGGAAGAGATGATGAACTCAGCAGCCTCAGGACTTGTGTTCTCCTCCATCATTAGACAACTCCTAAGTTATACTCATTCCCTTCTTCATGTGTGATGCTTGGCTTCACGCGACCACAGGCTTGGGGTGGCCATAATTGGGAAGTCATCAGTTGTGATTGGAGGCAGGAGTGCACCTAGTATATATATATATCAGAGTGTTTGTGTGTTTTATTTTGTCTTTCTTTCTCTGGTATAATATATATTGTGGGTGGATATATATGGAGAATAGCGAAGTTGACGTCAGATCACAAGAAGAAAAAGATTAAAGAAAGAAAAAACAAGAGATAATGATGCATGCAAATAGTAGCAAAGAAAGGAAGGATATATATATGTATATATATATGCACATGATCATATATAAGCGTCTGAATAATAGATCTGGTGAGGCAGATGAATAGTAAGACTTCTTAACACTACAGTGGTCAGTGAACAGGTGATCGATCTGCGCCTCTGCCACAAACTGTTGTGCATATTATGCCGGGTTTTTTGTAAGATATTATACGTTTCATGTGTCACATGAATATATATAATACTCGTTTCACAAGTTATTACCTGTTTAGGAAAGTAAGTACTTTCAAGTAGTCCTTGTTAAATAGAAAGATTTGTGTGCATGCAATCACGACATGTACATATTTCTATCTTGTGTGTAGGGGTGACTACTGACTACTTGGCGTCTAAACTTGATCTCATTGGAGTTTTTTTTTCCTTTTTCGCTATTTATAAATTTGCACCATTTGCAAAGAGCAGTCGAACACAAACCTTTTGTAAACCGTAAAATGTGGAATCTCCACTCCTTACACAGCTAGCTGTTGAAGGCAGGTCATCAATGATATTCCGATAAGTAACATCTGCACTGGAAGGAAGGCATCGGACGTACCATTAACTCATAGTCTTTTGATTGTCGCGGTATAATTGTCAGAACAGATCATTAATTTGCTAGTTCCTTCCTTGCAAGCAAGCCCAAACCCACAACCTCACTTAATTGGGTGATCTCCATTCTCCACTGCATGGGGGATCAAGGTTGCCCCAATATATAGCAGTTTTCTAACTTAATTGTAGACAGTCGTCAGCAGTCGCGGGGATTTGAATGGGTGTTGAGACTTGAGAGAGAGAGAGAGAGAGAGGTGCGCATGTGTCAGAGTGTGTGTGGATGGTGATCGGGAGAAGTACCACTGTAGAGCTAAAGGAAGATAACACCAGCACCAGCCGGTAAAGGAGGAGAAAAGTGTAGGCAAGATCAAAGCAAGGTGATGATAACAAGTAAAAATGAAGGAAAAGCAGGTGGCGTTGGAGAGAGAGAGAGAGAGAAGGAGAGAGGTCATGTTTGCAAGATAGTAGGAGGGAGGGGTCTCCCTCTGATCAGTACTCTCCCTCTCCCTCGAAGGTCGAATTGCTCCTCCCAGTGTGCATGAAAAAGGAGGAAGGAGAAGGGGCCGGGGGGGGGGGGGCGTGCAAAACTTTACACATTAAATGAAGAGAGGATGGAGGAGGACGGCCATTTTTTTTCGTTTAACATCATATGCTTCATCGTCTTTCTCACCTCCCCAGCGACAGCAGCAGGCAGCAGCAAAACACTTTATACCCCCTCGGAGTTCGAGAAATCAAGCACTTGTATCATCATCATTGCATGCAAAAAGGAAAAGAATAAAGATAATTTTATTGCTTGCCACAGCCCAGCAGCCTTCTGTCCTTTCCCTCGTCGTGCTTTGTGGTGCAACATGGATCATGACCTGTGTGTATTCCTTTATTAATTTATTAAGGAGGATTTTACGTGATCATTACTGTTTTTGAATCACCCCTGTTTCGATCGAGATCTTCACTCCAATATTTAAGCAATTTTGTTTTGGGATGTAATGAACCATGATTGATGAGGTCGAGTTAATTACTGTGGGTTATTTTTTTTTGTAATTTTGATTAGTTTGGAGATTCTTTTTCAAAAGATGCAAGGATATTTCGTGAAAAATTATAAGAGGTTCAATCTTTGCTCTCTTTCTCTCCCTCAATCTTATTTCTTTTATTAGTTTAGAGATTGGTAGCAAATTACTTTACCCTTATACCCTTGCTTTTGGTAAAAAGATTCACTTTTAGTACCTTCTTTTTATCCTTTAAAACTTTTGACTAGCTGTTACCAAGAAGGCTATTGATGTTGAGTCATGTATAAGATGTTGGATGAAACAAACTAGTAACATACATACACTAGTGTGGGAAGGAAAAAGATTTGCACATTTATTTAAGTGCATATATTGTACTTGGATGGTAACATAGCAGCTCATGTGATGTTATATATATTGGACACTGTGGATAGAGAGACAGAGTGGGGGTGATGGCAAGCAGTGATAGCAATCGATGAGCGGCGGATGGCTACGACAACCAGGGACGGACGTAGAAATTTTTTTCAGTGGGGTCACTCGAAATATTTATATATTATAAATATTATAAATAATATAAATAAATAATTTTAAATAAATATTTAAAATAAATTTTTTTAACGACAGTGGCGCTGGTGAGGCGGGCTGGTGGTGGCGGGGGCCGCGAGGCGGTTCAGCAGGGTGTGCAGGCACAGCTACGCAGGTGAGGCGGGTTGATGGGGCCGCGGGGTGTCCGGCTGCACAACAGTGCAGTTCGCAGCGGCGCAGGCAAGGGCCGTGAGGTGGGCTGGCTGGGCGTCGAGGAAAAGTGGTGAATCCGCGCAAGGGTTCAGAGTAAAAATTGGAAATTTTAGCTTGGGGTGAGGTCGGGTCACCACCAGATCCAGTGGGGTCACCTCCCTCCTTCAAACCCTGTCCAATGGCCGATCACATGGTCATTTGGAAAAAAAAATTTCCCAGTGGGGTCACGTGACCCCACTGGATGTGAGCTGGATCCGTCTATGACGACAACCAATGAGCGATGATTACGACGTGGGCGATGGTAGTGATTGATGAGTGGCAATTGGCGACAACAATTGGTGAGAGGCAGCGGTGGCGATTGGCGGACAAATTGCAGTGTGCTTGGAAATTAAAAATTTAGACTTAGAAGTAGAAATCTTATAAGACTTTGAAATATTACTCTTAAGATTTAAAAATATTGACATAACTTTTAATAGTAACTTGGGTTCATAAATACCATCATTGGGATCAGAAATACAAATCTTAAGACTTTAAATTTGAGCTCATAAATATTATCCTTGGACTTTAAAATATAAATTTTAAATTTTAAAATATTATCCTTAAAATTTAAAAATATTAACTAAACTTTTAGTAATAACTTAAACTCATAAATAGTGATTTTGAGCTACACAATGATGACTTTTTATCTGTCCACCACCGCCATCTGCTACTGCCCGTCAAACCGGATGGTGCCCAACATGGCACCATATGAGTTGCATGCCATGACATATCTAATTGCAACAATTGCACTTGGATAAGTGCTATAAACCGTTCTTGTACATGTGGGAAATACTTCTCTTGCAAATTCATTAAGGTATGTAGAAATTAATGGGTGTCAGCACTGTGACAGCTTGTGGTGATCACCATTCACAAGTGAAGATTGGACAACATAAATCTCACGGTGATCATTAGGGGAGGCCTTAAAACATCAAAATTATATATATATATATATATATATATATATATATATATATATATATATATATATATATATATATATATACCATTGGGGTGTGCAACTGATCACAACATAATGATTTTCACAATATTTGGTGTTGAGTGTCTTTGATGTTCCCAGCATTATGTACCCTTAATTAAATTGTCATGATGTTGGGCTGGCCCTCTCTCAATGTAACATCTCAATCTCAGTAAAGATGGATCATTTGCACGTGTGCAACAAGAAAAGGGATCATTGTCTAATTTTTAATTTGTACCCATATCTTTTAATGATATATATGTAAATGATGCAGGAGTGACAATTTTTTTAGGCCTTGTGTGTGTACTTTATATACGGATGGAAACTTTTAATTTGCATTTGTGGAATGCAACCGAGGAATAAAAGCAAAAATATTGTGGATTCTACGTACATTTTCTTGACATGTCTCTCTTGACAAACTTTTGTGCCAATATACGCACACAAGATTTGAATCAAAGCTGGGTATGAGTATGCATGAAATGGGGTACATAAGATTCTGAGATATGGGTAGATATGATGCAAATATAATTAGTTTGGCGCAGTTTGGCAACATTCAAATTAACAGGTATATGAAAGTTGTCCGGGGAAGCAGTACATAAAGGTCCTGCACTGATTCTTTCATCTAGGGATGTGCACTGCAGAAAAGATTGCAGAACAGAAATGTGGAGCAAAAAAGAAAGTGGGGGGCATAGAGAGCAAACCCTCCTCCTTTCTTTCTTGAAACAGCCAAAAATGTAAGCCCTAAAAAACATTCACAGAGGCCAGTATTCCATAGGGGGTAAAGCTAGCGAGGTGTGAGGTGAGGCCTTAGGGGTGATACTGCAAGGCCACAGGTATTCCCAAAGGGAAACCTTCATGGGGGAAAAAATGACAGCATATGTGTATAGAGTGTGTGTATGTTTGAGAGAGAGAGAGAGAGAGAGAGATGCCACAGTGCATGGACAAAAACCCAAAAGTTTGCACAAAGGTTAAGCCTCAGGGAACAGCACCTCTTTTTAGAGACCACATCTGGTCTGGTGCTAAACTGAACACGCTCGCTTTCTCTCTCATACGCACATGAGAGAGAGAGAGAGAGAGAGAGAGAGAGAGAGAGAACAGTAGTGCATGGTTTCACTATTCTCTTAAAAGGGTGGGAACATCCTTGCAATAAAGCCAGTCAAGAGGGGAGAGTCTTCGTCTGGTGACTGGTTCATGCCCACAAATACCAACAAAATATGTATGTACCTCATAACAGTATGGTGTACTGGTGAGACCGAACCCCCCCCTGGAGAAAGCATACTGGACTTCATGGGCAGCAGATGAGAGACCAAAGCAAAGAGTCCGAATGCCAATGGGCCTCTCTAAGCCCATTCTGCATAATAGAGCCGCCGGTGCCCAAAATCCACCCCTACTCACAAGTATATTACAAGAATGATTAGGCCAAATCTGTAGGATGTTATGGCTTATGTAACTCCAATTCACATGGTGTAGTAGATATTACTCAAAACAAGATTTTTCACACCCAAGAAGCTAGCTCCAGATATATCCAGTTGGAGGACATTGCAAGTTTGCAAACCGCCAAAACATGGGCCGTTAAGATCCTATTGATGTTTTAGTGGGCCCTAACCACAGTCTCAAAGCTTAGTGCAAAGAGGGCCCACTCCCCTATATCGGTCAACTTTCAAAGGGACTCTTTTCTTTTAGACAAGAGGAAAGAGCACAGTGGCTAACTAACATTCAACCAACTCAACTGTGTTTGACCAGCATGCGGCGGAGACCGACGCGCCACGATTGGCCGCCATGTCAGCTGCGAGGGGAGCCCTTCAGCTGGGCCTTGAGAGTTGGGAGGTCGTGGATGGCCCACAACAACACAGGGGAACCCACATGTGTCCTCCTGCTGGGCCAGCCCAGTACTCCAGTGGCATCGCCTCTGCTACTTCCCCTCCCTCCTCCTTAATTGCGAGGTGGAAACTTGTGCAAAGGATTCCCTCTTGATCGTATTGGTACGTGCGCGTATATATCAGTACCACATGTGACATGTACCGGGTGCTTTGGTAAACCCATTTGAGGCAAAGCTGAGTTGGGACTCCCGTGCTCCTCCGCGCGGCCGTCGCGTGGAGGGGGCGGGCTCCAGTTGTATTAAATATTTTTTTACACATAAATATATATTTATATACATAAATATATCATTTGTGTACATAAAATATAAATATATATATATATATATATTAATACGGTTAGGTCCCGCCCCCTCCACGCGGCGGCCGTGCGGAGGGGCGCTGGAGCCCCAGCTCAGCCTAGACTCCCGACACGTCGGGAGCCTAGCATTTCTCAACCCATTTTAATGGTACATCCAATATTCGGGTACGAACTCTATGATCTTAATTTAGTCCATCCCCGACAATAAGCAAGAATATTTGAACGTGGAAATGCTTGAATAGAGAGGACGTGAGGATCATCATTTGAAATTAATAAAAAAGATAAACCCTCCTCTTTTCTTTTCTTCTCTTCTCTTCTCTTTCCTCCTCCTTTTTATATATGACACTAGCATATATATAGTTAGCACTTGCTGATCACAAGTATCTTGTGTCAGACCAACAAGCGTAAAAGGGTTCGATCTCTCACAGTCATGTAGTCTATGCCGGCCCCTTGCATTAATATTCATCATATATATAGGTGGAGCTTAATTACAAGGTGATTACTCATAATCTTAGATGAACCTAACACCTTGATGCAGGATCCCATTAATTAGATACATGGCATTTCCAACATCAAGTGGGAAACTAGTACGTGTGACTTACTCAAAGATACTTGTGCATGCATGTTTAATATTCTTGGTGCACTAAAAAGGAGGGGAGGCCGCGCATCGGATCAGAGAAAAAGGGAAAAAGGAAAGGGAAAGCTGGGTAGCAGAAGCAGCAGTATAGCAGGCTTGTATATACGAAGCTCTCACACCAACACCTAAACAGTGGGGGCACACGTCTGAGAGATGCCCTCTGTTGCCGGGGCTCGCTGCACTATGGGTTGTGTGTGTATGGTTGCACATAAAACCCCGGCCCTCGGGCCAGTAAAAGGAGGGAGGGGGGATGGCGAGGAGGAGCCGACAGTGTTTGATGGAATGTTTGAATGTTTTCCCTCGAGAAGCACAACACTTGTGAGGAATTCCACCGCTAGAAGACAACAGCAAGAACAACGGAAAGGATGGGCCTCAAAAAGATGAAGTGAGGGATGTTATGGGAGGCCATCACAACATGGGTTTAAACCCATCCCCCCTTCTCTCTCTCTCTCTCTCTCTCTCTCTCTATATATATATATATATATATATATATATATATCTGTGCCACGATTTTTAAGTCTTAAGAAATATTGTAATAAACAGCCAAAAGTTGGTGGTACTAATGCCCAAGAACCCTCAAGTTCTCTCTTGGGTATTCCAGGTGGAGCCATGCATGCTCTCTCTCTCTCTCTCTCTCTGAAATCCAACAACTCCCATTCAGACCCATCTTTTGAAGGTCCCCACTCGACATGGATTCTGCTTGTCAGTACAATCACTGCCATCCTTTTGTTCCCTCCCCCATCTTCTTGCCTTGATTCCTAAGGCTTCTGGTCCAATGGAAGACCACGACCTACTCCGAAAAGGGGACATGGTTCTTGTCCCTACCGGCCTTCTCCTTCTCTCTCTCTCTCTCTCTCTAATTGGCTCTTGTTGCTGCATGGCAGCTAGAGGAATTGAACACTCTCTTGTCACCATCCTCGTCGTGGGAGACATGGCAAATCAACACCCCTCCCTGCCCCTATACTGAAAGCCACTCCCTGAGAGGGTGGGTGGGGGGCGCGCCCTAGCTTTTCTGCTTTCTTTAGACCTTTTTGGATCTGTTTCAATGAATTTGTTAGAATGAGATAAAAAAGTTCCATCTATTTGTCTCTCTCAATCTCTTTATTGCGTTGCCCACAGAGCATGTAGGATGTGGGAATTCACACAAAATTGATATGGGGGTCCTTCCACACCGAAGCCAGTGTTGTCACAATCATATGAAGGCCTTGCTATGAACAGAGAGGATGGAAGGCAGACAGGGAATGCTGGGGGTGGGGGTGGGGCGCTGTACAAAATAGAGCCTGCCTTCTCCAGAAGACGAACAAAAAAAAAAAAAAAACCCTACCACCAATCTCTGGCGATTCAAACCATGATATGGCCCTTTCTCATCAGGTCCTTTTGCTCAGATTATCGCAGCAAAATGGGTTTCTCCTCTCGGTGGCCCATCCCCGGCCAACCTTGTCAGTGGATTAGATTCTCCTACAAAACAAAACGGGGGGACAACAGCTCCTGTAGCCTCACTGACTGTGTGCGGCCTTCTGTGTACTATGGTTCCCACACAGATTTATTCCCTCAACTTATTAGAACAATCTCATGCTCTCATGGCATAGATAAACTGTGCTTTTAAGTACAAAAGAAAGGGCCTATATATGGCTCAACAATGCCTAACACCTCCAGGAAAGTAACGAGTGATTCGAATCCTATGTCTCACCACCTTTGAGATCGCATGCGTAAACATGGCTTCTCATACATAGGGCACATCTTCTTGAGCTCCACTTTTAGATGGAAGCAAAGGGAAGTAGCTAGAACGTTAACGAAAAGAACTTAAATTATTTCGCCTTTCTGTTATTCTGAAAAGGAGCAGTAGTACCCTTAACTTTGGGTTGTTCACTCGTTAGTATAGCTATAGAGTCATATGATGCGCGCAACCTGACCATTGCGGACTCCTAAAAAAGAACAGGTATGCACAGACAACAAACGACACACACAGCTGCTGAGAAGACCGACCAAAGGACGGCAGATTGCTGTGGGGGATTCCTGCACCCGCACAGCGTCTCGATCTCCATCGCTGCACCTGCAGAAGCAGCAGCCAGCAGCGGTGGCTGCAGCCAGCAGTTGCAGCTGCTCCTGCGAGGCCACATTATCAAGACACCGGGGCAGATTTTCTTGTACTGACCGGGTTGTCTTATTCTTCCGGGCCTCGAAAGGCATACTTGAGCAAGCAGTCTCCAGTGCGTGTACATGGAGATGACCAACCGACCACGATTGGCACTACATCGAACACATGGCCCGGTAACGTAGCAAGGGAGATAGCCCAACGGTCCTACCACGAGCAACTGAAGTGTAACCCACTGCCCTTGTTCATACCACCCCCACAAGAGACCAAAGTAGCTGGTCATACTCTGGGTTCACTCCCGCGTACTCCCAATTCCCAAGCAAAGGTGATGTTAACCAACATGTGAGGTAAAACATGGAATCAAAGTGTGGTACATGCGTTATACTAGTTTCATGTGAGTCTGTCTCCAAATGGAACAAGATGTTTGGTATCCTTGTAGGACTGACGCTCGGATGCAAAAGCTTGGAGAGAACACATAGGGGAAGGTCTAGGGTTCTCTAGGGTTCGGTTTCCCATTCAATCACCTTATGGTCTCTTTCTAGAGCTTCTGTTCCCCATTCCTTAATTTATCGTCGAAGGAGTTGGTGAGAAAGAAGAGAGCAGGGTGTGTTATAGTTTATCACATTGCACCATCCAACCAGATGTTAAGACAATGACTATTACTATCAACCACACAGTTTTGTGGGATAAGCTAGAACATATATGGAGGCCATTTACATCTGATTTATAAGCCTGGCTTCTTAACAGGCAAGAGATGGGTCTCTCATCTTTCGTTTTGGGTTGAGTACTTTTCTTTTATACACAAACTACATATATTAAAGAAAGTATCTGCCCATTCATGATCCCTTTTTTTTTTTTACCTTTCCCCTTTTGACAGAGACATTTCAGGATGTCATTTGGTGAAACATTCACTCTGAAGAAGAAGAGAGTTTTTTTTTAATCTTTTTCTTTTGTAGATAGCGGGAGTGCCATCGGGATCTGATGGATCCCAAAGTCCATCAACCCCATTCTAATTTTTAAAAACCTTGGAAAACAATTTTAGCCCATTTTATATTAATGCCCCAGTCCGACCCAACTTGTGTTAAAATAATTTGCAATGTATTAGAAGAATCTGCATGGCTCTAAAGACTTTGGCAAAAATCCGGAAGAATGCAGAAGCCAACTATCAAGTTCTAGAAATAGAAGAAATGTCGATTGTGTGAAGCTTCCATCAAAGTCTAGAGAAAGACCATCGGCGCGGTAAAAAAATTCTAGGCTTCTCGTCCCCACCGCCATGCATCCCTTGAAAGGTAACTTGAGAGAGCCCAAACCTTCCCCCCCACACAGCCATTCGGCCCATTTCAAGTCTCTCTGTGTTTCCGCACCACACACGCGTGGCTTTTGTCCCCTTGGTATAAAGAGTATTTAGTACTCTCCCTTTGTTACATCCCTTATATGTTGTACCAATCTCCATAATACATTGTAAAAAATCTTTTTGTATCAATATCCTTCCATCAATAAAAGTTCCATTCTCTTTACTCTAGTGCACACTTCACTTCGGTTGTTCTAACAAATTTTGGTATCAGAGCCAACAATAGCCTCCATCTTTTAAGTACCAATCATGGTAGCACCTACCACCACTCTTTTCAACTATTCCCAAAATCTTATCCCCATTTTTGATCGGAGAAAATTATGAATTTTGAAGTCTTCAAATGAAGACTCTGATCTTCATCTCTCAAGATCTCTGGGAGCTCGTTGAAGGTGGATACGAGGTACCGGAGGATGCGGCAACTCTTGCAACGTGGACGTCAGGAAAACAAAAAAAGTATAAAGAGAACAAGAAGAGATGCAAAGGCATTAATATTATTCATCCAACAAGGGGTAAGTAATATATCTTTCCCCGTATTATGACGTCTGCAACTTCAAAAGATGTTTGGGATCTTCTCAAGCAAGAATTTCAAGGGTCATCGAAGGTGATCTCCATTAAGTTGCAATCTTTGTGGAGAGAGTTTGACAATATGATGATGAAAGATAAAAATTGTTCAAGGATTTTTTACTCGAGTTGTCGGCCTCATAAATCAAATCAAATGCTATGGGGATAAAATTGAAGAAAAGAAAATAGTTGAGAAAGTCTTGAGAAGTCTTTCGATGAAATTTGATCACATTGTTGCCGCCATTGAAGAATCTAAGAATTTATCAAAATTATCTATGCATGAACTAATGGGTTCTTTGGAGGCGCATGTGCAAAGAATGAACATGTTTTCTCATCAAAATCTGGAGCAAGCATTTCAATCAAAGGTATCATTATCAAATAAAAGAGGGGAGTCAAAGAAGGAAGACATGGAAGGCTATTCTTCTCAACAACAACAATTTGGGAAAGGCACTTTGAGACAGAAGAAGTTTACAAAGCAAGGCTGGCAAAGGAAGAAGGTATGAGAAAAATCATTCGAAAGGTACGTCTACCACCCAATACCAAATTTGCAAGAAGTTTGGACACTTTACAAAAGATTACAGATTTAAATGCACCAAATTTAGAAATGCTAATCACTCCTAAAGAGACTGCTACTATCAACAGAAAAATGAAGCTAACTATTCGGAGATGGATCAATTATTCTATTCATGTTTTACTAGTCATTCAAATACTAGTGATACGTGATATTTGAATAGTGGTTGCAACAATCATATGATAGAGAATAAGAGCAACTTTGTTAAATTAGATGAAGAGATAGATTCTCAAGTAAAGCTTGGATATGGCACGTTGCACAAAGTAAAAGGCAAGGGAGTGATAGCAGCACACAAAGGGAGGTGAGACAAAGTTTATGTCATGCCCCGCCAATTTAGCAGCGGAATAAATCAGGGAGGCATGAACAACGAGTATGGTAATAAAAATTGCGCATACATTCGCAAATATCAGAGCAACTAATGAACAATAATTGCAATCAAACTCATCATTTTATTGATAATTCATCTAATCTATTACAACCACTAATTCAGAGCCAAAACATAGGGCTCAATGACTTTATTACATTGGATAAGAAATCTAAAGTAAATATCTAACTAGACTCTAAGGTACTAAGGACATTCCATCGCTATGACTTCAGGACGCTCATCACTCCAGTCCAATCCCGTTGTTGGGTGTAAGGTCATCCCTTGACTTACCTGAAAACACAATAACAAATAACGAAGGGTGAGCGATAACGCTCAGTAGGACTTAATATCTCGTGTAAACAAGCATGCTTTAAGTGATTAATGTCTGTAACGCAGGTTAACTAGAAAGAACGATCAAGTATAGTCAAGAGAGTAATAGTACAAGATAACACGTGAACGGTAATACATTTCAAAAGATTATTGCAAAACTAGGATGATAAAGAACTGGCTGTGTAACGAGATAGCGTGTAACGAGATAGCGTGTATGGTTGCACAACAGTGCACTAGTCACGATAGCAAGTAAAGCAAGTAACATGCGTTTGGTCGATCATTTTATCAACCACAAGTCAAGTATCATGTACAGGAATGTTTGTGAATTGTCTTAGATTAAATCTTGATAGTCATGCGTTTGGTGTATGCCATCACCTGATCATTAGACCCCCGCGAGTTATAGCCTTTCAGGTGCTCCTCCCAAGGACCAGATCGGGCCCTTATAATGTTGCCTAGCATAGTCATGTTTGTTATCTTAGACAATCACAAATGGCCAAGAGAGTACCAAGAATAGATGAGAGTAGTAGATGAACTAGACGAGAGTGTAGAGAGAACGTGAACATATGAGAGTAACGAGATATCAGATGAGATAGGGACATATGTGTAAAATGACGAGAAACACATGATAGTAACGGTTGCACGGCACCAAGTCAGGTACCGGCAGTCTGGTGGAAGTCACAACCGCCCACTAGCCGTGCTATGAACACAGGCTAGATGGTCCAGTGTGATCGCAAGATAAGGAGAGAACACTAAGGCCATGGATCGTACTGATCCCTAAGGTGTAACGGGTTTTAGGGTACAACCAGCTCGTTGACTAAGGACGTGCGCCAAAGCCAAGAAGACTTACGGAGGTCTTGACAAGGATTCCCTAGTCCAGTCGAGAGTATTCTCGGTGGAGAGGTGGTCCAAGTCAAGGGAAAGTGTGTAAAAACGGGTCCGTCGTGCCTCGAGTGCTCGAAGGCCGAGGGAAAACGATAACGGTAGATAAAATGCGCGAGTCAATACAGAAACAATTGTATTTAACAAAATAGGATAATTTAATCATATATTTCGATAATTTACCGAATATATTATTACGTAATTTATCAAGGCCAATGGCAATTTACAATGTTATGAGTGTGCAAGTGTAAAGAAATCTTGAGGATATGACAAGTCGTGCTCACGGCTTTTAAATTAACAAGAATTATTTAAATAAAAATATTCAGGTAGATTATTAAGCTTAACAATACGTGATTTAACTTGTATAAGGGTTATATGACAAATAAAGTAGGGTTAT
Source organism: Colocasia esculenta (assembly GCA_014218235.1). Lineage (NCBI taxonomy): Eukaryota > Viridiplantae > Streptophyta > Magnoliopsida > Alismatales > Araceae > Colocasia > Colocasia esculenta. Next base: position 168,355,066 of record CM024755.1, read on the forward strand.
ATGCATAATATGAGATTCTGGCCAAATTTTAAGAAGGCGACGGGGTGCATGGACGCGTTACTCATAGTGTCGCGACGGGGTATCCTGTCGCGGTTTAGGTCACGGTGGTGCGGCCTGGCGCGACAGGCGAACCGGCCGGTCTGGCCTGGTTCGGGTTGGGAACGTGGCGTCGAGGCCCGTCGCGTTCATGACGCGGCCTGAAGGCCGACCGCGACACTCCTCTTATCGCGGCGTATCGCGCCGCCGCGATAACAAGGGCGGTCCTGGTTTTTCCCTTTTTCTCTGGGCGAGTCCTCTGTGATACAGGGACGTTCTAAATTCCATATAAAATAGTACGGTGGTCCAAAAAATATGAAACTAGTTTTAAACGAAAGTAGACATGTACATCTATCAACATGCATGATTAATTTGAAAATAGACAAGGTTTAGACATGCATTGATCATGTTACTTTTCGGTGACCTAAACAGGCGCAGTCAGAGTTCAATGAATTAATTTGAGATGTATACATGATGAAAAATTCTGAAACTAGTGGCGTTTGAAAGCTAACATGTAGTAGTATTTATGATAGTTTTATCATAGAATGATGTCAAGTTTGCACGAGGTTAAAAAGGAAACAAGGAGGGTCGAGTGCACAGGTCTGATAGATATTCAAAGATTTAATTCTCCCTCATGGGAGATAGAAATCAAGCAAGACCAGAGGCGTTTGAAAGATAATAAGATGTAGTATATCTGGGAATTTTATCAAGGCATGAGAGCAAGTACACGTTGGGGATTATGGAAAACACAAGATCTCAGTTCATGGTAACAACAAGAATTCATGAATTAAATTCGCCCAAATGGGTGAACGAAATACCACGAAACCATAGGGATTTTGAAGAGGTACATGAAGGATACCTAGGGGAATTATTTTACGATTTTGCTTGAGAGATTGCCTACCTTTTTGCGCTGTAAAGATCCTAGGGTTGAGGGGTGACGAATTTCAAAGTTCTCCTTGCTCCAACCCTTCTCCTCATGCTCCAGAGCTCCAGCCACGAAAATGGGGTTGATAGGGTCAAATGAGAAGTGTATATGGTGGTAATGGAGTCCACACAACTCCGTACTCTTCCCTTCTCTCCTAAATTTCGAAAATTCACAATTATCCTCTATTTTTCTTCCATTTATCCACCTAATGGGTAGGGGAGAGGTTTAATTTCGTGGGTAATGGTTTAGGATAGGATTAGGACTCTTATAGAGACATTTATAAGCTAGTTTAGTCATTATCTTATCCATTTTTAATTTATTTAAATATTAACTCCGAATTTACACATTTATCTCTCATATTCTAGCATTAATCCACTAATTGGCTTAGGGAGAGATCTAATTTTATGGCTAATGTGTTAGGATGGGATGTGGGACTCTTTTAAGATATATATGAGTCATATTAGTGCTTTAATGACCCCTTTTTAATTAAGAGATAATATAGTTACGAATTTCCCTATTTAATTTGGGTCTCTTATATTTAACCCAATTGTCTCACATCTAAATCCCAATTTTAGATTAGGATAGAGTCCTATTGGGTTAGACTAGGGTTAGGACTCTTTTTAAGATGATTAAGAGTTAAAATACTCATTATCTTAACCCTTTTCTATTTATTAATATTTTAGGTACGAATTTAGCTTAATTATCTCCCATCTCATGATGGGCTCTTCTTATTTGGGCCCAACAATCTATGTTAGGTCCATTAGTAAAACCCATTACTAATTTAACTTAATGGGTATTGATTTAATTCCAATTATTCACCCTTTATCCTTAAGTAAATCTATTTATCACACTTATTCAAGTAAATTCATATTTTTTAAATTGAATAAATATTATTCATACCAATATTTATAATATTCATCATTTGGGCAATTACTCTTAGCCCAATAACTCATGTGAGTTTAATTGTACAACCCATGTACTTACTTTACTTAATGGGTTTTTATTTATCCATTTATTAGATAATTTATTCATGGGCCAAGATTGTCTATTGGTCCAAATATCATAATGGACTATCATCCCATATTATTTAAAGTCTACTCATATATTTATTTTAATTTATAATCCACCTTGGATCATAAAATAATGGATTCTTCGACTTATTCCTTAATTATGCTAATAAGTCGCATAAATTCTTAAACTAAGTCCAAATGATTTTTCTACGCCCAAATTTCATGATGGGTCATTAGAGAACATTATTTATAGTATAACTACTATTTTTACGAAATTTTTATAGGGGCTTATACGCATGTGATAATAATGCGTACCTTTTTAATTGATTGAATTTATTAATTGATAAAATTTCAATTTATCTATAATTATTAATTAATGAATTTTCCGGGGTACTACAGTTTATCACAAATGTTCTTTATATTCCTGGCTTAGCTCAAAATTTATTAAGTGTTGGATAGTTAATGCAAAAAGGTTATTCAACAAATTTCGAAAGAGATGAATGCATTATTATGGAAAACAGAAGTAGCAAAGTTGTGGCAAAAATCAAGATGGCTCCCAACAAAATATTTCCACTAAGAATGCCACTAGAAAGTATGGCTCTAAAAATAGAAGGAGAAGGATAAGACAACTCTTTAATATGGCATAAAAGATTTGGTCATTTAAATTATAGAAGTTTCATGATGCTAAAGAAGAAGAGAATGGTTATTGGATTGCCACATTTAAAAGAAGAAGAAATTAAAATTTGTGAAGGATGCATCTATCGAAAGATGAATAGATTACCATTTACTAAAAAATCATGGAGAGCTAAGGAACCATTGCAGTTGGTGCATGCTGATGTTTGTGCACCTACAAAGATGTAGATTCTACTTTTTCGCTCCCGTTTTACGGGGAGGACGAAAAAAAGTGGTCCACACTAATAACGCGTACGGATACACGTGAAAAAAGACGATAAAACAAACAGTGGCCCTTCAGGCGATTAAAAGACAATAAAAGCAATAAAGACAAATCGTGATCGCTAGGTATTTTTCCTAAAAAGCACCAAAAGTATGGACGGGTAGGAAATGAGGTGATGTGTACCTTTTTTTACCCGTAGAAAAGAAGCGGGATGTGTGGTGCGGTGGGTTTTTTCCTCCTCCTTCCACCGGCCGGCCGGCGAAGGAGATTCAGCTCGGGTACCTGATACAGAAGACAATAAAAAGAATAACGAGATTAGCCCGATGTGCAGTAAATGAATACAACAATGGAAATGAAAGACATAAATAGGAAAAGGGAAAGGACACACCTTTTGGGTGGTCTTTAAACCCCTAAAAATTAGAAAGTGGTGCGTGCATGCATGATGTGTAAAATGAAAAGGAAAAGGAGCAACGTAGGGCCCAAATGAAAATGAAAAGGACCACGTGGGGTTCGGAGGAAGGGAAAAGTGGGGTGCTGCCCCGAGGAGGCCGGACGGCGTGACGACACGATGGAGGGCAAACGAGGGGAGGAAGAGGTGATGACGTCGATGGAGAGCTTGCGAGAGACGGAGACGAGGATGCCGAGGAAGCAGACGGCGTCGAAGCGCGAGACGGCAGGGCTCCGCCGCTTGAAATCCCCTCCCTATCTCTAAAATCTCTATCTTTCTCTCTCTAAAAACCCTCTCTCTCTCTCTAAAACCCCCCGGCAAAACTCAAATGAAAAGCCCCCTCTTTCCAGGTGAAGCGCTGGCTGAGATTTAAGGTTCCGGGTCAAAATCGCGTCCAGGACAGCCACCGCGCTTAAGAAGGTCGGTTTGAGCATGGAGAATCGCGCACCGCTTCTCTGAATCGCGTCCACAGTGCCGGACGCGTTTAAGACTTGCATGGTTTCGAGGCAACCGACTCGTGAGTACGCTATCAGCCGATGCGATGTTCGGATTTGACATCTCTGAATCGCGTCCACTGACGAGGACGCGATTCAGGATTTTGTCATGATTGCACGACGTGGGCGCCTCGATGCACATCCGCGTAGTTTGACTTTTAAATCGCGTCCACAACCTCGGACGCCTTTCAATGTTCTTCCAAGAAATGCGGCCACCGTAACGGACGTGAATAAAGAGATAGGTCGGTGACTGGTTTAGCGATGGAACAACGACGGAATAGTGACAGAAATCCCATGAATCACGCCCACCAAAACTGACGCCTTTCAATATTCTTCAAGAAATGCGGCGACTGAAGTGGTCGCGAATTTGGAAGGCGGTTCAGCGACATAATATTTTGTCATCGCTAATCCGTCGCTGATAGGCGACAGATTAGCGACGGAAGTTTGATCGTCGCTATTCCCTCGCTGAGTGACCTTTGCGACCAGACCCCTCATAGGGGAAGCACCAAGGAAAAATAGGTGAAATTCAGGAATATCGGAAAAAATGCTCTTTCAAAGCAAAAGGCGGGTCATTTGGGCGTTACGACGCAATTCGAAAATTTGCCCGCGATGGGAAAATTCGCGTGTCTACATATGCCGAACCTTGACGTCTGCTTTGCAAGGGAGCGAAATGGAGGGACACTGTAACATCTCGGGTCTAATTGAGGTTCGGATCTGGTTGACGGCATAGGTGTGGTCGTCGATCAGTGGTTGGCGTCCAGGGGTAGGTCGTTGATCTGGGGGTTGGCGTCCAGCGTTGTGGACGTTTGTTGTCGGTTCAGGATTTTTCCTGCGATGAACTTGACGGCAAATGGCCTTGACGTCGACTCCTTGGCGGTTCGAGTAGACGGCTTGGGATGTTGACGTCTACCTGTCGCGCCTGTTGAAATAGGGCAGACCCGTGAGCAGCCATTTCCTCTCCTTTCCTTCTCTTTTTCTCCTTTTCGATCTTTGTCCGTTTTCACTCGTTCAGGTGGTTGGCGGGAGCTCGTGAAAAGACCTTGGTGCGCGAGGCAGGGTTAGATCGGCGGAAAACAGCGGATCGGGTGGCGATTTTCGCGAGGAAGCTTCTAAGGGTTCGGCGCAAATTGAGGTTTGGCAGGACTTCTTTCACGCTTCAGAGGTAGGGACTCGACCCCTTAGTGTTCTTGTAGTGTTAATTTCATGCTGTTGCGTGTGATTTGCGTGGAATCGTGCTTTGAGGAGGTTTTCCTTTTTACCCGGACTTTGAGTGGTTTGGCCGATCCGTGCGATGGATCGTGGTTTCCGGTGTTGCTGTAGTGTAGTGTGATGTGGGGGAGAGTTTCTCCTTCATCATTTCGTGGTCTGAGGGTGGATTGCTCTCTTTGGGATCGGCATGTGGCTGTGTCAGCTGCTGGAAGCTGGAGAAGTCAACGTGAAGAGATGTTGACGTTGATCTCTTCAGGCGTGAGGTTGACGGTGTGATCCGTTGCCATCAATCTCTTAGGGAGGATCTTGACGGCATGGTTGTTGCCGTTAGGTACTTCATGGTAGGAGATAAACGACAAGATCGTTTGTCGTCAAGTTTGGGTTAACGGCTAGAGTGTGACCGTCTATTCTTTTTAGACGTCCGTTGGGTTTCCGTTTACCTCTTGTTAGCGACAGTCGATGCTGTCGTCTACTTTACCCTTGACGTCAAGCTATGTTGCCGTTTACTTCCTGGTTAGCGACAGTGATGCTGCCGTCTACTTACAGGTGAGTTCCCAGCAAGCTGTGCTTTCCCTTCTTCCGTGGTTTGAGGTGTTAACATGCGGTGTCCGCTTGTTAGCACAGTCCGCCAGTGTAGAGAGTGTCTCTACCTGTGCTCGTATTGTGTTTGACTGTATCGAGACGTGACACGGGGTTGTCCGTCGATTGTACGAGGTTTCAGGCGTTGAGTGTGTTCCGTTTGTTGTACGCGCGTTGCGTTACTGCGTGCCCGTTTCTGTTGTGTTTCCTAGACGTGGGTGCGACTCCGTCTAGATGACTAGCGTGTGGTTGTCCTCCGCTAGTGAGCCAGGACACCGAGTGCGACTCTGTCCTGTGCGTACTCCTTGTGGTGGTTTTGAGCCGGTCTCCGTGGAGCCCCTTCTCTACCGCTAGGTCGGGCGTAGGGGGAAAAACTGGTCGTGGACCAGACGTGAGAGAGAGCGTCTGTAGTGTGCACACGTGGCTAGGGTTGCGAGACTCTGTGGTTTCAGGACGCTGAACAGCAGACCCTGGTTGAGTCCTACTTTATGAGTGCTGTGTGAGCTCTTGCGTGTGAGCTTGTGTGTGTGCTGTGCTTGTAATGTTGTCGAGCCGGCGAGGTTCCTGTTTCTCTCAGTGCGCTCCTGAGGGAGTTGCGCACTACGTTACCGATTCCTGAGTGTGTGTTGACAGAGTGTGCGCATTTACTTACAGTTGCTTTCTGTTTAGCACTGTTTAGTAGCTCTGTTATTGGTAGGGGTTAGTTGCCCTACTGGGTCTCTTTTTGTGAGACTCACTCCCTTCCCCTCAGGTGGTTCGTGGTCGGCTTTCGAGGTTCGAGGAGCTGTGTCTCTCTGTGGTTGGTCTCGTCTTGCTGTTGTGAGTAGTACTTTACTCCTGTTCTTACTGTACTCTTACTTTAATGTTGTCTCTGAGTTATGCCAGTTTGAGATGCTTTTAAATTGTGATGTGTACATTTGTTTATATGTTCTCCTCAGGCACTTCTTTTCTTACCCTTTCGAGTTTCGGCTCGTGGGTTAGCGGGTCAGGATTCGGGTTACCAGTTGGTTAGTTACTGGTAATGCGGATCTTGGGTCATTACAGACACGAAGCGGAGCGTAATGGAGTGAAATAGAGTGAAAAGAAATGGAGCGTAATGAAAAGAAATGTAGCGTAGCGCAGTGAAGTGAAGCGGAGTGGACTGAAAAGTAGACGTCAAGGTTAAAAAGAGACACGCGCTGAAGTGGCGAATGACTGGAGCTGTTCGTCAATTCATAATAAAGCTGCTCTTCGGAAACTCTTTCGGAGAGGAAACTCATCAATCAAAGACAACTAAGTTAAGGAAAGTAAAAGACAATGCAATGATCAACTTCCATCGTCGGGAAAACTCAGCACATCCCCGTGGGTTTAGGTCAAGTTGTGGTCGACGCGGCGATCACTGCTTTTCAGTCCACTCCGCTTCACTCCACTGCGCTACGCTACATTTCTTTTCATTACGTTCCATTTATTTTCACTCCATTTCACTCCATTACACTCCACTTCGTGTCCCTCCGCTCGCTCCCCTGCAAAGCAGACGTCAAGGTTGGCATCTGTAGACACGCGAATTTTCCCATCACGGGCAAATTTTCGAGTTGCGTTGTAACGCCCAAATGACCCTCATTTTGCCCTGAAAGAGTGTTTTCCTATTATTTCTGAATTTCACCCATTTTTCCTTGGTGCTTCCCCTAGGAGGGGTCTGGTCGCAAAAGGTCACTCAGTGAGGGAATAGTGACGGTCAATTTCCGTCGCTAATCTGTCGCCAATCAGCGACGGATTAGCGATGACAAAATATTCTGTCGCTGAACCGCCTTTCAAATTCGCGACCGAGTTTCTTGAAGAACATTAAAAGGCGTCGCTTTCGGTGGACACGATTCATGAGCTTTCTGTTGTTATTTCGTCGCTGTTCCGTCGCTAAACCAGTCACCGACCTATCTCCTTATTCGCGCGCCGTTCCGGTCGACGCGTTTCTTGGAAGAATATTAAAAAGCGTTCACTTCAGTGGACACGATTCAGAAAAGTCACATCAACGTCCTGTCGGCTGACAGCGTACTCACGAGTCGGTTGCCTCGAAACCATGCGAGTCAAAACGCGTCCATTGTACTAGATGCGATTTTAAGGCGGTTCAGTAATTTGCGCTTATCAACCGACCTTCTTTAAACGCGGCGGCTGTCCTGGACGCGATTTTGACCCAGAACCTTAAATCTCAGCCAGCGCTTCACTGGAGGGAGGGAGGCTTCATTTGGGTTTGGCCGAGGGTTTTAGAGAGAGAGAGAGAGAGGGTTTTTAGAGAGAGAGAGAGAGTGAGGATTCTAGAGAGAGAGAGAGAGAGAGGGGTGTGACGGATCGCCTCGGTCAAGCCCGTTAAACTGATAACGTACTTGATCCGAGTCCGCCTCCCACGAACGGGCCGAAGCCTCGCAAGGGATACCAAACCACAGTCCGTGTAAACATAAAGGAACACACCACATTTCATATATATTTCACAAGTTTACATAGCCAAATTTCCACAAAAACTAAAAAAAGTACAAGAGCCTGGGGCATACCCCGAGGTACAACTGAAGAAAGTAAACAACTACAAAACTACACTGCTGGAGCTACACAGCTGGAACTACTCCGCTGGAGGTACTGACCCTGCACCGCTACGACGCGGCCCGGAACTGGACGTCGGACGAGAGACGTCCTCCTCGCTCTCACCTGTGGGGGTAGGGGTGAGCCTCTCTAGTCACTGGCTCAGTAGGGAACTCCCCCAAAACACCACGAGTACGAATAGTAAACAGCACCAACAATTAATATAACAGCTAAGCAGGTAAGTAAAGCTGTAAAAGTACTCACCGTCTGCCGACTACGAGAAACAACAGTAATAATTAAACGGCAAACCAGTACAGGTGTACAAGCTAAAGTAGAGACAGCCAACACGAGCCACGTGAACTGGTTCGCGACACCAGAAACTGACTCGGACAACTAACACAGGTCTACCTCTCAGTCTCGCAGCCACGGACGAAAGGTCCAGCTGCCGCTCCACGTAAAAAGGTCAAGCAACTGTGGAGACCAACTAAACACCACCACCTGCAGACCACACGGTCACAGGCCCATGCCTGGCACCTCCAGAGACCCTGGCCTGGGCTCGCTAGAGTGAGGCACTGGAAAAGGACTAGCTGGGGTCCAGTACGTCTACTGGTGTCCGTACCCCCAACTACGAGCGCGCTACAAGTGACTAAAAACAAACACAAGTGTCACTGTCCCACTGTCGTCTTTCCCTCAGCCGGACGTACAACTCTAACACAAGAGTGAGGGTGTCCAGGTCAGACGACACAGACCTCGATGGTACAGCACAAGTACCGGGACAAAGCCCCGAGCTAACAGCCTGGCTCACAAAGAACTTGGGGCACCCAACTGGAGAGGTAACCAAGGTAGGCGTCGTACTACTCGCCACGTACACAGAACCACGTGCACGTCACACACAAACCACGTGAAACCTCACGTAAACCACAAGTAACCATGGTCCACTACACGTGAACCCAACTGACTCGCGTACACAACGCGCAGTCACCGAAGTAAACAACTAACAGCATACCTTGTATGCTAAACACGTAAACCAAGTGCACTCAGTGCACCTCATGCGTCAACACACATGCATTATCGATAATTATTGTACTTAGTCATTTCTGCTCAAATAGAAGTAGGCGGCCACATCGACTGCCGCTTACAGGAGTCAACGGCAAGGGTCCTGGCCGTTAACCTCCTGGCTGAGGATCTTGGCGACAAGCGATCTTGACGCCAAGTTCTTCGGCCATAAACCCTGCAGAAACCCTAATCCGGCTCTGCGGGCTTTCTAACTGTTCTAACTACTGAAAAATGCAAATGCAATTCCTTTAGCATGCTAGAACCCAATACAACCCACTAAAACATGCTCTGAACATTAAATAACTCAAACCACCCTTTATCCCGCATGGTGCAACTCTATCAAACATGGATTATCATGCTGGTTCAAGTGGTTATGATGTGTTTTAATGTTTCTACGAGCTACCAGGTTCGTCCCCTACCTCAGAACGCGTTAGAATCTCCTGCAATCCCCCGGTTCACGCCGAGCCCTCCGCGAGCTCCCACGCGAATTGCACCACGCCGCGACGTTTCCTCGCGTAATTCAGCGATGCCGCGCGTTCTACGATCGTCCAACTACTCCTCGGTACCTGTTGGAAGCTTCAAAGACTCGGGGGCAGCAAGCTGGGGCAAGAGGGAATGAGTGAGAGCTGAGAGAACTGCCCTCGGGTGAGCCTATAACCTGCACCATTCTCAGGTTGGCGTCAACCCCCATGCCGCCAACAGCAACCGCCACCCTCTGCGTCCACATCTACTGCCGCCAAGTTCAAGCAGTAAACGTCCACTAAGCTGGACGCCAACAGTCAACGGCCACACCTGGCCGCCAATTCCAACAGGACAGCAGCAGTCCCATTCTATTTCCGGACCAACCCTGCGCTGCACCTGGACAAACCACACATCCACACCATGCATTCACACAACCGACTCACACTGGCCTCACAACGGCCGCCACAACCACAACACACACGATCCGCATGGATCCGAAAAGCACGCGACGTTACATTACTATCATCTAAAAAGAAAATTTCGACCTCGAAATTCATAACACAATTCAAAGTTAAACAACTCATACATACACACCTTTACAAGTACTATCATCTAAAAAGAAAATACACAAACTTATTCAAACAGATAGGGATACCCTTTAGCCATTTCCGCGGCCAACTCCCAGTATCCTCACCACCCAACCTATTTTCCCATCTCACTTTAACTAGCTCAATTTCTTTATTCCTCAGCTTCTTTATCTTTCGATCTGTGATCTGCACCGGATACTCTGGCATAGTCATGTCCGGCCTCAGGTCACCACCTTGATATCTAATTATTTGAGCTGGATCTTCAATACATTTTCTCAACATGGAGACATGGAAAATATCATGCACATCTGCAAAATCAGCTGGCAAATCCAGCCTATAAGCTGCTTCCCCAATTCTTTCAATCACCTGGAAAGGTCCCACATACCTTGGACTCAACTTCCCAGACTTGCCAAATCTCATAATACCTTTACTCGGGGAAACTCTCAGAAAAACAAAATCTCCCACCTCAAACTGAAGTGGTCTCCTCCGCACATCTGCATAACTTTTCTGCCTACTTTGAGCTGCCTGCAATTTTTCTTTAATAAGCTTCACTACTTCAGTGGTTTGCTGAATCAATTCAGGACCCACTAATTGCCTTTCTCCCACTTCATGCCAATTCAATGGGGTTCTACATGGCCTTCCATATAAAGCTTCATACGGTGCCATCCCAAGACTGGTATGATAACTATTATTGTAGGCAAACTCAACCATTCCCAAATGATGCTCCCAACTACCTCCCCAAACTAAACAACAAGCCCGCAACATATCTTCAATTGTCTGAATAGTCCTCTCTGTCTGACCATCTGTCTGGGGATGATAAGCGGAGCTATATCTCAATTCAGAACCAATTACTTTCTGCAGACTTCTCCAAAAACCAGAAGTAAATCTTGGATCTCTATCAGATACAATAGTCTTCGGAATACCATGCAGTGGAACAATTCTTTCAACATAAATATTTGCCAACCTGTCCACTGTCCAAGACATACTCACTGCCACTAATCTGCACACCTTAGTCAATCTGTCAACAAACACCCATATTCCATTATGCCCTGAACTCGACCTTGGTAAACCTGCCACAAAGTCCATTGCGATATCATCCCATTTCCACTGTGGAATAGGCAACGGTTGCAATAGACCTCCAGGCTTCTGATGCTCTGCTTTAATCTGTTGACAGATAGCACATCTTGCCACAAATTCTGCTATTTCTTTCTTCATATGAGGCCACCAAAAATGCTTCCTTAAATCATGGTACATTTTAGTACTACCCGGATGAATAGTGTACCTAGATTTATGAGCCTCTTCCAGAACTCGCTGCTTCACCTCTCTCTCTGCAGGAACAAACAACCTGCCCTAAGCCTGACCACACAATTATCATCAATAGAAACTCCTTCCATTTTTACAATTTCAGGTAAACCTGCATCTGCTCTCTGAGCTTCAATGATCTGCCAATATAAAGACGGCTCTACTGCACTGGCAGCTAAAATTGCCCGTCGCTGACTGCTGGGCACATACAAGGAATTCTCCGCTACTTCTTCATACAACTTCCATTCTTTAATCATCATCAAATTCATATATGCCTTTCTGCTCAAGGCATCAGCTACAACATTGGCCTTACCCGGATGGTAAGCCAAACTGAAATCATAATCCTTCAAATATTCAACCATCTGCGCTGGCGAAGATTCAAATCTTTCTGCGAGAAGATATACTTCAAGCTTTTATGATCTGTAAAAATTTCAAATCTCTCGCCATACAGATAATGCCTCCACATTTTTAAAGCAAATACAACTGCTGCCAATTCTAAATCATGAGTGGGGTAATTCTCTTCTGCTGGCTTCAATTGCCTGGATGCATAGGCTATCACTTTACCATGCTGCATAAGTACTGCTCCAAGACCTCTCCTTGAAGCATCAGTATACAACACAAATCCACCACTCCCAGCCGGCAATGTCAATATAGGTGCTGATGTGAGTCTTTTCTTCAATTCCATAAAACTTCTCTGACATTCACCGGACCACACAAAAGGCACACCCTTTCTGGTCAATCTAGTCATAGGTGCTGCAATCTTAGAAAAATCTTGAATAAAGCGCCTATAATAACCTGCCAACCCCAGAAAACTTCTAATCTCGGTTATTGTCTTAGGCACTTCCCACCTAGACACAGCTTCCACTTTACTCGGGTCTACTGCTACTCCTTTGGCTGAAATAACATGACCCAAAAACTGAATTTCCTTTAACCAGAATTCACACTTACTGAATTTAGCAAACAGCTGGTTATCCTTAACAACTGCAAGGTAAACCTCAAATGAGCTGCATGCTCCTCTTCAGATGCTGAATAAATTAGAATATCATCAATAAAGACCACAATAAATTGATCTAAATATGGATGAAAAATTCTATTCATCAGATCCATAAAACCTGCAGGAGCATTAGTCAACCCAAAAGGCATTACCACAAACTCATAGTGACCATATCTGGTTCTGAACGCTGTCTTATCTATATCCTCCTCTTTAATTCTCAACTGATGGTACCCGGACCTCAAATCAATCTTAGAAAACACTTTTGCTGATTGCAACTGATCAAATAAATCATCTATCCTCGGCAACGGGTACTTATTCTTGATGGTCACATCATTCAATTTTCTATAATCAATGCACATTCGAAAACTTCCATCTTTCTTTTTCACAAATAAAACCGGCGCTCCCCACGGGGAATGACTCGGTCTAATAAAACCTTTCTGCAACAACTCTTCTAACTGCTTTTTCAATTCTTTAAGTTCTGCTGGTGCCATCCGATATGGGGCTTTAGAAATCGGCATGGTACCTGGCAGCAACTCAATAGAAAAGTCCACCTCTCTGTGTGGAGCTAAACCAGGCAAATCTTCCGGAAAAACATCAGCAAATTCCCTAACCACGGGAACTGCTTCCATTGGCTGACTGGCTTCTACCAAACTTACTGAGGCTAAATAGGCCACACACCCATCATTTATCAACTTTCTAGCTTTAATTGCAGAAATTAGAAACTTGGAGGTATAAAAAGGCATACCTTGATATTCAAACACTGCACCATTAGGATGACAAAATCTGATCCTTTTCTTTCTGCAATCTAACATTGCTCCATACATCTCAAGCCAATCCATACCCAGAATGATATCATAATCTGACAACTGCAGGGCATACAACCGACCCGGCATCTGGTTCCCTTCAATCATAACAGGAGCTTCATCTATATAGCTCGAAGTGAGTAAGAACTCACCTGAAGGAACCTCCACCACTAACTCACAAGACTTCTCTTCTAAAGGATGAGCTATGCAATCCAGAAATTCTTCGGAAATAAAAGAATGAGAGGCACCCGAATCAAATAAGACTCTTGCTGAATATTCATAAAGAGGTAAAGTACCTTCTATCATATTTGACGCCTCTGCCTGGGCTCGGGTGATAGCCATAACCCGGCCTCTCCCTCGCTGCTGCGGTGCTCCTCTGCCACGACCTGCCTGTGGCTGCTGGAACTGCTGAGGCTGCTGCACACCTCTGCCATACCCATACTCTCTTGCATACGGACAATTGCGGATCAAATGTCCCGGCTGATTGCAATTATAACATCTATACCCTGGAGGAACAATAGGCTGCCTGGCAGTACTCTGCTGCGACTCCTCCACCTCAGGCCTACCACGGCCTTGCTGGAACTGCGGACGACCTCCCCATCCTCTTCCTTTGCCTTTAAATGCTTGCTTTAACTTCTGGCCCCATTTCCCGAAACCAGATGAAGAAGGTCCTGCTGGTGCCTTGCCCTTGCTTGCACCTACTGTCTGCTGCGGTAGCCGGAAACTACCTGAACCTGATTCACCTGCCTGACGAGTCCGAATAGACCTCTCCAAAGTAGCTGCCCTCTGCGCTGCTTCTTCCACTGTCTTGCACATAAGAGGTACTATCGCATCCTGCAATTCCACTCTCAAACCTCTGATAAAATACTCAACCATCATATTATTATCTGAAACCACATATGGCGCATAACGGCTAAGTGCCATAAATCTCATCTGGTACTCTAAGACTGAAGAGTTACCTTGCTGAAGAGTTCGGAATTGCTCTCTTTTTACTTGCTGCACTTGGATCGGAAAGAATGTATCGTTAAATACATCAAGAAACTCCGGCCAAGTGATAGCTTCTTCCGTCCTGCCTGCAAAAGTGGTTTGCATCTTCAATCGCCACCATTCCAAGGCAAAACCTCTCAACTGGTAAGCAGCTAATACCACTCTATCCGCTGCCGGACACCTCATAGTCGCAAAAACTCTCTCAATTTCATGAACCCAATGCTCAGCTGTATCTGGATTCGGCCCTCCTGAATAAGTAGGTGGCTGCAATCTCAGAAACTTTTCAACCTGCAACACTGGTTCTTCCGCTAACAACACTGGTGGTGGCACATGAGCTACAAAAGGCACCTCCACTCTCGGCGGAACTGGAGCAACAGGTACAGCCTCTCCATCCCCAGGTGGCACTGCAATTGGTGGTACTGGCGCCTGCTGATCCATTCTTGCCCGAATATCCGTGAGGCTCTCCCAAATCCTTTCTATCATACGCTGGGTGCTTTCCTCCGGATCATCTCCTCCACCACCCCAATCTCTCCTATCAGCCATTTCAGAAATTTTCTACATACACAAAACACCAGACAAAAATCAAAACCATGAATGATCAAAAACCAGGGTCCCTACCAGCAGTGTATAAAAAACCGAAATAAGGCTATGTATCCTCTTAATTCCCTTATTTAACACGGACCTTGCTCTGATACCAACTGTGACGGATCGCCTCGGTCAAGCCCGTTAAACCGATAACGTACTTGATCCGAGTCCGCCTCCCGCGAACGGGCCGAAGCCTCGCAAGGGATACCAAACCACAGTCCGTGTAAACATAAAGGAACACACCACATTTCATATATATTTCACAAGTTTACATAGCCAAATTTCCACAAAAACTAAAAAAAGAAGTACAAGAGCCTGGGGCATACCCCGAGGAACAACTGAAGAAAGTAAACAACTACAAAACTACACTGCTGGAGCTACGCTGGAACTACTCCGCTGGAGGTACTGACCCTGCACCGCTACGACGCGGCCCGGAACTGGACGTCGGACGAGAGACGTCCTCCTCGCTCTCACCTGTGGGGGTAGGGGTGAGCCTCTCTAGTCACTGGCTCAGTAGGGAACTCCCCCAAAACCGAGCGAAACAAACACCACGAGTACGAATAGTAAACAACACCAACAATTAATATAACAGCTAAGCAGGTAAGTAAAGCTGTAAAAGTACTCACCGTCTGCCGACTACGAGAAACAACAGTAATAATTAAACGGCAAACCAGTACAGGTGTACAAGCTAAAGTAGAGACAGCCAACACGAGCCACGTGAACTGGTTCGCGACACCAGAAACTGACTCGGACAACTAACACAGGTCTACCTCTCAGTCTCGCAGCCACGGACGAAAGGTCCAGCTGCCGCTCCACGTAAAAAGGTCAAGCAACTGTGGAGACCAACTAAACACCACCACCTGCAGACCACACGGTCACAGGCCCATGCCTGGCACCTCCAGAGACCCTGGCCTGGGCTCGCTAGAGTGAGGCACTGGAAAAGGACTAGCTGGGGACCAGTACGTCTACTGGTGTCCGTACCCCCAACTACGAGCGCGCTACAAGTGACTAAAAACAAACACAAGTGTCACTGTCCCACTGTCGTCTTTCCCTCAGCCGGACGTACAACTCTAACACAAGAGTGAGGGTGTCCAGGTCAGACGACACAGACCTCGACGGTACAGCACAAGTACCGGGACAAAGCCCCGAGCTAACAGCCTGGCTCACAAAGAACCTGGGGCACCCAACTGGAGAGGTAACCACGGTAGGCGTCGTACTACTCGCCACGTACACAGAACCACGTGCACGTCACACACAAACCACGTGAAACCTCACGTAAACCACAAGTAACCATGGTCCACTCCACGTGAACCCAACTGACTCACGTACACAACGCGCAGTCACCGAAGTAAACAACTAACAGCATACCTTGTATGCTAAACACGTAAACCAAGTGCACTCAGTGCACCTCATGCGTCAACACACATGCATTATCGATAATTATTGTACTTAGTCATTTCTGCTCAAATAGAAGTAGGCGGCCACATCGACTGCCGCTTACAGGAAGTAAACGGCAAGGGTCCTGGCCGTTAACCTCCTGGCTGAGGATCTTGGCGACAAGCGATCTTGACGCCAAGTTCTTCGGCCATAAACCCTGCAGAAACCCTAATCCGGCTCTGCGGGCTTTCTAACTGTTCTAACTACTGAAAAACATGCAAATGCAATTCCTTTAGCATGCTAGAACCCAATACAACTCACTAAAACATGCTTTGAACATTAAATAACTCAAACCACCCTTTATCCCGCATGGTGCAACTCTATTCAAACGTGGATTATCATGCTGGTTCAAGTGGTTATGATGTGTTTTAATGTTTCTATGAAGCTACCAGGGTTCGTCCCCTACCTCAGAACGCGTTAGAATCTCCTGCAATCCCCCGGTTCACGCCGAGCCCTCCGCGAGCTCCCACGCGAATTGCACCACGCCGCGACGTTTCCTCGCGTAATTCAGCGATGCCGCGCGTTCTACGATCGTCCAACTACTCCTCGGTACCTGTTGGAAGCTTCAAAGACTCGGGGGCAGCAAGCTGGGGCAAGAGGGAATGAGTGAGAGCTGAGAGAACTGCCCTCGGGTGAGCCTATAACCTGCACCATTCTCAGGTTGGCGTCAACCCCCATGCCGCCAACAGCAACCGCCACCCTCTGCGTCCACATCTACTGCCGCCAAGTTCAAGCAGTAAACGTCCATAAGCTGGACGCCAACAGGTCAACGCCACACCTGGCCGCCAATTCCAACAGGACAGCAGCATGTCCCATTCTATTTCCGGACCAACCCTGCGCTGCACCTGGACAAACTACACATCCATACCATGCATTTCACACAACCGACTCACACTGGCCTCACAACGGCCGCCACAACCACAACACACACGATCCGCATGGATCCGAAAAGCACGCGACGTTACAGGGGGGGTTCTTCGCGGCGGAGCCTTGCCTCATAGTCGTCTTCCTCGCCATCCCCGTCCTCGTCTCCGGCCCGACGTCGCCGTCTTCCTCGCCATCGCGCACATCCAACTCAAGCCACGTCATCGTCGTCTTCCTCCTCTCGTTTGCCTTCCATAGCACCGTTACGCCGCCCGGCCTCCTCGGGGAAGCACCCCAGTTTTCCTTTCCTCCGGACCCCACGTGGTCCTTTCCATTTTCGTTTGGGCCCCACGTTGCCCCTTTTCCATTTTACACATTACATGCATGCACACACATCATACTTTTTAGTTAGGGGTTTTAAAGACCACCCAAAAGGTGTGTTCTTCCCCTTTTTCATCTTTGTTATTTTATTTGTCTAGATTCATTTACTGCACATTCCGGGCTAATCCCGTTGTCTCTTTTGTTGTCTTCTTGTGACAGGTACCGAGCTGAATCTCTTCCGCCGGCCAGCCGGTTGAAAGAGGAGGGTAAACCCACCGCACCACACATCCCGCTTCTTTTCTACGGGTAAAAAGGTACACATCACCTCCTTTCCTACCCGTCCCTACTTTTGGTGCTTTTTAGGAAAAGTACCTGGCGATCGCGTTTCAGTTCTCTCATTCTCTATTCCCGTGTGGAGACGGACGTTTTTTCATCCTTTTCGGGGCGGGAAAATAACCGCATCTACAACTTGGCGATCTGGTCGACGCGTTTCTTGGAAGAACATTAAAAGGCGTCCACTTCAGTGGACGCGATTCAGAAAAGTCACATCAACGTCCAGTCGGCTGACAGCGTACTCACGAGTCGGTTGCCTCGAAACCATGCAAGTCTTAAATGTGTCCGGCACGGTGGACGCGATTCAGAGAGGCGGTGCGTGATTCCCCATGCTCAAACCGACCTTCTTAAATGCGGCGGCTGTCCTGGACGCGATTTTGACCCAGAACCTTAAATCTCAGCCAGCGCTTCACCTGGAGGGAGGGGGCATTTCATTTGGGTTTGGTCGGGGCTTTTTAGAGAGAGAGAGAGAGGCTTTTTAGAGAGAGAAAGAGAGAGATTTTAGAGAGAGAGGGAGGGAAACTCTCTCACGGCGGAGCTCTGCCAGTTCCTCGCCGTCCCGCGCCTCCGTCTTCGTCTCCGGCCCGACGCCACCGTCGTCCTCATCATCCACGCGTACCAGAGCAAGGTGGATCGACGTCCTCCTCTTCTCAATTCCCCCCCCACAGCGCCGTCACGCTGTCCAGCTACCTCGGGGAAGCACCCCCTTTTTTCTTCCTTCCGGACCCCTCGTGGTCCTTTTCCATTTTCCTTTTGGGCCCTACGTTGCCCTTTTTGCATTCTACACATCATGCATGCACACATCGCACCTTTAATTTAGGAGTTTATAAGACCACCCAAAAGGTGTGTTCATCCCCCTTTATTTATGTCTATTTATTTCATTGTATTTGATACTACACATCGGGCTAATCCCGTTGTTTCCTTTTGTTGTCTTTTTGTGACAGGTATCCTGAGCTGAATCTCCTTCGCTGGCTGGCCGGTGGAAGGAGGAGGAAAGAGCCCACGCACATCTTCCCGCTACGCGATCACTCTACGAGTGAAAGGTATACATCCCTTCTCTCCCGTTCTTTACGCCCCTCGCGGCGTTCATTTGGCGCCCATGAGCGTCTGGCGATCACGGTTTATTGCTTTTTCCCCTTTTTATCGCCCGAAAGGCCATTGTGTATTTTATCGCCTTTTTTACTGATTCTCCGTCCTCCCCCTAAAAAGGGAGCGGAGTCTTAAGAAGGTCGGTTTGAGCTTAAGAAGCTTGGCATGCATTCACAGAAAGACTTGTAGCATGCACACACTCAAATAAAGGGAAAAAATATAAACTCTAAATACTAATGACTCTTCTAATAAGCTAACTAAACATGGGTTTAACAAGTAAATAAAATGGTAAAACACAATAAAACAAAAACGCCACGTGGGGCGAAAAAGGAGGTAACCGAGCTAAAATAAGAAGGGTCCCACCGTGATCGCCAAGTTGTAGATTCTATTTTTTCGCTCCCATTTTACGGGGAGGACGAAAAAAAGTGGTCCACACCCATAACGCGTACGGATACACGTGAAAAAAGGTGATAAAACAAACAGTGGCCCTTCGGGCGATTAAAAGACAATAAAAGCAATAAAGACAAACCGTGATCGCCAGGTACTTTTCCTAAAAAGCACCAAAAGTGGGGACGGATAGGAAAGGAGGTGATGTGTACCTTTTTTTACCCGTAGAAAAGAAGCGGGATGTGTGGTGCGGTGGTTTTTTTCCTCCTCCTTCCACCGGCAGGTCGGCGAAGGAGATTCAGCTCGGGTACCTGATACAGAAGACAATAAAAAGAACAACGTGATTACCTCGATGTGCAGTAAATGAATACAACAATGGTAATGAAAGACATAAATAGGAAAAGGGAAAGGAGACACCTTTTGGGTGGTCTTTAAACCCCTAAAAATTGGAAAGTGGTGCGTGCATGCATGATGTGTAAAATGAAAAGGAAAAGGAGCAACGTAGGGCCCAAATGAAAATGAAAAGGACCACGTGGGGTCCAGAGGAAGGGAAAAGTGGGGTGCTACCCCGAGGAGGCCGGACGACGTGATGGCGCGATGGAGGGCAAACGAGAGGAGGAAGAGGATGATGACGTCGATGGAGAGCTTGCGAGAGACGGATACGAGGATGCCGAGGAAGCAGACGGCGTCAAAGCGCGAGACGGCAGGGCTCCGCCGCTTGAAATCCCCTCCCTCTCTCTAAAGTCTCTCTCTTTCTCTCTCTAAAAACCCTCTCTCTCTCTCTCTAACCCCCCCGGCAAAACCCAAATGTAAAGCCCCCTCTTTTCCAGGTGAAGCACTGGTTGAGATTTAAGGTTCTGGGTCAAAATCGCGTCCAGGACAGCCGACGCGCTTAAGAAGGTCGGTTTGAGCATGGAGAATCGCGCACCGCTTCTCTGAATCACATCCACCGTGCCGGACGCGTTGGTTTCGAGACAACCGACTCGTGAGTACGCTGTCAGCCGATGCGATGTTCGGATTTGACATCTCTGAATCGCGTCCACTGACGAGGACACGATTCAGGATTTTGTCATGATTGCACGACGTGGGCGCCTCGATGCACATCCGCGTAGTTTGACTTTTAAATCGCGTCCACAACCTCGGACGTCTTTCAATGTTCTTCCAAGAAATGCGGCCACCGTAACGGACGTGAATAAAGAGATAGGTCGGTGACTGGTTTAGAGACGGAATAGTGACGGAAAACCCATGAATCGTGCCCACCAAAATCGACGCCTTTCAATGTTCTTCAAGAAATGCGGCGACTGAGGTGGTCGCAAATTTAGAAGGCGGTTCAGCGACAGAATATTTTGTCATCGCTAATCCGTCGCTGATAGGCAACAGATTAGCGACGGGAATTTGACCGTCGCTATTCCCTCGCTGAGTGACCTTTGCGACCAGACCCCTCCTAGGGGAAGCACCAAGGAAAAATGGGTGAAATTCAGGAATATCGGAAAAAATGCTCTTTCAAGGTAAAAGGCGGGTTATTTGGGCGTTACAACGCAACTCGAAAAATTGCCCGCGATGGAAAAATTCGCGTGTCTACAAAAGACTGCCTCACTTAATGGTTCACGATATTTTCTACTATTTTTGAATTGATGATTATAGCTAAATGATGTGGGTATATTTTTTGAAAGAAAATTCAGAGGCATTCACTATATTCCTATTGTTTAAAGCATTTGTCAAGAAACAAAGTGGTAAAAAGCTTAAAGTCTTAAGATCTGATCTTGGAGGAGAGTTTACTTATAATGAATTTCAAAAATATTGCAAGAAAGAACGAATAAAGAAGGAGCTATAGCAAGATACACACCTCAGTAAAATGGAGTAGTCGAGTGGAAAAACAAGACAATAGTTGAGATGGCTTGAAGCATGTTAAAAGGTATGAATCTTCCTAACATACTGCACTTTACATTTTAAACAAGTCTCTGACGAAAGCAGTTCCAAACAAGACACCATATGAACCTGGTTCAAAAGAAAAGCAAAGGTGAGTCATTTTAGAATATTTGGATGCATTGCATATAGTCATATTCCTTCACAGGTTAGAAAAGAAAAATTTGATGAAAAAGGAGAAAAAATATATATTCATTGGATACAGTGAAGAATCAAATTAAGGTATACATATTACTTGGACCTAAGATAAATAAATTGGTTATCTCTAGAGATGTGATATTTGATGAAACAACATCTTGGAAATGGGAAGAAAAAGAAGAAAAAACATCATTGAATATTATAAAAGAGAAAGAAGTAGAAGATGAAGAATTAATAGCTCCTTCCCCTCCACAAGGTCCAAGGGAACAAGGAGAGACAAGTATAGAGTCAAGCAGACCACGACGAAAAGAGCAGTCCCTCGAAGAAATATATGAAAAAAGTAATGTGACTTACTTTTTTTGGGAACCACAAAGTTATGAAGAGATAGCTAAAGATGAGAAATGGATTAAGACAATGGAAGAAGAAATAAATATGATTGATAAAAATCACACATGGGAGCTAGTTGACCAGTCTAAAAATAAAGAAGTTATTGGCTTGAAATGGATATACAAGATAAAGTACAATGAAGATGGCTCCATACATAAAAACAAGGCAAGGCTCGTAGCAAAAGGAGCAGCAGCCCGGTATTGGCTTCAATGAGACATTCGCACCAGTTGCAAGAATGTAGACAATAAGGACTGTCTTAGCATTGGCAACATAATTAAAATTGTCAATATTTTAACTTGATGTTAAATCTACTTTTTTGAATGGCAATCTCGAAGAAGAAATATATGTGGAGCAACCTCAAGATTATCAAATCAAAGGACAAGAAGACAAAGTCTATTGCCTGCATAAGACATTATATGGGTTAAAACAAGCCCCTCGAGCATGGAGCAACAAGATAGATCAGTATTTCCAGCAAGAAGGCTTTCTGAGATGTCCAAGCGAGCCCTCATTATATATAAAGCAGAAAGGTACATACTTCCTTATCCTCTATCTCTATGTTGATGATTTGATTTACTTTGGTACTAACCATGACGTATTATAAAATTTCAATAAGAAAATGATGAAAGATTTTGAAATGACTGATCTCAACATGATGAGTTATTTTCTTGGCATTCAAGTAAAATAAGCCAAAGGAGAAATATTTCTTAGCCAAGAAAAATACTGTGAAAATCTGTTGAAGAAATTCAACATGGTCAACTGCAAGATAGTAGCTACACCTATGGCAACCAACATGAAGTTATCAATTCACAATGATGCAAGAAAGATTAATGCTTCAGTCTACAAAAGCTTACTTGGCTCTCTCTTATATCTTATAAATACAAGGCCAGATATTCTTTATTTAGTAAGTGCGGTATCACGATTTATGAATGATCCAAACAACCTACACTTTGTAGCAGCCAAGCGTATTCTGAGATATCTTTGAGGAACCTCAAATTATGGCATCAAATATATTTTCAAAGGAGACAAACAACTTATTGGCTACACTGATAGTGATTGGGCAAGCTCAGCAGATGATCGAAAAAGCACTTCTGAATATTTATTATGTCTTGGATCAAAGCCTATATCTTGGTCATCTAAGAAGCAACAAACAATTACTCTATCTTCTATAGAAGCCGAGTATATATCAACCACAAGTGCCGCATGCGAAGCAGTCTGGCTAAGAAGGATATTATCACAACTTCAGCAAAATCAAGAAGAGCCAACTACTATACTCTATGACAACATGTCAGCTATTGCTATGACGAAGAATCCAATATTTCACACATGGAAAAAACACATAGAGCTACTTCATCTCTATATTCAAGATCTGGTCGAGAAAAAAGAAATCACTCTAAAGTTTATACTTCATGAAGCCGTTGACTATCGAGAAATTTATCTATCTTAGAAGTTGTAAGCACATTACAAATTAAGAGAGGGTATTAAAATAATTTGCAATGTGCTAGAAGAATCTGCAAGGCTCTAAAGACTTTTGTAAAAATCCAGAAGAATGAAGAAGCCAACTATCAAGTTGTAGAAATAGAAGAAATGTCGGTTGTGTGAAGCTTCCATCAAAGCCTAGAGAAATACCATGGCGGTAAAAGAATTCTAGGCCTCTCATCACCACCGCCGTATATCCCTATAAATAGAAGGGCTTAGCTGCCTTGAAAGGTTACTTGAGAGAGCCCAAGGCCATCTGTGCCTCCCAAGCCTTTCCCCCACACATCCATTCCAAGTCTCTCCTTTGTGTTTCCACACCACAAATGTAGCCTTTGTGCCCTTGGTGTAAAGAGCATTTATGCTCTCCTTTTGTTGCATCCCTTAGTACCAATCTCCATAGTATATTGTAAAAATCTTTTTGTATCAATATCCTTCTATCAATAAAAGTTCCAGTCTCTTCACTCTAGTGCCCACTTCACTTCCATTGTTCCAACAACTTGGAAATTTTACACACCGACTTGGTCTTCCTACTAAATTTATTGAGAGTGATTTGCTACCCACGATGGACACGTACCTGCTTGGTACCCACCCTCGCATAGGGGTAGTACTATAATATCTAAAACTTTTTGGATCTCAGTTGGAGGTTCGGAGCAGACCTGACCTCCTTTGGAGGGCTTTGGGGTAATCATGTTGGGACCTTTCTCTGCCTGTTAGGGGTGGAACTGTGACATCCTAGATTTTTTGGATCTCGGTTGGTGGGTTCGGAGTGGACTAGACCTCTTTGAAGGCTTTGGGATGCCATGTAACCCTGTTGGGACCTTTCTCCGCACATTTTGTGGGTTTTTGCCATTGCCTCTTGAACGTGGTAGGCTTGCCAGCTGCATTCTGAATGCAGTCTAAGAGGCAACCGTGTTCTCCTTTTATCATTTTTCGGGCAATAGGCTATGATTTAGGTGCACTGGTCATTTGACAACTTCTCACTAGAAATGCCAGGTGGTGTTTTGCATGGCCAACTACTACACCAATCAACACTGATAGATATATGCATGCGAGCCCAGTGTCATTAGTGTTTAGAGTCTGAACACGGCCGGGCTAGATGATGCATTCTAAACGTGGTTGTCACCCTAGCTGAGTTAATGCTGAATGTGGTCGATCAACCGACGAATGTGTTCAGGAATTGGGTTTCTATATATGGCAACCATCTCCAAGCAGTCTCACCCTCACTACAAGAAACTACACGGATAAAGAACGATTTTTGGTGTCAATGTTGAGACCAAATAGTGACTGAAAATATTCGGTCATAGATTTGTGACAAAAAATTCTTGACTAACAGATTCAGTCTTTATTTGGTCTCAATTTGGTCACTATTTTTCTTAATGACCGAATTGCGACCGAATACAGACTGAATGTCACGTCCCGTCATTTAATATTTCGATAAATGTCAAAATGTGATCGAATAGGGAATCAAGAGTAAACTCAAAATTTTTTGAGTAGAAATTGCCCCGGATCAAGACCTAAAATAAAAGTAATTAATTAATTGTCATTCTTCACAACTAGAGTATTACATAATTCTCAAACTATAAATAAAAAGGGCAGACATAGCAAGGTTTGGACTCTTAGCACACCATTCCCATCGTCCCGCCCTCTAGGACCTGGAAAAAGAGTAGGCATGAGCAGTCTTGTCCAGTAGAATTTATCCTCTAATAACAAGGAAATAGATATTGGAAGCAAGGAAAATTTACTGCATATGAGGATAACAAATAACAGTGTTCAAGAAAAGGAAGGATAATGCAAATCAAGATGTAAAAACATTGAACCATGCTTAAATGATAGTAACAAGAATAAACCGATATGTCAAAGAACTAAGCCGGAATAACAAGTATTGGGCATATAATGACATTACGTCATTTATCAATCGTGTAATAACTGTCGAGCAGTTCATTGAATATGTACTGGCTATTTGTGATAAATGCGAACTAGTTGAATCATGCTGATGGAAACAATAACATATACTAGAATATCCACCAATCAAGCAGGTAACAGTGCTGATGCCAAGCACTAAAAATAGATGGTCCATATGGTTCCGTACGACCGGTAAACAAATTCGGGTGCTCCTCCCAGGGACTGAATCGACCCCTATTTGCACATGCATCTTAGTCCAGGTGAGTCTGAAGACCCGAACAAGTATGTAAACATTCCTTATAGTTATGTTTCCGGACAATTATTCATGCAGCAATTCAGAGTTTCTAGGATAAAGCATATGTACAAGATTGTGTATCATAAGGATCACAAAAGAGTTGGAAATGATTTGAGTTTCAAGAATAAGCACGTATATGGTAAATGGACATGACTGAGATTTCAGAAGAGTTGCAAAGGGTCAAAATGTGTGTTCGAAATTTCAGATAGTGTCAAGGTTCTTCAAAATGAGATTTATGCAGAAAGCCAGTATTTAAACCAAAATATCAAAATTTCCAGTTGAAATTAGTGAGTCTGGTCTAATATTATAATTTGAAACTAAAAGCAATTTGGCTGATCAAACTAGTAAATTACTAATTTTATTCAAAATTGAAAATAATATCATATCAACATAAAAGTCATATTAAACCGATAGTGAACCAAATTCGAAGTGTAATTCATAGCCGAAATTGGACTTTCAGAAGTCAATTTGAAGTCGATGTATCAGGTCGATTTGTGAATCAGATGCTAAACGGAATTTCCAAGCGATATTACCATGTCAAAACACTGGTCGTAGTTACAAAAAATGGTCTAAACCTACAAGTTTTGGAGATATCATGTAACATTCTCTACCCCTTTTTATGCTTCATAGAATAGCTCTATGACGTGGTACTGCATGTTAAGTCTTAAAACTTTTATCAAAAAATCAATGGAAGAATACATCATGAAGATAGTCATGAAATCAATATGGCCGATCGAACCATTCAATTACTAAATTTATTTAGAATTGAAAATAATGTCATATTAATGTAAAATAAGGGATGTGCATGTTTGACTTCTTTTTCAGTAGGAGAGTGACTCTCTTGGAGAAGTTCTATGCATATTTAATATTTTCACCAGATTTAAATTTTTAACGTTCCATTGGGTTTATTTGAATTATGAGATTTTCAAATAGGCCAAATTATGAGAGATTATAAAGACGCTATTTTGACGGAATCACCAAAATCGTGATTGTAACGCCCCGACGCGGAATATCGGAGCGATAAATAGTTAATTAAATAGGGTAGAGCGGGAAATAGAAATCAAACCATTTCAAAATTTGGAATAATGCCAAATGAACCATCTCTATTGATAATTCCACTATCACTATTACATTCACTAATTCAGAGCAAAAAACTATGGACCCAGAGTGCTTTTTTCAAATAAAAACAACATATTAACTATCTAACTATCTACTAAATGAATTGGTTGTATTGGTTGTTGAAATGTGAGGTCACTCCTACACTAGCTCATCCCCTTACTCGTGCGTGTGGTAGTCCCCATCAAACTCACCTGAAACATATGAAATAAATAACACAGGATAATCGATAATCACTTA
Source organism: Colocasia esculenta (assembly GCA_014218235.1). Taxonomy (NCBI): domain Eukaryota; kingdom Viridiplantae; phylum Streptophyta; class Magnoliopsida; order Alismatales; family Araceae; genus Colocasia; species Colocasia esculenta. Next base: position 168,381,896 of record CM024755.1, read on the forward strand.
GTAGGACATAATATCTCATGAAACATACATGCTTTAAATGATTAATGTCTTGTAAAGCAAGGTAACTAAAAAGAACGATCAAGTGTAGTCATGCGAGTAATATCACATGATAGCAAGAGAACGATAGTACTGTTCACAAGAAAATAGCACAACTAGCATGATAAAGATTGGCCATATAATGAGATAGTACGTAAAATTGCACAATAGTGCACTAGTCACAATAGCACGTTGGTTGATCTTCTTTTCAACTAAGAGAACACAATACTTTGATTTTCATAGATTAATCTTGATAGTATAGTACTTGGATGTTATGTCATACATCCTGATCATTAAAACTTCCATGGGCACTAGCACTTTTCGGGCGCACCTCCCAGGACCAGATTGGGCCCTTATAATGTTGTTTGGCATTGATCACATTTTTATCTTAGACAATCAATAGATGGCCAAATAGAGTACCAAGAATAGATGAGAGTAATAGAGGAATAGATGAGAATATAGAGAGAACGTGAATAGATGAGAGAATAAGGAATAGATGAGAACTATAGATCAATTCATGTAAAATAACAATAAATAAGCGATAGAAACAGTTGCACAACACACAAGATCGTGTGCTGGCAGCATGGTGGAAGTCACTAACCGCCCAATAGCCATGCTACAAACACAGGCCATAGGTCTGATGTGATCTCAAGGTAAGAGAGAGCAATCTAAGGTCGTTGGATCACGTTGATTCCTAGGGGTAAAATGGGTATTGATGGTACAACCTACTCGTCGGCAATGGACGTCCGCTAAAGCCAAGGAGTCTTACGGATGCCTCAACAAGGAGTTCCTGGTCCAGTCAAGAGTATTCCCAATAGAGAGGTCGTCCAAGCCAAGATAAATTGTGTATAAAAACGTTTGTCCGTCATGCCTTGAGTGCTTGAGGTAGAGGGACGCGATAACGGTATAAAATCAAACAAATAAAATGAAGACATGTCCCTTTAAAATAATAGAGAAATTTACATGAATAATTTTAATTAATTATCAGATATATTATTGAGTAATTTGAGTAAGGTCTCATGGTAAAAATTCACGTTTGATGTGTGCATGTGAGAGAAAAATCACTGATAGCATATGAGAGTTGTGCACTCATCTTTTAATTAATAAATCATGCGAATCATATCAAAATACATTAACATGTCGCTACTGTTCATAATAGTGCAATTACAGGGGTTAAACCATGATTATAAAGCATGATTATCATGGTTCACATGAAAATTACGATTATGGAATTCACAGTCAAATCACGACGGGGGTCCCTCTTGCGTTCAAATCGCGACGATTAGGCCTATCGCGTTCATAGGAATCAATTCAAGACTAACGATTGATGGTCTGTAAGGCGACGTGGTGACCCATTGCGTTCATGGAAGTCGAGCCAGAATTGCGACGTCAGGGTCTATCACGTTCATTTAATCAGAAAGTATAAGGGAAACACGATGCGGTGAGCCGTCGTGTTCATGACACGACACGCTTCTGTGTCGCGACCAGGCTGAGAACACGACCAGTCGGACCATCGCGCAGAGGTTCTGGCCGAGCCCAAAAAGCGATTTGGGTCACGGTCCAATCCTCTAAGGGCTTGATACATGGCTCTTTAAAAATTCGTATAAAATCGTATGGATGATGAAAAATCACGAAATCAACTTTAAATGAAACTAGACTTATAGAGGTATCAATAGTAAAGAGTAATTAGACTTCTATCATGGTTTGATCATGCTATGAACATGGTACATTACGAAGAACAAAAAATCAGACACAGTGATGAAAAATGATTTAATTAAAAAATAGTACTTGATAGAAATTGGGGAAAATGGTATCATTAGGTCCCTGACATCATGTAGTATGTACAATAAAAATTTCAGAGCATGAGCTCAAGTATAGACAGGGATTTAAGGTGAACATGTTGGGTCGCGCACATGTTCTCAACAACAATTTGAGCACGAAATACTCATGAATGACATGATGAAAAATGGAGAAAACATGGGGCTTTCGAAGATGGGAACATGGTCTACCTAGGGTCGAGTTTAATTTATTTTTGCTTGAGAGATTGCCTACCTTTGAGCACTTTAGTTCCTAGGGCAAGAGATGTGGAGAACACGATGAAGCTCTTTGTTCCTAGCCTCCTCCACCTCGATCTTCTGATCCAAAAGCTCCTCTTCCTCGTCCTCCAAGCTCTAGAAAGTATCTAGGGTCGGCTAGGGACAAAATAGAGGTGTATTTGTATGTTTAAAGTTTCCAACATCCCTACAACTCTTTTCTTCCTCCAACTACGAATTTCCATAATTATCACACCCTTTTCTAGCCTTTATCCTTCTAATTGGCTTGGGGAGAACTCTAATTCCGTGGCCAAGAGATTAGGATAGGGTTAGGACTCCTCTTAGGATATTTATGAGCAAAATTAGTCATTATCTTGTCTCTTTTTAATTTCTTAATAATTTAGGTACTAATTTAGGCATAATTATCTTCCATCCAACATTGAGCTTTAGCTTTGTGGCCCATTAATTCATGTATAGACCTTTTAGGATAGCCCATCTCTTGTTTTTACTTATTGGGTTCAATTATTCACATTTTATTTTAATTAAATTTTTATTTTTTCTAAATTTAAAATTGAGAGTTGCTACATCCTCCCCCTCTTAAAAAGAATTTGGTCCCCAAATTCATATGATTGTAAGAGGAAGAATGACTTACTGAATAGATCCTGATAGTTTCGTCTCATTGTCGCTTCGAGTTCCTATGTGGCTTCTTCAACTCCATGATTTCTCTAGAGTATCTTCACCACAGATATAGGTTGATTCCACAATTGTTGTATCTTCTTGTCCAATATTCAGACTGACTTCTCTTCATAGGTCATATCCTTGTGCAGGACTACATCGTCGTAGCTTATCGCATGAGATGGGTCGTACAGATACTTCCTTAGCATAGATACGTGGAACACATTGTGTACGGTAGAATACTGTGGGGGTAATGCCAGAATACTGCGGGGGTAATGCCAGACGATAAGCCACTTTGCCAACTCTCTCAAGTTCTTCAAAAAGACCAATGAACCTTGGCCTTAACTTGCCTTTGATTCCAAATCTTTGAAATCCTCTGGTTGGGGATACTTTGAGCAATACATGATCTCTAATCTGAAACTCTAGATCTCTTCTTATTTTATCAGCATAGCTCTTTTGCCTAGATTGGGCTATTTTGATTCTATCTCTGATGAGTTCAATGTCTCTACTTGTATGTTGCACTAAGTCAGGTCCCAACCATTGTTGTTCTCCAATCTCATTCCAGCACACAGGTGATCTATGGCTTCTGCCATACAGTGCTTCAAAAGGTGCCATCTTGATACTTACTCGGTGGCTATTGTTGTATGCAAATTCCATCAATGAGAGTTGCTTATTCCAGTATCCTTCAAAATCTATAGTACACGCTCGTAGCATGTCTTCCACGATCTGGTTTGTCCTCTCCGTCTGCCCATCTGTCTGTGGGTGGAACACAGTACTAAAGTTGAGTTTAGTACCGAGTGTAATTTGAAGTCCTTTCTAAAAGTGAGAGGTAAACCTTGGGTCATGATCAGAGACTATGGATACAGGAACTCCATGTAATCTTACAATCTCCTTTACATATAATGCGGCTAACACATCCACCCTCCAAGTACTCTTGATTGCTAAGAAGTGTGAGGACTTGGTTAGTCTGTCAACTATGACCCAAATAGCATCGAGTCCACAATGAGTTCGGGGTAAACCCATGATGAAGTCCATGCCGATGCTCTCCCACCTCCATTCTAGTCTGAGTACACCGCAGGATGTCAGTGCTACACCTTGACTTGTTGACAGGTGAGGTAGTGTGCGACATGCTCAACAATCTCACGCTTCATATTAGGCCACCAAAATGTTCTTTTCATATCTTGGTACATCTTGGTTGCACCGAGGTGGATTGTGTACTTAGTCTTGTGAGCTTCATCCATCAGTCTCCTTTTTAGATCTTTGTTGTCAGGCACACAGGTCTTGCCTTGGAATAGTAACCTACCATCTTCTGTGATGGAGAAATCTGGTTTATCTGTTATGGTCTCCTTGACATGGATTAGAAATAGATCGTTTACTTGTTGATCCCTGATCTCGACAAAGATGTCGGGTTGTACCCTGAGGTTAGCAACCAGTACCTGGTCGTTCCTTTGTTCAATATTTATGTCTATCCTGACGAATTGTTCCAGTAACTGCATTTCGCCCATAACTAGACACGATAAGGATGCCACAGGCTTCCTACTAAGTGTATCTACTACATCATTAGCCTTTCCAAGGTGATATTGAATATTGAAATCGAAGTCCTTAAGGTACTCCAACTATCTCCTCTGTCTCATGTTGAGCTCATTCTAAGAGAATAAGTACTTCAGACTCTTGTGATATGAATAAATAATGAATTACTCTCCGTACAGATAAAGCCTCCAGATTTTGAGTGCAAAGACAACTGCAGCCAGTTCTAGGTCATGAACAGGGTAGTTGACCTCACGAGGCTTCAATTGTCTGGATGAATAAGCTATCACCTTCTCATTCTGCATCAATACACAACCTAGGCCGATTCCAGATGCTTCACCTTCAATTGGTAATGCAAGGATAGGTGCAGATGTCAAGTATTTCTTCAACGTCTGAAAGCTCTTCTCACATTCCGTGCTCCAGACATAAGGGTTCTCCTTTCGCATAAGGCGAGTAAGGGGCACAAGAATCTTGGAGAAGTCTTTTATGAACCGTCTGTAGTAGCCAACCAGTCCAAGAAAACTTCTAATCTCCGTAACATTGGTTGGTCTCTCCCAGTTAGGTACAACTTCAACCTTTGAAGGATCAACAACTATACCATCTTTGGATATGACATGGCCTAGAAATGAAACTTCTTCGAGCCAGAACTCACACTTTCTCAATTTTGCATAGAGCTTGTTGTCGCGCAAGATTTGCAGAGCGATCCTTAGATGCTCCTCATGCTCTTTTTTGGTCTTAGAATATATAAGAATATCATCAATAAATACCGTGACGAATTTGTCGACGTATGGCCGATAGATGTTGTTCATCTGTTGCATGAAAGCTACAGAAGCATTGGTTAGACCAAAATGCATAACTATAAATTCATAATGTCCATACCTGCTCTTGAAAGTAGTCTTATAAAACTTATCATCTGATGATATCTAGACCTAAGGTCAATCTTAGAAAAATACTTAGCTCTAGATATTTGATCAAATAATTCATCGACGCGAGGCTGAGGGTATTTGTTCTTGATAGTCAGCTGGTTCAACTGCCTGTAGTCAATGCATAGTCTCATGGATTCATCCTTCTTCTTGACAAATCCCTTCTCTAGTAACTCTATCAATTGCTCCTTCAGTTCCTTCAACTCTGCAGGAGACATTCTATATGGTTGACGTGACACCGGTGCAGCTCCAATGATCATATTGATAGAGAAATTCACATCTCGTTCAGGTGGAATGGCTGGAAGCTCATCGGGAAAAACGTCGTAGTCTTGCACTATGTGTATGTCTGCTACCTTGGGTGCTTTCTTTTCAACTAGAATAGCGGCTATGAATGCCACACATCCTTTCCTAATCATGCCTTGTGCACGAATGGCAGAGACTAGAGACCAGTGTCTCTTATGTTTACGTCCCGTGAAGGATAGCTTAGGGAATTCACTAAAAGTAATCTTCCCTCTTCAACAATCAACACTAGCCCCATAGATGGATAGCCAATCAGCTCCTAATATAACATCATAGCCTTCCATGGGCATACACACCAGGTCGGCCCTCATATTGAGTTCCCCGATCATCACATCAGCTAGTGGAAAATATTTGTTCAGTTTGGCTTTCTCTCCCAGTGGTGTTGTGACAGGTAATTCGAAGCCCATAGATGCAGGTTTGATATTTAAGGTATCAGGAAATACTTGTGATATGAATGAATGTGTAGTGTCAGTATCAAACAAAACAAATGCTGATTGAGAAAAGACTTGTAATGTACCTCCACCACTCCACCCTCTTCGGTTGTCTCAACTTCTTGCATGACTTGGAGTCTGCCCTGCTTCTTCTGTCCTCCCATATGTTTGTCATTTTCCTTCAACATGGGGCAATCCGGAATGCGATGCTCGCGACTCCCGCAGCACAGGCACGCACTTGCCTTCCTCCAGCATTCTTCCGCAGTGTGACCAGGCTTGTCACAATGCTTGCACTTGGGCTTGTTTGGAGTAGAGGGGGTGAAAATCTTAGGTTTCTGTACTTGGCTTGGCCCTTCAGTGATGATGAACGACCGCTTCTTGCCGTTGGTTGGTCTGCTCGCAGAACTAGACATATGCTCCTTCTTGACTATTCTACCCTTGATGCAATATGTGAGATCGATCGCATCCTCTAGCAGCTGGGCCTTCTTGACCATGTCGGCATACGTCTGGATGTCGAGTGGTGCAAGTTGAGTAATGTATGAGGGCTTGAGTACATTGAGGAATCGTTTCGCCTTCATCCTCTCGGTGCTGACGAGGTGATTGGCGTATCGAGCCAACCGAGAGAATTGAGCTTCATATTCTGCCACTGTAAGGTTCCTCTGCTTCAGTGCCACGAACTCAGAGGCTTTCCTCTCCTGAACTCGTTCCGAGAAATACTTGGAGTTGAACTACTCTCTGAACTCGTCCCAAGTGAATTGTCCATCTGCCGGAGTGGCCTCTACGAATTCCCACCACGCACGGGGGTCCCTTTCCAATTGGAAAGTAGCTAGCAATAACTTATCTCCATCCACACATTGCATGACGTGGAAGATGCGCTCTGTCTCCTTCAGCCAGTGTTCTGCTACGTCAGGGTCAGTTGTACCACTGAACCGAGGTGGGTTCATGCTCCGAAAGTTTCTATGCAGGTCCCCGGCTCCCCTATTTCCGCCATCTTGGGCAGCTTGCAATAATTCTCTAGTCAGATCTTAGATAGTTTGCTGCATGTCATGAAGTTGTGCACGCTCCACTGCCATTGCTATTTTCTAAGTTCCTTCAAGTGAAAATTTGATGTAAGATATTAAAGTGGCACTAGGTTAGTGTGTGTGTATATTTATTTTAACTTATTACCCATAGTTCTACCTGTATCTCACATAGGTAGGATAATTGACTTTAGTCGAGGCAGGTCAACCTAGATCATCCTATACTTAAGAACAACCTAAGCTCTGATACCACAAAACTGTAACACCCGACGCGAAATATCTGAGTGATAAATAATTAATTAAATAGGGTAGAGCGGGAAATAGATATCAAACTATTTCACAATTTGGAATAATGCCAAATGAACCATCTCTATTGATAATTCCACTATCACTATTACATTCACTAATTGAGAGCCAAAAACTAGGGGCCCGGAGTACTTTATTCAAATAAAAACAACATACTAACTATCTAACTAGCTACTAAATGAATTGGTTGTCGAAATGTGAGGTCACTCCTGCACTTCCTCATCCCCTTCCTCGTGCATGTGGTAGTCCCCATTAGACTCACCTGAAACACAAGAAATAAATAGCGCAAGATGATCGACAATCGCCCAGTAGGACTTAATATCTCACGAAACAGGCATGTTTTAAATGATTAATGCCTTGTAAAGCAAGGTAACCAAAGAGAACGATCAAGTATAGTCACGTGAGTAATGTCACATGATAGCAAGAGAACGATAGTACTGTTCACAAGAAAATAGCACAACTAGCACGATAAAGATTGACCATATAACAAGATAGCACGTAAAATTGCACGATAGTGCACTAGTCACGCTTTCAACCAAGAGAACACAGTACTTTGATTGTCATAGATTAATCTTGATAGTATAGTACTTGGATGTTATGCCATACATCCTGATCATTAAAACTCCCATGGGCACTAGCACTTGTTGCCCTGTTGACAAGCCCAGAGGGGGGGTGAATGGGTTTTTATAAATTCAATCTAGGAGATACCTGTAACCAAAAACAATCCCACAAACGATCTTCGAACTACGTTAGTTACTTGTTAGTTTAAATAACAATTACGCAATGAAGACAATCACACAACACAAGGATTATCCTGGTTCGGACTTCCTTTTCTTAGGAGTCCTACGTCCAGTCCCTGAGCAACAACTCAGGATTGCACTAACTAGGGTACAGTCCCCCTAAGGACGCTACAACACCCAGCTCAGCTGGTCTTCCTTCACACACGAAGGGAACAACACCCTGGATGCCACCAGGTCTTCCTTTACAACCAAAGGGAGCAACACCCTGGATACCACCAGGTCTTCCTTCACACCCGAAGGGAACAACACAGAGAAGAATGAAAAAGACTTTCACGCCCCTAGATCCAGCTTTTGATAAGAGAGGATCTGAAGCAACTAGAACTGAGAGCGAAGAGATTAAGAACTATTCACACTCTCAGAACTGAACAGGCTCTCTCAAGATTTTCACAAGAACTAGCGGAGAGCAAGAGAGCAAAAGAGCAAAAACGGAGTGAAGGATCTTGGCTCTTGATTTTCTTCAGAAGAATTTGAAAAATAGTCTCTCGATGTCTTTTCTTCTATTCTTCTGTCTTGTATATATATCTTCAATTTGAAATCTAGTCGTTGAAGAGATCGTTGTCTCTCTCTTGAGTAGCCGTTAGACTGAATGACATCTGGAGTCTTGGAAGCTTCCTGTCACAGTCTTTTGATCACTTGAGCACGCAAAGAGATGAGATCTTCACAGAGATCCGTTGGCTTTTATTTGTCTAACGTTGTACAATGAAGCTACATCAAAGGTCTGCACAGATGTCAAGCTCAAACAGCAGACAGATAGGCTGTCTCTGATATCAGTCAACGTCAGTAGCAATAGTCAAGAAAATAGTAATACCAACTGGCTTAAGTCTAAAGGACGTTATCAGAATAAGCACGATAAAGGAAGATATAGTCTGCATGCATGCAGAGATACGTTCAGTTCTCATAAATGCAAAAGCGTCAGAGAGATGTCTACGTGGATTTGACTGGTCAATGCTTTAAGATGAATAAGATATCAAAATATGAAGTTGAAGACTATATGACTTATGAAATCGTTATGAGTTATAGCAAATCGTTCTATAACAGAGGATATAAGAAATCGTTATGAATTATGGCAAGTCATTTTGATTCTAAAGAAGTCGATGTGAAACACTTAACAAATCGTTACACAAAGCAAGTCGTTATGAATCTAAAGAAATCGTTGTGAGTCATGAACACTTATTAAGTCGTTATGAACTCTAAAGAAATCGATGCGGCTAGCAAGTCGTTACGAGTTTCAGAGAAGTCGTTACGAGAACTAAAGAAATCGTTGCAGCTAGCAAGTCGTTACGAGTATCAAAGAAATCGTTACGAGAACTAAAGAAGTCGTTGCGGCTATCAAGTCGTTACGAGTATCAAAGAAATCGTTACGAGAACTAAAGAAATCGTTGCGGCTAGCAAGTCGTTACGAACTTTAAAGAAATCGTTGTGATAACTTATGAAGTCGTTACAACAAGCAAGTCGTTGCGAGTTCTAAAGAAATCGTTATGATAACTTATGAAGTCGTTACAACAAGCAAGTCGTTGCGAGTTCTAAAGAAATCGTTATGATAACTTATGAAGTCGTTACAACAAGCAAGTCGTTGCGAGTTCTAAAGAAATCGTTATGATAACTTATGAAGTCGTTACAACAAGCAAGTCGTTGCGAGTTCTAAAGAAATCGTTATGATAACTTATGAAGTCGTTACAACAAGCAAGTCGTTGCGAGTTCTAAAGAAATCGTTATGATAACTTATGAAGTCGTTACAACAAGCAAGTCGTTGTGACATCGACTTGATTGAAACGACATGACTTTTCAGTCTTATAAGAGAATCGTTATGAACTTTAACAGAAATCGATATGGACTTAGAGAAATCTCATGTTGAAAAGATTAAAGCTTCAGAGTAGTAATGCATACCTTTATTGGCTTGTTTGACTTCGGTAATTTTTCCTGTACTTAAGACTTATGAGATATTCAGCAGATATAATTGATAAATTCTTGTTTGGTTTTGTTAATCATCAAAATATGTATATATATACAATTAATTAAAATTGCATGGGGACAGACTGATCATCAATCTCCCCCTTTTTGGTGATGACAAAACTGAACAATAAGCATAAAAAAATATCTGAATTTTTTGTACTTTTCTCCCCCTTTTTGTCATTAAGCAAAAAGAAACACTTTGACAAAGAAAGAAGAGAGAAAGAGAAAGAGAGAATACACATAGAGTCATGGCATTCATTGCGGAGGTACAGGCAAATAGAAGGCAGGAGACAACAGAGAGGCAAAATGGGAGATGGTTTCCCATGCCTGAACTTCCTGCTCTTCAAAAAGAGTCTTAAAAACGCCAAAAGACACAGAGTAAGATGGTCCCATGGTGGAAGCCATCCGTTTGATATGAAGATCTAAATGCCTATAGAGAAGATCAGCATAGGCATCTTTGTCCATGTTGAACTTGAGAAACCGAGAAGTGCCAAAGCTGGCACAGGAGAGGAACTGGTCCATGGTGACCGGGTATGATTGTGGTTAGCTCTGAGAGCTTGGTGCAAAGCCACATACACTTTGTATCTTTCTTCCCAGACCTGAAGGGGTCATCAACAAGATTGATGGAGTTCATATCTAAAAAAGTGGCTGGAGAAATAGCTGGTTTGCCTTCCCTGGCCTGAGCTTCATTGAGTGCAGACAACTGCTGAGCTGACAGAGGGTAGAATGTGGACCAATCAGAAGATGTGAGCCTTTCACATTCAGACAAGATAGGGGAGAGAACTTCAGCCTTGACATGGCCCAGGTGATATTCCCTGAAGAGGAATCTAGTAAAGGAAACCATGCATCCTTTCTGTACTTTAATTCTGCCCAAAACCCTGGCATAACGCTCAAAGATGATGGATCCTACAGAGGATTCCATAACTAGAAAGTGAATTTGAGGCAGGGCTATCTCCTCAGGTATTTGAAGAGTAGCAAAGTCTACCTTAATATCTGAAGAGTGAGCTGGAACTGGAGACAAGGCTGAAATGGCCTTCTTGAACTGACAGAGCTGAACTTCTGGAAGTTTATTAATGTATCTGAAGTTGTTGAAGAGCATGAAATGCCTGATCATCTTGATTTCTGATTGAATGAAGGGTGCCCAGAGTTCTTTGTGATACATCCTGAACCATTCAGAGAGAGTCAAGGAGTGGTCCCTTGGAGGAAATCTGGCAGATCTGGCAAGAGTGAACTTCTTGAGAAGATCCTTGTGACCTTTGCCCCACTGCTCTTCAGATTTGGAGTGAGCAAGAGAGAAAATTTTGGATTTTTCGGTTTTTGAAAGAGAAGTATAAGGAAAAATAGTGTGCAGATAATCTGTAAGGTTTTGAAAAGGAAGGTTGATGATGGTGGCATAAGCAACTTTAGAAAGGTATTCCCTATACAGTGAGTTATGGTGGTTGGCCACTGTGAGAGAAAACCACAAAGGAGGGTATTTGGGTTCAGAGGAAGAGGAAGAGGTAGAAGTAAGTTTCCTCTTCTTGGAGGCAGGAACAGAAGGATCTGTCCTGTGAATATGGTCTCCCACTTTCAACACAGACCTGAGGATCCCTTCCTCAAATTCATCCTTTATCTTTTCAATAAAGGGAGAACTGAGTTGAGCATGTACAGGTATGATAGTGATGAAAGATGGTGGAGGAGTAGGATGAAGGAAAAAATGTGAAGTAGTGTGAGGAGCATCAGTGGGTCCAAGGGAGGGACCGGAGGAGGAGGATGATGCTCCAGCTGAGGATCCAGGAGGGGCCTCAAATGAAGGAGAAGGAATGGTGGACGAAATGGAGTAGGAGATGAAATTGGTCTAGATTGAGGCTTCTTGAATGTTTGGGGAGCAGGAGGTGCTGTAGGAGCTGATGGTGGAGTGGGAGGAATGGTGTGTGAGAGGGGGAAGAGGGAGCTGGGGGCTTGGGTGCCAAGATCTCTTCTGCCTCTAACTGCACAGGCTCACTCTCCAATGGTCTGGAATCTGGCACAGATGGCCCTGCATCCTGAACATCTGGCCCTGTTGGCCTTGCATCTTGAACATCTGGCCCTGTTGGCCCTGCATCTGGAACATCTGGCCCTGTTGGCCCTGCATTTTCTGATGCTGCTGCTGCTCCTAGTGAAACTGCTTCTTCTTGAGGAGGAGGAGCATGAGCTCCAACTACCTTGATAATATCTGAGAGCATCCCTTTCATGCTGCTCATTTCCTGGTTGAACCAAGTCATAGCATTTCTGATTTGGGCCAACTCTTTGTTAGCCGAAGCTTGACTCAGAAAAATAGAGTTGACATCTGACTGGAGAGAACATAGTAGTTCACCTTGAACATTTAACCTTTCAATTACTGGCTTCAAATGTATGACAATTTTCTTCTTAGCCTTCCTCTGAAATGGAGAATCAGCCAGGAGAGGAACTCCAGAGGCAACCGCTTTTCCTTTCTTCTTACTTTTATTTTCTGGGGGAGGGACATCATCATCTGAGCTCGAAGAGCTTGCAGTCACTCCTTCTCTGTCATCCAGATTGGAAAAATCTCTTTGCTCTTCAACCTTCTCAACATCTGGAGATGCACCTTCATGACCTTCTTTTGATAGCTCCCCCTCAATAGGAGCATTTTCTTCATCTGATACTTGCTCCCCCTGACTGGGAGCAGGTTCCACCTGTGAGTCACCTTGGGCAGCTTGGTGCTCGACCTCGACTGGAACATCTTCCATCTGCTCATCAATGTGGCCTGGTGCCACAGTCTCTTTAGCAACACAGCTACTTGCTTCTGGAGCACTGGAAATAGGAATCGATGATGTCTGCCAGAATCGATGCAACTACAATTGAGGGATGTGGGTCCTCAACAGGAGTAATGTCCTCTGGGAGGAGATCCTCAATGCGCCTTTCAGAAAAGGTTTGAACTGGTTCTTCTGGAAATTCTGAAGCTTCTGCAGACGCCCTTTCTTCTTCTACTGCACTTTCATACTGAACTTCTGCAATGGAGGGTCCTGAAGATTCTGCTGCTTCAACTGCTGGAGCTAAAATTGACTCCACTGGCAGTTCTGGATCCATATTTGCTGATTCCATCTCCGGATGAACAACTGCAGTGTCGATAATGATGGCCTCGCCTTCGGCCACTGAAGCCTTGAACCAAATACCATTCTCCACAGAGAAACCACTCTTCTTCAAATTCCTGGACCTGATTGCTTGGCCCATTTTCTCTACAACTGCCCCAGAGAAATCAACACCGAAGTGTTTGAAAATTTTGGTGAGTAGATGGGCATAAGGCAGGGACACATTTAACTTACTCTTGGTGTCCCAAATCTGATCTCTTGCAAACTTCATTCTTTCCATTATCACTGCGGCCATATTTATTTCCTTATTCTGAATGGCCCAGTACATCATGTCCGAATCAGCCTTTGTGCAAGATGAAAACGTTGCACTTCTAGGAACTAGGATTTGACAGACAATAAAATGGAGAAGACGATTGAAGGCTGATAGTTGATTTATGTCGATCTTGCCGTCTCTCAGCTTGAATCCTGGCCCTATAATTCCCAGACCTTTCACTTGAGCATCCTCAGAGTGAATCCCACTAAATCCGGAAGTCTTTACATTGAACAACACTTTCAGCAACTCAGGGTCTATTCTAATCAAAGTTCCCTTTACTGACGAAACCAGAGACCCATCTTCCTCTGTTCGCATACACACAAAAAAGGCTTTTACCAAGTCCGGATAACTGACCTCTGAAAAGGTGGAAATTTCTGTCCACTGCATCTGATTGATCAACTCTACTAAGCTGCTCATTCCACTTTTCCGCAGATTAGCTACATCTACTGCTTTGTTGCCACAGAGCTTCGTCTTCACAAATGTGAACCTCTCCTGCTCCTCAGGAGTGAGGAACTCGGCGCTGTAGCCACCCAAACTGCCGGCGATGATAGGAGCGGCCATAGATTCAGGTGGGAAAGATCACGGAGGGTGGAGACGGAAGGTGAGGAGAAAGAGTCCTCAAGAAATTTTGCGGGAAGTAGGAGGAAGATTCGAATTTGCAGAGGATTGAGATGGAGTTGTTAGGGCATCGGCTCGAGCGGCAGGCTAAAAGAGGGGAAAGGGGTAGACGATGAGGCACGAATCGTTCTGACATCGATTTTATGAATAAATTAATGCTACGTGGAAAGTGAGGCGCCAAGCGGCGGAGAAAACGACAAAAGATTTTGACCGTTCAACTGGACTTCAATGAGAGAGAATTTATTGCAATAAAATTTGAATTTTTTCTTGCTTATCGCCAAGGAGGGAAAAAATTGCTTTAATTCTAAACTTTAATATGCCACTTGTAAGCAAACTTTTATCACAAATTACACATGCCTAATTCCCTTCTAAGAGATGTAAATCTCTCTTCAGGTAAGGCTTTTGTGAAAATGTCTGCTAATTGGCCATTTGTATCAATAAAAGATATTTCAATATTTCCATTTGCAACATGATCACGAATAAAATGATATCTAACCTCAATATGTTTGGTCCTTGAGTGCTGGACTGGATTCTTGGTGAGATTAATGGCACTGGTGTTGTCACATAGCAACGGGATCGATTTGATATTTAATCCAAAGTCCTCAAGCTGTTGCTTTATCCATAAGAGTTGTGTGCAGCAGCTTCCAGCAGCCACGTACTCAGCTTCAGCTGTAGAGAGTGCTACTGAATTTTGTTTCTTTGAGGACCAAGATATCAAACACCCTGCAAGGAACTGGCAACAACCACTGGTGCTCTTTCTATCTAATTTACATCCAGCATAGTCAGCATCAGAGTAACCTACTAGGCTAATTTCACATTGTTTTGGATACCATAGACCTAAGTCATGAGATCTTGCTAGATATCTAAATATTCTTTTCACAGAAATTAAATGCGATTCTTTAGGATCTGCCTGATATCGAGCACACATGCATACACTAAATAAAATATCAGGTCTACTAGCTGTTAAATAAAGAAGTGAACCTATCATACCTCTGTAGATTTTTGATCTACTTTCTTACCATCTTTGTCACTGTCCATTCTTGTTGATGTACTCATTGGTGTTGACAGTGGCTTGGTATTTTCGAATCCGAATTTCTTCAATAGTTCTTTTGTGTACTTAGCTTGACTGATGTGAGTTCCTTCCTTTCCTTGTTTGATTTGTAGTCCAAGGAAATAGTTGAGTTCTCCCATCATACTCATTTCAAATTCTCCCTGCATTAACTTTTCAAAGTACTTGCAAAGAGACTCATCAGTAGAACCAAAAATGATATCATCTACATAGATTTGAACCAGTAGGATTTGTTTGACTTTTGACTTTATAAAAAGTGTACTATCTACCTGACCTCTGCTGAAACCATTGTTTAGAAGGAAAGAGCTAAGCCTTTCATACCAGGCTCTAGGAGCTTGCTTTAAACCATATAATGCCTTGTGAAGTTTGAAAACATGATTAGGAAATTCTGTGTCATCAAAGCCCGGAGGTTGTTCCACATAAACTTCCTCTTTTATGAAACCATTTAAGAAAGCGGATTTAACGTCCATTTGAAATAGTGTCAAGTTCAAAGCAGATGCATATGCAAGTAATATTCTAATGGCCTCAAGTCTAGCTACAGGTGCATAGGTTTCATCGAAATCTATGCCTTCCTCTTGAGAATAGCCTTGAGCTACCAACCTGGCCTTGTTTCTTAAGATTGCACCAGTTTCATCCAGTTTATTTCTGAACACCCATTTGGTGCCAATGACTGGATGGTCTGATGGTCTAGGAACAAGAGACCATACTTGGTTTCTCTTGAATTGATTTAATTCATCTTGCATGGCTACTATCCAAGATTCATCAGAGAGAGCTTCATTGACTGTCCTAGGCTCTATCTGAGAAACAAAAGCTAAATAATCACAAGGAATAACATTACCTCTTGTTCTTACCCCAATGGATGGATCACCAATGATATTTTCAAGTGGGTGATCTTTCTTGTATCTCCACTCCTTTGGAAGGTTTTCATGAGTAACTTCTTCTTGTTGTAATTCTTCCAGAGGTGGATCATCCTTGTCCTCAATTGATGCATCCTTTAGTTTCTTGGATAGTTCTTCTGCATCATCATCGTCACTATCTACTTCCTTTCTCAAGGAAGGGTTAGTTTCATCAAAAATAATGTGCACAGATTGTTCAATCAACAAGGTACGTTTATTAAACACTCTATAGCCTTTAGGTTTAGATGTATACCCCATGAAGATGCCTTCATCTGATTTGGCATCCAACTTACCGATATCTCTTTTTCCATTGTTGTGAATGAAGCAAGGGCATCCAAAGGTTCTGAAGTGACTGATCTGAGGCTTTTTCCCTTTGAATAGTTCATATGCAGTCTTCTTCAGGATTGGCCTGATCATTACACGGTTGATAATATAGCTTGCTGTATTGACTGCTTCAGCCCAAAAGTATCTAGGCAGATCATATTCTGAGAGCATAGTTCTTGCCATGTCCAATAGGGTTCTGTTCTTCCTCTCAGCGATGCCATTCTGTTGAGGTGTCCTTGGTGCTGAGAAATTGTGCTCAATTCCCTGATCATCACAAAATCTAGAAAATTTCTCATTTTGAAATTCACCACCATGATCTGATCTGATAGACACAATGCTGAACTTCTGATCTTTCTGAACTTTCTTACTGAAGCTTACAAAACTCTCAAAAGTATCATCTTTATGCTCTAGGAATGATACCCATGTAAATCTTGAGTAGTCATCAACTATGACAAATCCAAAATTCTTTCCTCCAAGACTGGTAGTCCTCATTGGCCCAAATAGATCCATATGAAGGAGCTCCAAGGGTTTTGAGGTGGTCACCACCGTCTTTGACTTGAAGGAGACCTTGGTGTGCTTACCCTTAGCACAAGGTTTACATACACTTTCCAACTTTGTACTGACCTTAGGTAGACCTTGCACAAGATTCTTCTTTAGTAATTTTCTCATGCCATCTATGCTGCAGTGTCCAAGTCGTCTGTGCCATAATTCTGTGGATTTATTTTTATTTGCTGCCAGGCAAACATTTTGAACCTTGAGTTCTTCAAGATAGAGCACATACAAATTCTTTTCTCTATTAGCTTCGAAGATGACTGTTCCATCCTTTAGTATACTGCACTTTGACTCTTGAAATTTGATCTGATGGCCTCTGTCGCACAGCTGGCTAATGCTAATGAGATTGTGCTTCAATCCCTTGACTAGTAGCACATCTTCTATGACTGTTTTTCCTTTGTTTTCCACAGAGCCACTGCCTATTACAATTCCTTTCCCATTATCTCCATAGGTAACTGTTCCATCTTCAGCTTGGAGATGAGAGAACAACTTCTGGTTTCCTGACATGTGTCTTGAGCACCCACTATCCAAATACCATTTGGATGCTCGAGGGTTGTCCTGAAATAAAAACATCAAGCTTTAGGTACCCAAATTCTTTTGGGTCCTGATTGGTTAGTATCATTAACTTTATCTTTTAATATCCATTTTTTGTGTCTTGTTGGACATGTAGTTTTAATATGTCCTAACTTATTGCAGTGACTACAGCAGGATAACTTAGTCACTTTTTCTATGTATTTAAAATCAGCTTTGTATGCTATATCTTGTTCGGGTACAAATTTTGGTGTTGGATATGTTTTAGGATAGACCTTGGTTTCTTCATTATCTGGGGGTGTATATCCTAATCCATTTTTCTTCTTACCTGATCTTCTCGCACCTTTTAATATTAGAGAGTTTTACCATTAGTAAATTTTTCTAGTGTGCTTGATAGTTTATCATTTTCTTCATTTAAGTTTTCAATTTCTTTCCGTAATTCATCAGTACTTTCATGTTTTTCTAGTTTAGTTATTTGTTCATTTTTAACTTTTAGGTCTTCACATAACAGTTCATTTCTTCGTTTAAGTTCAATTATTTGACTTTCTAGTTGTTCATTTTCTGATTTTAGATCTGAGTTTGTATTTTCTATACAGACTATGTTTTTCTTACTTACTTTTAATAGTTTAGTTACTTCTTTATACTTTTCATAAAGTTCATTGAAAGCCTCTTCTAAACTATCGGAGTCTGAACCATTGCATGAATCAAAAGATGAGTCAGAAGTTACCTTTTCTTCAGTGTTTGCCATGAAAGCCAAGTGGGCTTTTTCTTCATCACTGCAGGAGCTCGACTCACTATCTGAGTCGCTACTGTTTTCCCATGCTGCTGCCATTGCTTTCTTTTTGAACTTTCTAAACTTCTTGAACTGTCCTTCTTCCTGAATTCTGATTTCTTTAACTTAGGACACTCAGTCTTAATGTGTCCTGGCTTCTTACATTCGTAGCAAATGGGTTCTCCTTTCTTCACTTCTTTTCCATCTGGTTTCTTGAAGTCCTTATTCTTTTGAAATACTTTCTACCAGATTGAGACTTTTCTTTTTAGCCAAGATTCGCTGTAACCTTCTGGATAACATAGCTTCTTCATTTTCGCTGTCTGTATTACTTTCACTTTCAGCTGAGCTTGCTTCTGGTGAATCTTCTTCAGCTTTTAAGGCGTTGGAGTGCTTCTTTCTGCTAGAGGACTCTCCTAGCCTTTCCATATTGATTTCATGGGCCATAAGGGACCCAATGAGTTTTTCTACAGACATTCTCTTCAGATCATTAGCTTCTTCTATTGCTGTGACTTTTGGAGTCCATGAGGACGGTAAGGATCTAAGTATCTTTCTTACCATATCTCCCATTTCATATACTTTCCCCAGGCTAGCCAGTCCATTTGTGATGTCAGTGAACCGGCTGAACATTTGGGTTATGGACTCACTTGATTGCATCTGAAATCTTTCATATTGAGTGACAAGAATATCAATTCTTGTTTCCTTCACTTTGTCTGTGCCTTCATAAGTAATCCTGAGCTTTTCCCACATTTCCATTGATGATTTGCAGGCTGAAACTCTGTTGAATTCCTTCTTACTTAGAGCACAGCATAGGATACTTTTTGCTTTGCAATTCAGGGAAATCTTCTTTCTGTCATCATCTGTCCATTGTGCTTTCTCATTTGTGACTAACAGATCACCTTCTTCTACTATGGACCAAATTTGATAGTCGTGTCCTTGTAAAAAGTATTCCATTCTGGTCTTCCAGTAAGGATAATCTTCACCATCGAAGAGAGGGGGTCGGTTGACTGACTGACCTTCAAAATTACCTTGGGCTGCCATGGATCTTTACTCTTCAGATCGTTGGATCCTTTCTTTGTCGAAGAGACTCGCTCTGATACCACTTGTTGCCCTGTTGACAAGCCCAGAGGGGGGGTGAATGGGTTTTTATAAATTCAATCTAGGAGATACCTGTAACCAAAAACAATCCACAAACGATCTTCGAACTACGTTAGTTACTTGTTAGTTTAAATAACAATTACGCAATGAAGACAATCACACAACACAAGGATTATCCTGGTTCGGACTTCCTTTTCTTAGGAGTCCTACGTCCAGTCCCTGAGCAACAACTCAGGATTGCACTAACTAGGGTACAGTCCCCCTAAGGACGCTACAACACCCAGCTCAGCTGGTCTTCCTTCACACACGAAGGGAACAACACCCTGGATGCCACCAGGTCTTCCTTTACAACCAAAGGGAGCAACACCCTGGATACCACCAGGTCTTCCTTCACACCCGAAGGGAACAACACAGAGAAGAATGAAAAAGACTTTCACGCCCCTAGATCCAGCTTTTGATAAGAGAGGATCTGAAGCAACTAGAACTGAGAGCGAAGAGATTAAGAACTATTCACACTCTCAGAACTGAACAGGCTCTCTCAAGATTTTCACAAGAACTAGCGGAGAGCAAGAGAGCAAAAGAGCAAAAACGGAGTGAAGGATCTTGGCTCTTGATTTTCTTCAGAAGAATTTGAAAAATAGTCTCTCGATGTCTTTTCTTCTATTCTTCTGTCTTGTATATATATTTCAATTTGAAATCTAGTCGTTGAAGAGATCGTTGTCTCTCTCTTGAGTAGCCGTTAGACTGAATGACATCTGGAGTCTTGGAAGCTTCCTGTCACAGTCTTTTGATCACTTGAGCACGCAAAGAGATGAGATCTTCACAGAGATCCGTTGGCTTTTATTTGTCTAACGTTGTACAATGAAGCTACATCAAAGGTCTGCACAGATGTCAAGCTCAAACAGCAGACAGATAGGCTGTCTCTGATATCAGTCAACGTCAGTAGCAATAGTCAAGAAAATAGTAATACCAACTGGCTTAAGTCTAAAGGACGTTATCAGAATAAGCACGATAAAGGAAGATATAGTCTGCATGCATGCAGAGATACGTTCAGATCTCATAAATGCAAAAGCGTCAGAGAGATGTCTACGTGGATTTGACTGGTCAATGCTTTAAGATGAATAAGATATCAAAATATGAAGTTGAAGACTATATGACTTATGAAATCGTTATGAGTTATAGCAAATCGTTCTATAACAGAGGATATAAGAAATCGTTATGAATTATGGCAAGTCATTTTGATTCTAAAGAAGTCGATGTGAAACACTTAACAAATCGTTACACAAAGCAAGTCGTTATGAATCTAAAGAAATCGTTGTGAGTCATGAACACTTATTAAGTCGTTATGAACTCTAAAGAAATCGTTGCGGCTAGCAAGTCGTTACGAGTTTCAAAGAAGTCGTTACGAGAACTAAAGAAATCGTTGCAGCTAGCAAGTCGTTACGAGTATCAAAGAAATCGTTACGAGAACTAAAGAAGTCGTTGCGGCTATCAAGTCGTTACGAGTATCAAAGAAATCGTTACGAGAACTAAAGAAATCGTTGCGGCTAGCAAGTCGTTACGAGTTTAAAGAAATCGTTGTGATAACTTATGAAGTCGTTACAACAAGCAAGTCGTTGCGAGTTCTAAAGAAATCGTTATGATAACTTATGAAGTCGTTACAACAAGCAAGTCGTTGCGAGTTCTAAAGAAATCGTTATGATAACTTATGAAGTCGTTACAACAAGCAAGTCGTTGCGAGTTCTAAAGAAATCGTTATGATAACTTATGAAGTCGTTACAACAAGCAAGTCGTTGCGAGTTCTAAAGAAATCGTTATGATAACTTATGAAGTCGTTACAACAAGTAAGTCGTTGCGAGTTCTAAAGAAATCGTTATGATAACTTATGAAGTCGTTACAACAAGCAAGTCGTTGCGAGTTCTAAAGAAATCGTTATGATAACTTATGAAGTCGTTACAACAAGTAAGTCGTTGCGAGTTCTAAAGAAATCGTTATGATAACTTATGAAGTCGTTACAACAAGCAAGTCGTTGTGACATCGACTTGATTGAAACGACATGACTTCTCAGTCTTATAAGAGAATCGTTATTAACTTTAACAGAAATCGATATGAACTTAGAGAAATCTCATGTTGAAAAGATTAAAGCTTCAGAGTAGTAATGCATACCTTTATTGGGCTTGTTTGACTTCGGTAATTTTTCCTGTACTTAAGACTTATGAGATATTCAGCAGATATAATTGATAAATTCTTGTTTGGTTTTGTTAATCATCAAAATATGTATATATATACAATTAATTAAAATTGCATGGGGATAGACTGATCATCAGCACTTTTCGGGTGCACCTCCCAGGACTAGATCGGGCCCTTATAATGTTGTCTGACATTGATCACGTTTTTATCTTAGACAATCAATAGATGGCCAAATAGAGTATCAAGAATAGATGAGAGTAATGGAGGAATAGATGAGAATATAGAGAGAAAGTGAATAGATGAGAGAATAAGGAATAGATGAGAACTATAGGTCAATTCACGTAAAAACAACGATAAACAAGCGATAGTAACAGTTGCAAAACACACAAGATCGTGTGCCAGTAGTCTGGTGGAAGTCACTAACCTCCCAATAGTCGTGCTACGAACATAGTCCATAGGTCCGACGTGATCTCAAGGTAAGAGAGAGCAATCTAAGGCCGTTGGATCACGCTGATCCCTAGGGGTAAAATGGGTTTTATTGGTACAACATGCTCGTCGGTAATGGACGTCTGCCAAAGCCAAAGAGTCTTACGGAGGCCTCGACAAGGAGTTCCTGGTCCAGTCAGGAGTATTCCCAACGGAGAGGTCGTTCAAGCCAAGATAAAGTGTGTATAAAAACTTTTATCTATCATGCCTTGAGTGCTCGAGGCAGAGGGACACAATAACGGTATAAAATCAAACGAATAAAATGAAGACATGTCCATTTAAAATAATAGAGAAATTTACATGAATAATTTCACTTAATTATCAGATATATTATTGAGTAATTTTAGTAAGGTCTCATGACAAAAATTCACGTTTGGTGTATGCCTGTGAGAAAAAAATCACTGATAGCATATGAGAGTTGTGCACTCATCTTTTAATTAATAAATCATGTGAATATTATCAGAATACATTAACATGTCATTACTGTTCATAACAATGCAATTACAGGGGTTAACCAATGATTATGAAGCATGATTATCATGATTTACATGAAAACTAGGGTTCTGGAATTCACAGTCAAATTGCGACGGGGGTCCCTGTCGTATTCAAATCGTGACGATTAGGCCTATCACATTCATAGGAATCGATTCAAGACTAACGATTGATGGTCTGTAAGGCGATGTGGTGACCCGTCGCATACATGGTAGTCGGGCTAGAATCGCGACGTCAGGGTCTGTCGCATTCATGAAATTAGAAAGTACAAGGGAAACGTGACGCAGTGAGCCATTGCGTTCATGACACGACGCGCTCCTGTGCCGTGACTAGGTTGAGAATGCGACCAGTCGAGCCGTCGCGTTGTCAGAGGTTCTGGCCGAGCCCAAAAAGTGATTTGGGTCACTTTGGGTTGCGGTCCAGTCCTCCAAAGGCTTGACACAGGGCTCCTTAAAACTTCGTATAAAATTGTATGGATGATGAAAAATCACGAAATCAACTTTAAGTGAAACTAGACTTGTAGAGGTATCAACATTAAAGAGTAATTAAACTTCTATCATGGTTTGATCATGCTATGAACATGGTACATCACGAAGAACTAAATATCAGACACAGTGATGAAAAATTATTTAATTCGGAAAGAGTACTTAATAGAAATTGGGGGAAATGGTATCATTAGATCCCTGACATCATGTAGTATGTATAATAAAATTTTCAGAGCACGAGGTCAAGTATAGATAGGGATTTAGGGTGAACATGTTGGGTCGGGCACATGTTCTCAACAACATTTTGAGCACGACATA
The DNA here is from genome assembly GCA_014218235.1 of Colocasia esculenta. NCBI lineage: Eukaryota > Viridiplantae > Streptophyta > Magnoliopsida > Alismatales > Araceae > Colocasia > Colocasia esculenta. The sequence goes on from CM024755.1 coordinate 168,405,108, forward strand.
CTCATGAATGACGTGATGAAAAATGGGGAAAATATGGAACTTTCAAAGATGGGAACATGGTCTAACTAGGGTTGAGTTTAATTTATTTTGCTTTAGAGATTGCCTATCTTTGAGCGCTTTAGTTCCTAGGGCAAGAGATGTGAAGAACGCGACGAAGCTCTTTGTTCCTAGCCTCCACCTCCTCGATCTCCTCGTCCAAAAGCTCCTCTTCCTCATCCTCCAAGCTCCAAAAAGTATCTAGGATCGGCTAGGGATGAAATAGAGGTGTATTTGTATGTTTAAAGTTTCCAACATCCCTACAACTCTTTTCCTTCCTCCAACTATGAATTTCCATAATTATCTCACCCTTTTCTAGCCTTTATCCTTCTAATTGGCTTGGGAAGAACTCTAATTCCATGGCCAAGAGATTAGGATAGGGTTAGAACTCTTCTTAGAATATTTATGAGCCAAATTAGTCATTATCTTGTCTCTTTTAATTTCTTAATAATTTAGGTACAAATTTAGGTCTAATTATCTCTCATCCAACATTGGGCTTCAACTTTGTGGCCCATTAATTCATGTATGGACCTTTTAGGATAGCGCATCTCTTGTTTTTACTTATTGGGTTCAATTATTCACATTTTCTTTTAATTAATATTTTATTTTTCTAAATTTAAAATTGAGAGTTGCTACAATGATTTTCTTCTTTGATGGAAGATTTGATTTTTTATTGGTAAGAGATATATTTTTTTTGATATATTTTTTGGATTCAAATGGGGGTACTTCCTTATTTACATGTAATATCTTAAGTAAATAAAACATCAAATGTTTCATTTACTTAAATGGTATGAAGTGTAAATAAGGTATGAGTTTCGCAAGGTTTCTATTGACACTTTTGAAAGAATCAATCATTAGAAATCACAAGGTCGGTCAACCGATTAGAAGGAATCAGTTGACCAGAAAAACTAAATCGGTTGACCATACTGAAAGATCGGTCGACCGACCTAGCCAGTAGCTTGGTCCTGGATGTGACGAAGGATCGATGTCAGGAGATATTAGAATTAGAATCTTTTCTACATTCTAATATCTTATTATTATTTTGATATTAAATTTTCGGGTGTTACACTGAATTTGTCGGTCTCTATCTATGTTTTTTCTTGTAGTGCCTTTCCCCTGCTCGCCATTCTATCTGAGCCCTCTCTCCCTCCTTCTCCTTCTCTGTCTAATGCCCACAACAAGTTGGAGGGGTGGTGATGGTAGTCAGGAGCTCGTCCTCAGCCTGCATGGTGGTAGCACGCTCATGGTGGAATCGGTGTGGAGAAGGTGGCCAACATACATGAAAGTCCAAACAGGTTAGTGCTGGCATTTTCGAGGTAGGGATTTGGTTCTGCGGAGATGCGCGTTTGCAAGATTTGGGGTTCTTGGTTGTGAAATGGGGGTTTTCCATGTGTGGGCTTGTGAGATTGGTTTTGATGGATGCCGTGTGAGATCTTACATTGTAGGCCTTGCATGCTAGTGGTTCTTATTGAGGGTGCCTCCATGCACCTCCCTTTGCTCTTTCTTAATGTTTTTTTAGCATCTTTGGGGCCAGAATGGCTGGTGTTAGGAGAGCCGAGGCTCTGCTTGTGCACCGTGTATGAACAAGATGGTATCAATGATGCATTATGAACATGGTCATGCAATAGGTTGCATTCATATGAGTCTAATTTTTCGAGTTGTGAGTGAGTGGTTCCCTTGTTGACAGTGCGCTAGAATTGGTCACCATGGGTGCCACGTTTTGGATGCAGTTGCCAAGGAACCATGACTACATTTTGAGTGCGGTCTCTGGCTTGACTGCGTTCTCAATGTGGTGGTTGTTCTAGAAATGGATATGTCGGTTGTGTGTGTTGCTTTTCTACAAGTTGCTTTGATAGTGGGTTTGCTAATGGTTGTGTCACGTCTTGATGCAGAATATCGGACCATGCAGTTATATTATTCATGTTTAGTCAGAGAAATAACTAAAGTAAATAACAACATTACATAGGGGTAATAGTCAATTTCGCCAATAATCATAATTTCATTAATCTCAAATCACTAGTTTTTGTTACATCAAAGTTTCATCTGACCACTACATAGGGCCCATCACTACTATTACAACGACTTGCATGAAATAAATGACTATTAAGACTCTACTACAACTTCTAAATAGCTTAGGATGTTCTTCACTTTTGTTTGTCCTCATCAGAGTGTAAGTCCTTATCTCGATTACATGAAAACCACATATTAATGTAGGGTGCGTGAAACAGTTAGTGAGATTTGTATCTCTATGCCAGATAGTCTATAATAACACATTAACGAGCTGAATGCTCTAATGTCATGATAAAAATATATCAAAGCATGCAAAGATAGTAAATCAAGAAGCATGGGTATAAAATCAAGCAATGGATTAATAAGGTAGTAAGAGATTGAGGAGAGGTTATGAGTCAAGAATCATGAATAATTTTTACAGGAATTTAACTAACATGTGACAAGAATAGCGATGTATAATTGGCCATATCACGATATAATACCCACAAGGGCAATATGTACAAGTCAAGCAATATACCAAGCATTCATTTATGAATTGATTGCCATAGATTAATCTAGCATGTAAGCGCTTCGGTGCAATATTACACTGTGGTCAATCAACTCCAGTGGACACAAGTACCTTCGGACGGTCCCCCTAGGACCAGACCAAGCCCTATTAATACTAGACATTAAGGTTGTGGATATAAGATCTAATATACTATCTAGACAATCACAGTTTAATTGTCAAGCAAATTCCAAAAAATAAGCTTAGGAGAAATTATGATAAAGAAGAAGTATTGGATGTGACAGAGTCAAAATCATTCAAATTAGGTGCAAACATATGGGTAAAAAGGTTCTGCACAATTGAGACAAGCTGCTGGCAGAAGATGATGAAACACTCAAGGGACATGGGGCACGTTTAAAGATGCAACATTAGGGTATGGCACATTAATAATGGAGACGCGGTCATCATAGATGGTGCGCTAAGAACGCTGATAGGGACTATGGTGTGTTTATAGTCACACTGACTACTGATGGCGTGTTTAATGAAACAGTGTAAAAAAACTCTAAGGCTGGTATAAACATGTCGTGAGGGTCTGACATTGTTTCAAAAGATGTATTTTGGGTTTTTATGGTACAACATACTTGACGCCCATGTGGAAATCTATGGCCAACAAAGTTTTATAGAGGTTTCAATGAAGATGTTCTAGACGGATAGGAGGAATACCCAACATAGGGTCCGAACTTCACCAAGGGGTATTCATAGTAACAAGTGGTAAGAATCATGCCATCGTTGGAGAGGCATTGTGGCGGATCGCCTCGGTCAAGCCCGTTAAACCGATAACGTACTTGATCCGAGTCCGCCTCCCGCGAACGGGCCGAAGCCTCGCAAGGGATACCAAACCACAGTCCGTGTAAACATAAAGGAACACACCACATTTCATATATATTTCACAAGTTTACATAGCTAAATTTTCACAAAAACTGAAAAGAGGTACAAGAGCCTGGGGCATACCCCGAGGTACAACTGACGAAAGTAAACAACTACAAAACTACACTGCTGAAGCTACTCTGCTGGAACTACACCGCTGGAGGTACTGACCCTGCACCGCTACTGCGCGGCCCGGAACTGGACGTCGGACGAGAGACGTCCTCCTCGCTCTCACCTGTGGGGGTAGGGGTGAGCCTCTCTAGTCACTGGCTCAGTAGGGAACTCCCCCAAAACCGAGCGAAACAAACACCACGAGTACGAATAGTAAACAACACCAACAATTTATATAACAGCTAAGCAGATAAGTAAAGCTGTAAAGGTACTCACCGTCTGCCGACTACGAGAAACAACAATAATAATTAAACGGCAAACCAGTACAGGTGTACAAGCTAAAGTAGAGACAGCCAACACGAGCCATGTAAACTGGTTCGCGACACCAGAAACTGACTCGGACAACTAACACAGGTCTACCTCTCAGTCTCGCAGCCACGGACGAAAGGTCCAGCTGCCGCTCCACGTAAAAAGGTCAAGTAACTGTGGAGACCAACTAAACACCACAACCTGTAGACCACATGGTCACAGGCCCATGCCTGGCACCTCCAGAGACCCTGGCCTGGGCTCGCTAGAGTGAGGCACTGGAAAAGGACTAGCTGGGGACCAGTGTCGACTACTGGTGTCTGTACCCCCAACTACGAGCGCGCTACAAGTGACTAAAAACAAACACAAGTGTCACTGCCCCACTGTCGTCTTTCCCTCAGCCGGACGTACAACTCTAACACAAGAGTGAGGGTGTCCAGGTCAGACGACACAGACCTCGACGGTACAGCACAAGTACCGGGACAAAGCCCCGAGCTAACAGCCTGGCTCACAAAGAACCTGGGGCACCCAACTGGAGAGGTAACCACGGCAGGCGTCGTACTACTCGCCACGTACACAGAACCACGTGCACGTCACACACAAACCACGTGAAACCTCACGTAAACCACAAGTAACCACTAGTCCACTACACGTGAACTTAACTGACTCGCGTACACAACGCGCAGTCACCGAAGTAAATAACTAATAGCATACCTTGTATGTTAAACACGTAAACCAAGTGCACTCAGTGCACCTCATGCGTCAACACACATGCATTATCGATAATTATTGTACTTAGTCATTTCTGCTCAAATAGAAGTAGGCGGCCACATCGATTGCCGCTTACTGGGAGTCAACGGCAAGGGTCCTGGCCGTTAACCTCCTGGCTGAGAATATTGGCGGCAAGCGATGTTGACGCCAAGTTCTCCGGCCATAAACCCTGCAGAAACCCTAATCCGGCCCTGCGGGTTTTCTAACTATTCTAACTACTGAAAAACATGCAAATGCAATTCCTTTAGCATGCTAGAACCCAATACAACCCGTTATAACATGATTCATACAGTAAATTACTCAAACCACCCATTATCCCGCTTGGTGCAACTCTATCCAAACATGGATTAACATGCTGGTTCAAGTGATTATGATGTGTTTTAATGTTTATACGGAGCTACCAGGGTTCGTCCCCTACCTCAGAACGCGTTAGAATCTCCCACGATCTCCTGGTTCACGCCGAGCCCTCCACGAGCTCCCACGCGAATTGCACCACGCCGCGACGTTTCCTCGCGTAATTAAGCGACGCCACGCGTTCTACGATCGTCCAACTACTCCTCGGCACCTGTTGGAAGCTTCAGAAACTCTGGGGCGCGAAGCTGGGGCAAGAGGGGAAGAGAGTGAGCTGAGAGAACAGCCCTCGGGTGAGCCTATAACCTGCTGAACTGACAGGTTGGCGTCAACCCCTATGCCGCCAACAAGCACCGCCAGCCTAAACGTCCACAACTACTGCCGCTAAGCTCATGATATAAACGTCCACTAAGCTGGACGCCAATAGTCAACGGCCACACCCTGGCCGCCAACTCCAACAGAACAGCAGCTGGTTCTGTTTAATTTCAGAACCCACCCTGCTCTTCACCTGCTCAAGCCACACAATCACACCATGCATTCCACACACCCAACTCACACTGGCCTCACAACGGCCGCCACATTCACAACACACACGATCCGCATGGATCCGAAAAGCACGCGACGTTACATTACTATCATCTAAAAAGAAAATTTCGACCTCGAAATTCATAACACAATAAAGTCAAACAACTTAAACATACACACTTTACAAGTACTATCATCTAAAAAGAAAATACACAAGCTTACTCAAACAGATAGGGATACCCTTTAGCCATTTCCGCGGCCAACTCCAGGTATCCTCACCACCCAATCTATTTTCCCATCTCACTTTAACTAGCTCAATTTCTTTATTCCTCAGCTTCTTTATCTTTCGATCTGTGATCTGCACCGGATACTCTGGCATAGTCATGTCCGGCCTCAGGTCACCACCTTGATATCTAATTATTTGAGCTGGATCTTCAATACATTTTCTCAACATGGAGACATGGAAAATATCATGCACATCTGCAAAATCAGCTGGCAAATCCAGCCTATAAGCCACTTCCCCAATTCTTTCAATTACCTGGAAAGGTCCCACATACCTTGGACTCAACTTTCCAGACTTGCCAAACCTCATTATACCTTTACTCGGGGAAACTCTCAGAAAAACAAAATCTCCCACCTCAAACTGAAGTGGTCTCCTCCGCACATCTGCATAACTTTTCTGCCTACTTTGAGCTGCCTGCAATTTTTCTTTAATAAGCTTCACTACTTCAGTGGTTTGCTGAATCAATTCAGGACCCACTAATTGCCTTTCTCCCACTTCATGCCAATTCAATGGGGTTCTACATGGCCTTCCATATAAAGCTTCATACGGTGCCATCCCAAGACTGGTATGATAACTATTATTGTAGGCAAACTCAACCATTCCCAAATGATGCTCCCAACTACCTCCCCAAACTAAACAACAAGCCCGCAACATATCTTCAATTGTCTGAATAGTCCTCTCTGTCTGACCATCTGTCTGGGGATGATAAGCGGAGCTATACCTCAACTCAGAACCAATTACTTTCTGCAGACTTCTCCAAAAACCAGAAGTAAATCTTGGATCTCTATCAGATACAATAGTCTTTGGAATACCATGCAGTGGAACAATTCTTTCAACATAAATATTTGCCAACCTGTCCACTGTCCAAGACATACTCACTGCCACTAATCTGCACACCTTAGTCAATCTGTCAACAAACACCCATATTCCATTATGCCCTGAACTCGACCTTGGTAAACCTGCCACAAAGTCCATTGCGATATCATCCCATTTCCACTGTGGAATAGGCAACGGTTGCAATAGACCTCCAGGCTTCTGATGCTCTGCTTTAATCTGCTGACAGATAGCACATCTTGCCACAAATTCTGCTATTTCTTTCTTCATATGAGGCCACCAAAAATGCTTCCTTAAATCATGGTACATTTTAGTACTACCCGGATGAATAGTGTACCTAGATTTATGAGCCTCTTCCAGAACTCGCTGCTTCACCTCTCTCTCTGCAGGAACAAACAATCTGCCCTAAGCTGACCACACAATTATCATCAATAGAAACTCCTTCCATTTTTACAATTTCAGGTAAACCTGCATCTGCTCTCTGAGCTTCAATGATCTGCCAATATAAAGACGGCTCTACTGCACTAGCAGCTAAAATTGCCCGACGCTGACTGCTGGGCACATACAAGGAATTCTCCGCTACTTCTTCATACAACTTCCATTCTTTAATCATCATCAAATTCATATATGCCTTTCTGCTCAAGGCATCAGCTACAACATTGGCCTTACCCGGATGGTAAGCCAAACTGAAATCATAATCTTTCAAATATTCAACCATCTGCGCTGGCGAAGATTCAAATCTTTCTGCGAGAAGATATACTTCAAGCTTTTATGATCTGTAAAAATTTCAAATCTCTCGCCATACAGATAATGCCTCCACATTTTTAAAGCAAACACACTGCTGCCAATTCTAAATCATGAGTGGGGTAATTCTCCTCTGCTGGCTTCAATTGCCTGGATGCATAAGCTATCACTTTACCATGCTGCATAAGCACTGCACCAAGACCTCTCCTTGAAGCATCAGTATACAGCACAAAACCACCACTCCCTGCCGGCAATGTCAATATAGGTGCTGATGTGAGTCTTTTCTTCAATTCCATGAAACTTCTCTGACATTCACCGGACCACACAAAAGGCACTCCTTTCCTGGTCAGTCTAGTCATAGGTGCTGCAATCTTAGAAAAATCTTGAATAAAGCGCCTATAATAACCTGCCAACCCCAGAAAACTTCTAATCTCGGTTATTGTCTTAGGCACTTCCCACCTAGACACAGCTTCCACTTTACTCGGGTCCACTGCTACTCCTTTGGCTGAAATAACATGACCCAAAAACTGAATTTCCTTTAACCAGAATTCACACTTACTGAATTTAGCAAACAGCTGGTTATCTCTTAACAACTGCAAGGTAAACCTCAAATGAGCTGCATGCTCCTCTTCAGATGCTGAATAAATTAGAATATCATCAATAAAGACCACAATAAATTGATCTAAATATGGATGAAAAATTCTATTCATCAGATCCATAAAACCTGCAGGAGCATTAGTCAACCCAAAAGGCATTACCACAAACTCATAGTGACCATATCTGGTTCTGAACGCTGTCTTATCTATATCCTCCTCTTTAATTCTCAACTGATGGTACCCGGACCTCAAATCAATCTTAGAAAACACCTTTGCTGATTGCAACTGATCAAATAAATCATCTATCCTCGGCAACGGGTACTTATTCTTGATGGTCACATCATTCAATTTTCTATAATCAATGCACATCCGAAAACTTCCATCTTTCTTTTTCACAAATAAAACCGGCGCTCCCCACGGGGAATGACTCGGTCTAATAAAACCTTTCTGCAACAATTCTTCTAACTGCTTTTTCAATTCTTTAAGTTCTGCTGGTGCCATCCGATATGGGGCTTTAGAAATCGGCATGGTACCTGGCAGCAACTCAATAGAAAAGTCCACCTCTCTGTGTGGAGCTAAACCAGGCAATCTTCCGGAAAAACATCAGCAAATTCCCTAACCACGGGAACTGCTTCCATTGGCTGACTGGCCTCTACCAAACTTACTGAGGCTAAATAAGCCACACACCCATCATTTATCAACTTTCTAGCTTTAATTGCAGAAATTAGAAACTTGGAGGTATAAAAAGGCATACCTTGATATTCAAACACTGCACCATTAGGATGACAAAATCTGATCCTTTTCTTTCTGCAATCTAACATTGCTCCATACATCTCAAGCCAATCCATACCCAGAATGATATCATAATCTGACAACTGCAGGGCATACAACCGACCCGGCATCTGGTTCCCTTCAATCATAACAGGAGCTTCATCTATATAGCTCGAAGTGAGTAAGAACTCACCTGAAGGAACCTCCACCACTAACTCACAAGACTTCTCTTCTAAAGGATGAGCTATGCAATCCAGAAATTCTTCGGAAATAAAAGAATGAGAGGCACCCGAATCAAATAAGACTCTTGCTGAATATTCATAAAGAGGTAAAGTACCTTCTATCATATTTGACGCCTCTGCCTGGGCTCGGGTGATAGCCATAACCCGGCCTCTCCTCGCTGCTGCGGTGCTCCTCTGCCACGACCTGCCTGTGGCTGCTGAAACTGCTGAGGCTGCTGCTGCTGCACACCTCTGCCATACCCATACTCTCTTGCATACGGACAATTGCGGATCAAATGTCCCGGCTGATTGCAATTATAACATCTATACCCTGGAGGAACAATAGGCTGCCTGGCAGTACTCTGCTGCGACTCCTCCACCTCAGGCCTACCACGGCCCTGCTGCAACTGCTGACGACCTCCCCATCCTCTTCCTTTGCCTTTAAATGCTTGCTTTAACTTCTGGCCCCATTTCCCGAAACCAGATGAAGAAGGTCCTGCTGGTGCCTTGCCCTTGCTTGCACCTACTGTCTGCTGCGGTAGCCGGAAACTACCTGAACCTGATTCACCTGCCTGACGAGTCCGGATAGACCTCTCCAAAGTAGCTGCCCTCTGCGCTGCTTCTTCCACTGTCTTGCACATGAGAGGTACTATCGCATCCTGCAATTCCACTCTCAAACCTCTGATAAAATACTCAACCATCATATTATTATCTGAAACCACATATGGCGCATAACGGCTAAGTGCCATAAATCTCATCTGGTACTCTAAGACTGAAGAGTTACCTTGCTGAAGAGTTCGGAATTGCTCTCTTTTTACTTGCTGCACTTGGATCGGAAAGAATGTATCATTAAATACATCAAGAAACTCCGGCCAAGTGATAGCTTCTTCCGTCCTGCCTGCAAAAGTGGTTTGCATCTTCAATCGCCACCATTCCAAGGCAAAACCTCTCAACTGGTAAGCAGCTAATACCACTCTATCCGCTGCCGGACACCTCATAGTCGCAAAAACTCTCTCAATTTCATGAACCCAATGCTCAGCTGTATCTGGATTCGGCCCTCCTGAATAAGTAGGTGGCTGCAATCTCAGAAACTTTTCAACCTGCAACACTGGTTCTTCCGCTAACAACACTGGTGGTGGCACATGAGCTACAAAAGGCACCTCCACTCTCGGCGGAACTGGAGCAACAGGTACAGCCTCTCCATCCCCAGGTGGCACTGCAACCGGTGGTACTGGCGCCTGCTGATCCATTCTTGCCCGAATATCCGTGAGGCTCTCCCAAATCCTTTCTATCATACGCTGGGTGCTTTCCTCCGGATCATCTCCTCCACCACCCCAATCTCTCCTATCAGCCATTTCAGAAATTTTCTACATACACAAAACACCAGACAAAAATCAAAACCACAAATGATCAAAAACCAGGGTCCCTACCAGCAGTGTAAAATGACCAAAATAAGGCTATGTATCCTTTTAATTCCCTTATATTAACACGGACCTTGCTCTGATACCAACTGTGGCGGATCGCCTCGGTCAAGCCCGTTAAACCGATAACGTACTTGATCCGAGTCCGCCTCCCGCGAACGGGCCGAAGCCTCGCAAGGGATACCAAACCACAGTCCGTGTAAACATAAAGGAACACACCACATTTCATATATATTTCACAAGTTTACATAGCCAAATTTTCACAAAAACTGAAAAGAAGTACAAGAGCCTGGGGCATACCCCGAGGTACAACTGAGAAAGTAAACAACTAAAAACTACAAACTACACTGCTGAACTACTCTGCTGGAGGTGCTGACCCTGCACCGCTACGACGCGGCCCGGAACTGGACGTCGGACGAGAGACGTCCTCCTCGCTCTCACCTGTGGGGTAGGGGTGAGCCTCTCTAGTCACTGGCTCAGTAGGGAACTCCCCCAAAACCGAGCGAAACAAACACCACGAGTACGAATAGTAAACAGCACCAACAATTTATATAACAGCTAAGCAGGTAAGTAAAGCTGTAAAAGTACTCACCGTCTGCCGACTACGAGAAACAACAGTAATAATTAAACGGCAAACCAGTACAGGTGTACAAGCTAAAGTAGAGACAGCCAACACGAGCCACGTGAACTGGTTCGCGACACCAGAAACTGACTCGGACAACTAACACAGGTCTACCTCTCAGTCTCGCAGCCACGGACGAAAGGTCCAGCTGCCGCTCCACGTAAAAAGGTCAAGCAACTGTGGAGACCAACTAAACACCACAACCTGCAGACCACACGGTCACAGGCCCATGCCTGGCACCTCCAGAGACCCTGGCCTGGGCTCGCTAGAGTGAGGCACTGGAAAAGGACTAGCTGGGGACCAGTGTCGACTACTGGTGTCCGTACCCCCAACTACGAGCGCGCTACAAGTGACTAAAAACAAACACAAGTGTCACTGTCCCACTGTCGTCTTTCCCTCAGCCGGACGTACAACTCTAACACAAGAGTGAGGGTGTCCAGGTCAGACGACACAGACCTCGACGGTACAGCACAAGTACCGGGACAAAGCCCCGAGCTAACAGCCTGGCTCACAAAGAACCTGGGGCACCCAACTGGAGAGGTAACCACGGTAGGCGTCGTACTACTCGCCACGTACACAGAACCACGTGCACGTCACACACAAACCACGTGAAACCTCACGTAAACCACAAGTAACCACTGGTCCACTACACGTGAACCCAACTGACTCGCGTACACAACGCGCAGTCACCGAAGTAAACAACTAATAGCATACCTTGTATGCTAAACACGTAAACCAAGTGCACTCAGTGCACCTCATGCGTCAACACACATGCATTATCGATAATTATTGTACTTAGTCATTTCTGCTCAAATAGAAGTAGGCGGCCACATCGATTGCCGCTTACTGGGAGTCAACGGCAAGGGTCCTGGCCGTTAACCTCCTGGCTGAGAATCTTGGCGGCAAGCGATGTTGACGCCAAGTTCTCCGGCCATAAACCCTGCAGAAACCCTAATCCGGCCCTGCGGGTTTTCTAACTGTTCTAACTACTGAAAAACATGCAAATGCAATTCCTTTAGCATGCTAGAACCCAATACAACCCGTTATAACATGATTCGTACAGTAAACTACTCAAACCACCCATTATCCCGCTGGTGCAACTCTATCCAAACATGGATTATCATGCTGGTTCAAGTGATTATGATGTGTTTTAATGTTTCTACGGAGCTACCAGGGTTCGTCCCCTACCTCAGAACGCGTTAGAATCTCCCAATCTCCTGGTTCACGCCGAGCCCTCCGCGAGCTCCCACGCGAATTGCACCACGCCGCGACGTTTCCTCGCGCAATTAAGCGACGCCAGCGCGTTCTACGATCGTCCAACTACTCCTCGGCACCTGTTGGAAGCTTCAGAAACTTGGGGCGCGAAGCTGGGGCAAGAGGGGAAGAGTGAGTGAGCTGAGAGAACAGCCCTCGGGTGAGCCTATAACCTGCTGAACTGACAGGTTGGCGTCAACCCCTATGCCGCCAACAAGCACCGCCAGCCTAAACGTCCACAACTACTGCCGCTAAGCTCATGATATAAACGTCCACTAAGCTGGACGCCACAGTCAACGGCACACCCTGGCCGCCAACTCAACAGAACAGCAGCTGGTTGTTTCATTTCAGGACCCACCCTGCTCTTCACCTGCTCAAGCCACACAATCACACCATGCATTCCACACAACCCAACTCACACTGGCCTCACAACGGCCGCCACAACCACAATGCACATGATCCGCATGGATCCGAAAAGCACGCGACGTTACAGGCATGGTTCCGACTAAGATAAAAACAACTACATATGATAATCTGTTCCTTTTATCATTGAAGGAGGGCTATCAATGTTGAGGAGAATTTAAAACATGGCTATTAGGCTCATAATCACAAGGATCTAATTTTCAAATCTTTTACACATAAAAGATACTAGAGTCTAGGACATGGTAAGATGAAACGTAGGTAGGAGATATAAAGCGGGTTAACAAGATCTTTAGCACGTGTAAAAAACCTGGATGACCAATTTTTAGGATCATGATGAACATCTTTTCAAGGTTTATAGACATGAAGGGATCAAGAGAATACAACATGAGAGGATCAAGTACAACATGCTTTATTAAAGTTTTAACCTTTTTAACATGTGTTTTGTTCTGTAAAAACATGTCTTAGGGCCGAAACATAAGATTTGTTGAAACCCTACTATTTAAAGTGCTTCCATTTAGAAAAAAATATGAATTTTGAAGAGAGGATATAGTTGCGTCTATAACTACCGATGCATTTATGAATGTGGCATGGGTCATTGGTGCGTTTAGGCAGGCTAAACAAACTCTACCAGAAGGCCATGTTCATAATGCATTCTATCACAATGGCTCGTTTATAGATGCGCCTACGTCTATGGCGCATTTACGTTGCAAAACCCAATTTTACGATGTTTTATGAAATAAACTCAAAATTCTCAACATATGGAGGTTCCAAAAGAGGGAAACATGCATGAAACTTATGAATACATGCTAATGATATTATAGAAATGATTAATTAAGTTTTGCCAAGAGATCACCTATCTTTTTGAAGATTTAAGAAGAATAGGATGAAGAAAACCAAAGAACATTGAAGATTTCCAAGGTTCCTGCGATCTCCTCTTCCCAACAGCTCAAGCCTCGCCTAGCAACCTTCAGGAGCAACTAGATTTGGCCATGAGAGGGTTATGGGGTGTATTTAAAGAGCTAGGGTTGCAAAGACTCCATATTTGGATGTTTCCTTAAGAGTGGGATTTCAAATCCAATTTGGATGCAAACCATGAAGAATTGCCTCCTTTTACATCCTATTTCGATGAGGTGTATAACAGAAATTTGAATTCCCGTGTTGGGTTAGAGTTTAGCCTCCTTTATGGCCCATGTTTAAGCTCATTTGGCCCATTTTATTAATGGATTTTTGGGTATTGTGAATTTTAGAGTTTATTTTCCCATTTTGGGCCTTTCTTTGCCCCAAGACCAATTAAACTTTTGTTTGTTTGATTTTAATTTATATCATAAGAAATTTGTTTATTTATCATCATTTTTAAAAAATCTAGGTTGCTACAGGTTGGCAGTGATTTTGGTAGGTACTTGGCAATGGTTTTGTTGGTCATATTTGTCACTTTTTCACCAATTAGTTTGGCAGTGGTTCTGTGTCATGTCTCAATAAATAACTATTTATCGAAAAAGACAGAAAATGGACATAAGAAATAGAACTTAGATTATATAAACATTTGTCTTTATTACAGTGAAATTTTACAAAACACTCCTTATGTAAGTCCACGGAAAGAGTGAAAAAAATATAATATTTACACCTATAACTATTATTCTTAAAAAACATTCTAAAATATTCCAGAGATTGGTTGTCCTGCTCAGCACACGCCCCTAAGAGTTAAGCTCTTCCTGTTCACCTGAAAGAATAAGATTTAGTGAGCAATTGTACCCAGTAGGATTCACCCTTCTTATCAGAAAGATTATGATAACTATAGAAATAGGCAACGTATTTGATTGGTGGCAGTACTGATTATCAAGGGTGATTATAAACTCGTATAAGTGGATGACAATCATGAAAAGAAAGTACTGAATTAAAGCTTGTGCTGGAAAGAAGTCAGTACAATAACCACATACTGGTTCAAGTAGGTAATTTGTAGACGGTGTTTTCCGTTCCCTCCTTTTTATAGGGGACGAAGAACAGTCCACAAAGAGGGGGATATGGGGTGAGAGATGGATCGTGATCGCCAGGTACGCGAGGGTACCGAATGGAGGTACACGACGAGGGGTGCGGATGGAAAAATGATCGCGAATAATACCTGTTGAAGCGTGGAGAGGTTGTGCGGGGGATGTGGGTTCCTCTTCCTCTACGAGCACGGCCGGCCGTGGTAGAGGGCATTTTCTGTATTGATTACCCTGACAAAATAGACATGAAAAGGAAAAAGGGATTAGCCACGTGTAGTATACAAATCCTCAAATAAAGAATGAAAAGAATGACATGGGGAAGAACACACCTTGTGTGATGGCTTTTAAACCCCTAAAGATAAGTGTGTGTGTGTGTGTGCATGCATGTGTGTGTATAAAAAGGAGGGATAAAGGGAGAGCACGTGGGGCCCGGAGGGAGTAATAAAATGAAGAAAGGGGAGGGGGTGCTTCCCCGAATGTTGGTAGGCGTGACGGTGTTGCCGGTTGGATGGACGACGAGGAGGAAGACGCTCCCACCTCGATGTACGTGGACGATGGAGGGGACGTCGGCTCCGAACACCGAGGAAGGAGGGCGTAGATCGATGTGGAATGGTAGACGGTCCTTCTCGACTCGGGGGTCGAGGCGAGAACGGCGAGGCGGGAATCCGGCAGGGCTTCGTCGTTTTCTTCGAACCCCTTGAACAACTGACCCTCAGGTCTGTATTTATAGGCAACAGATCCATGAATCGCGTCGGCTAGAGCGGACGCATCTCTGATTGGAGACGCATCGGCCACGGCCGCAACGATTAAGAAGCGCCGCATTTCCTGCTTGATTTGGCAATCATAGGGTACAACTATGGTTCAGAGTTGCGACGGGACGGCGCGCCGCAATAATGAAACGCGTCGACCTTCGTGGATGCGACTTCAATTCGGCACGTGGGCTCATAAATGTGATGACTTCTGGGGGTCTAGGGTTCAGGCCTAGGATCTAATCGCGGCGGCTCAGGTAGACGCGATTCAAAGATTCCTCGGGATTCGAGGTACAGGCGCTCGAGTGTGACGACTTTTGGGGCCTAGAGCCTAATCGCGTCGGCACGGTCCAACGCACCTCGGATTGAAAACGCGTCAGCACGGCACGATGCGATAAAGTATTTCCATATTTTATGTATGAAAATCCTACCAAAACCGACATTAGAATCGCGTCGCCTATAACGGACGCATTCATGAAATGGCATTGGGCATTTTCCATAAATAAAATAGGTAAATTCCTTGTCGTGTCGCACAAGGCCGTCGCGATAAGGACCAACTGGCCTTGTCACGTCCAAGATGCCCGGCGCGATAAATGGAATCAATGGAATCGCGTTTGCCATGCCGGACGCGTTTCATAACGCGTCCCCCAGACCCGTCGCGACAAGGGCCAAACGCCCTGGTCGCACCCAACATGCCCGATGCGACTTGATGGAATCGCGTCGGCCATGCTGGACGCGTTTCAGATGCGATCGCCAGACCCATCGCGACTTGAAATGAATGCCCACGACCTCCGGCCAGCCTTGGAAATGGAGGGGAAGCACCGGGGAAGATGGGTGAGATCCGGAAATATTGGGAAAACACTCTTGCAAGGCAAAAGGAGGGCCATTTGTGGCGTTATGGCACAATATGAAATTTGCCTGCGGTGGAGTCAAATTCATCTGTCTACAGCTGCCACGCCTTGGCATCTGCTTTACAGGGGAGCGAAACGGAGGGACACGAAGTTGAGTGCAATGGAGTGAATGGAATGAAAGAATGAGAGAAATGAAGCGTAGCGAAGTGGAGTGCAATGGAGTGAATGGAATGAAATAATGAGAGAAATGAAGTGTAGCGAAGTGGAGTGTAGTGGAGCTGACTGAAAAGTAGACGCCAAGGTGAAAAATAGACACGCTTGATCATTGGTGACTGCCACCTGATAAGAGTCTTTCACCAACACCCAAAGAAGTCACCACTAGGAAGAAGACCTAAAGAAACAAATGTTTGGATTGGAAGAAAATAAAGTGTGCGCATGAGGGGCACGACTGGGGATGTGTACGTGGTACACGAAGGAAAGTGCCATGTGGGGAACGAAGGAGAGATCAACTTCCAGTGTAGGGGAAGTACTTAAGGACACGATCCGTTAGGTTACACCATTGGGGGCGTCTGCCACTGCCGCAGGTGGATCTATGGGAGTAAACATGAAATGTAGAGGGATAAGTCCAAACAGAGGTTCTTAAGGAAATCAGCCCTGAGGCGACAACAAAAGGAGTTGGGTACTTAACCCGGAATGGAATATTTCAATATTGCTTAGAATTTGGAGCGCGAATGGCTCCCAAGTTGCATTGGAAGAGTGGTTTCCACTGTGATTTCAATATGCATGTGTGCTGGGCTAAAGAAAAAATAAGGTTAAAGGAGGTAGAAGATAACCAAGGATATTATTGTCATGATGGCGTTGAGTCAGGACCGGAGTTTTATGCATGAGTCCGTCGTCCTCACGTGCCAAGCGTAACGGCTTATCCGTGTGGCTAAGGATCCTCTGAGATAATCATTGTTTTTGATAAAGGGGAAATTAAATCCCAGATTCCTCAGAGCCACAAGGTCCTTGGTATACTCTAAGAGTACAACATATAGTAAAATGCAGATAACTGATGGTAGGGGCGGCAGTCGCAGCCTGATGTAGCGCCAGATGAGGTAACTCGAATCCTGCGCTCAAAAATCATTAGCCAAGAGATAACAAATATCATGGAATAACACATTTATAACACGGAGCATGGATAAGTAGTCAACAACAGACACAACTCAAACAATTTTGTTTGTCAAACCATGAGGATAAGTGATCTTTGGCTGAAGAGATTGGAGTTCAAGAGGGGAGGAACCCATGAAGGGGAAGAATTGCATCGATCTGACGCTGACAAGAGGCAATGTGCTTGCCATGAGCAACACCATCACAATTTTTTTGGATTTTTAAAAGATATTCAAATTTTTGTGGGATTTTTTGAAAAGTATTTGAAATTTTTTGTTGGGTTTTGAAAAGTATTCAGATTTTGTTAGATTTTGAAAATATTTGAATTTTTGCTGATTTTGGGAATATTTGAATTTTTATGGATTTTAAAACTATTTGAATTTTGTGGTTTTGGAAATATTCACTTTTTTTTGGTTTTGGAAACATTGTCATGCCATGGCAGCATTAAGGTTATGAAAATTGACTGGCGAGGGGTCTTCGTTACCTCCCGTGTCATTAAAGGATGCCTAGAGTAGGGCGTGCATTTATGGTGGTGCCCGGGGGCTGATTGCACTTGGTTAACAGTGGCACTACCAAAGCCATGCCTGAAAAGGCGACGAAGTCTGGCAGGGAGAAGGGAAGATGTTTTTGGAGATAAGCTTGATATGGGTATTGAAGGGTTGGGTTTGACTTCCTTCCTTGGCACAACCATCAGAAGATTCAGTCTTACTTGATTATTGAGGCTTTTGGAATTGATTGATGACCATTTGTTTGTAGGGACATGCGTACGACCGGGTCCATTTGGATTTCCGCGGGGACTTTATCACTCTTTGTCATGCCATATTATGATTGATTGGTTTTGATTTTGATTTTGCATGCATACGTCTAGGTCTGTTTGGATCTCTGTGGGGACTTTGCCGCTCTTGACATGCATTTGACTTGATTTTTCATTGGTCATTTTTTATTTGCCTATTTTCGAGACATCCTCTCATGACGGAGTGTTTTGGGTGGGTTGCCTTGCCCAAACTACCTCTACTACCCATACTTTGGCCGAGTGAGAAGAGAAATAGATTTTCGTGCCTTAAAAAAAAGGCATGGCTGTGACGGTGACGGTGTCAAATAGGGCAATCGGCTTAGGGAGCCGTGAAGTGTGTGTGAAGGTGCCCATGCCAAGGGCAAATCTTAATGACCCAGAAGGGAGTGTCGGACTCCCGACGCATAATTCTCATTAAACAAAGTGCTACGACAGGATGGAAATATTGGATATTCATCTTTTTATGGATTTTTGATAGTAAAATTTAATAAGAGTTTGGAGGGTGAAGGAGGACGAATGCCCTGTGTTGGGGCGAGACTCAGAGGTCTAGAAGAATTTACAATTTTATTCAGAAATTTAAAGAAATACATGGGGACTGAAGCCCCGAAAGAGGGTAAAGAGAGGACAAATGCCCTGCGTCGGGGAGAGACTCAGAGGCTTTGAATTTGGGAATTAAAAAGATAAGTGGGGGCTAAAGCCCAGAAAATAGTGAGAGAAAGGTCAGATGACCTGATTGAAAATGGCAAGGAGAGAATTGCGGAAAGATTTTGGAGACTCCAGCGGGACCGGAGAGATTTGAAGAAGAAGGAGGGCATGGTGCTCTGAAAGAGGAAAGGAATCCAGATGGGCCGGAGAAGAGAAAGGAAAAAGCGGGCCGCGGGAGGCCAAATAGGGAGGTGCGCCACGTGGGGTGCAAGAAGGAGAGGTTCCGCGTGGGGCACAGGAAGGGGATGTGCCGCGTGGGGCACAAGAAGGAGTTGTGCCTCATGGGGCATGGGAAGGAGTTGTGCCACGTGGGGCACGGAAAGGAGTTGTGCCACACGGGGCACGGAGAGGAGAGTAAGGGGTACAAGATGGGATGCGATGCCTGGTGCAAGAAAATGAATCGTAAAAAAGATGAAAATGAAATGCCTCCCGTGGGGAGGGAATGTGGAGAATCCACAGGAAGGTGCTAAGGAGCACAAAAGATGATTGGAATGAAAAAGAAGAAGATGGAGGAGGCCCCCTAGTCTTTTGCCTTGCCCGGATTTTAGGCTTCCGCTTGGGAATTGGCCTTTTGACCCTCAGGTATTTCCTCATAAATCTGGCCCAGCGAGCGGAGGGTCTTGCTCTTTTCACAGAAAATAAATAGCTCTCGATGAGTGGATTGTTGACTTCCGTCGGAGTTTCAATAAACAACGGCAACTCCCTTGGAATGTAGTTGAATGAGATGGTGAGGAGTTCCACTGGTAGATTTGGAAGCAATAATGTGGGGATCGTGCCTAAAGATTGTATAGCGCGTTATATGGAAAGGGGCACGACCCCTTGAGTGATTGATTGTGCTAAGGATTTGGCTCTGGAATGAGTGAGCACAATCTGCATGATTGACCCCTTCACTGGCGTGGGATGGTTCACAATAATTGTGTGAGGGGTCATGAGAGCTTGGAGGGAGAGATTCCCTATGAGTATATGGAAATGAAGCTTGTTGGCAGCTGGAATGATTGGCATTTGATTAGAAGGCCTCTTGATGGCCATGATTGGAGGGGCGGGGGACTTCCGCTCAGAGAATGTGCCCGGTATGGAAATGATGACCGGCATGCGAGGAATGCACTCCTGGAGTTTGTAAAGCATGCCCGGTCCCGGGACTTCCTTCTGCTGTACTTGCTTGTTACTCTTTAAATGTTTGCACCCGCTCCGTTGGATGGGGGTGGATGTGGAGGTAGTGGAAGGCTGTATGGCTGGTGGGGGTGTAATGGGTATGATAGCAAGGGTTTATGGGTTCAGTTGCCAAGGGTGTTGTCGTAGTGGGAGGTGTAATGATTGGCGTAATGGTGGGTGTAGGCTTAATTATGGAAGGTTTAATGAAAATAGGCGGTAATGTGGGAAGGGTAGGTAAATGGCGTACAAACATGACCTCGGAAGGCTCATCGTCGTAACACCAAGTGGTTTCGTAGATGGGTTGGGCATTGGCAACTTCGGCCCGAGCAACAGGCTGCGGTGGAGGTGGAGGCTGACGTAGAGGTAGTGGTGGTTGTATGGGAGTTGGCATTGGAGCCGGAGCAGGTGCAGTGTAGGGCACAAGAGCTTCTTCATGCATGGGGACGTCGTATGGCCCAGTCGAAGGTTGTTGGGTCCGAGGAGGACGAATCAGTGGATGCATGGGTGGAGGCATGTTGTGGTAAATGGGTGTTTGTGGAGGTGTATATGATGTGGATGTTGTATGGTGGTGAGGTGGATGGTGGATGGCGTCCACTGATCCGTTCTTTCTCGGATTAATTTGATTGAACAGCTCTACGATCGGGGAGTCCATTAAATGGGCTTGAATGTAACGTCCCCGCTTGTAGAGCTCTTCCATGGTTTCGATTTGGTCCATGGCCAGGATGTTCCTGAACCTCGGAGTGTAGTTGGAAATGATGATTTTAATTTGCTGACTCCAAGAGCACATGCTGCATTCTTGTGGCCATTGACCTCCAACGGTCAGCAAATTGTACAAATGCCTCGTCGGCCCTCATCTCCTCGGATACTAGATCCGTGACAGAGAGATAGGGGCTAACGCGATCTTTGTACCTTTGAAGGAATTTCTTGTGCAGAGAGCGGAAGTCTCCTGCCTCACTTGGCTCTAGGGAGTAGAACCACTCGAGTGCAGGGCCGTCAAGAGATTTTCTAAATAGATATACCAAGGTGATTGGCTCTTGTTGCCAACGAGAGGACTCATAGAGAAACTCCTTGACATGAAGGTAGGGATTACCCGTGCCATTGTACAGTCGGTACGACGACATCTCCAAAGGATGTATGTAAATTTGAGGGAGAGCTGCCATGGCGGCAACGGGGTCACCCGTGGGATTTGAAAGCTTGTTTATTTGGTTCTCAAATTGTTCAATTTTTGGAGAAGAGCATGTTGGAGTGGAGTGGGTTGCTGCTGGGCATATGAGGGAGTACATGGGGGTGCCCTTGAATTAGCGGTGCCCAAATATACAAATGCGGGTCCCTAGGGGAGGGAGAGGGAGAGGGAGGAGGAGTCACACCCTTAACCAAAGATTGAATCAAATTGAGCTGTTGAGGGGTGAGTTGATCGAGTGCATTCAGGACAGTTTGGACTTTGGGATCCTGGCGGGGGGAAGGGTCTTGCCGGGTTCTGATTGGAGGTAAATGTGAAGGGACATCAAATTGGTTAGTGCGCGGTGTGCGCACATAACCATCTGAAATAGAAGGTTGTTCCTTACGATGGTGAAATGGACGGACATGGGATTGAAAAGATGGAGATTGAACATTATCCTCATAGTCTATATTAAAATAAGCATGATGGTGTCTGTCCATTTAACAAGGCAAGCAAAACACACAAGTTGAATGAAGATATAATCAGTCAATGATGGTTCAAACAAGTTGTGATGCTTACGCTAAATTTTAGGAGTTTCACAATTAATTAAATGGATTGAAAACTTGTTGTGTCACTCCAGGTGAGACCTTAATTGGGTAGAAGATGGATACTTCGGGGTACAACTAAGCTCACCTCTCACCACGCAATGGAATGTCTAACCCGGGTCAACGGAATGGTACAACCAGCTCGGTCCGTCGTGAAGGAATCCACGGGGTACGAAGACTTACGGCGTTCCGGGAGAAGGTTCCCTAGTCCAAAGGGACGGAATGCCCAATGGAGAGCTTGACTTCACCAGAAGGGTGTGTGGAGCCTAGGATATGAGGGAAGGAGGTCCCCCGACTGATGCAATATGCCCTGTATGCAGCAGTTTATAGCAAAAATGGCAAAGGGGGGCGCGTTTCTATCAACAGTTTGAAACGCGGCGAGTACAGACACCGTGACTTCAAACTGAATCGCATCCAGTCACCTGGACGCGGATCTGAAAGCCCCAGAAGGCTGTCAGAGCCGTGCCTGGTCCCTGTGGACGGACTGTCAGGCAGAAACGCGTCGGCCTTGGCCGCCGTGACAAGAAGTGAAACGCGTTCGGTTAGGCGGACGCGTTACCAAATAGTGAATCGCGTCATCTGTGTGGGACGTGATTCCAAACAGACACCCGAGAACAAAAAAGAAGTAGGGAAGATGTACAGGAAATAAAAATTAAGATATACAAAGACGGGTCAGACTTAGCCACCGCGACAAAGAAGAAACGCGTCGGCTTAGGCCGGCGCGACACAAAGCAAAACATGACCGAATTGCGCGTCGCGTTATCAGTCGCCGGATCGCGTTCTCTATATTAGACGCGATTCTAGAAGGCCACCCGAGAAACGGAAAAGATGCAGGGAACGGCAGGATATGTATAAAAAGAAGAAAGAAAAAAAATAGAAAAAAAATCAAACACACAGCATGATTTGCATGGTACAAAGTAAATATAAAAGAAGAGTGCCACGTGGGGCACAAGGGAGGGGGGTAATCAAAAGGGAACACAAAAAGAGGTCCCACCGTGATCGCCAATTTGTAGACGGTGTTTTCTGTTCCCTCCTTTTTATAGGGGACGAAGAACAGTCCACAAAGAGGGGGATATGGGGTGGTGAGAGATGGATCGTGATCGCCAGGTATGCGAGGGTACCGAATGGTGGTGCACGACGAGGGGTGCGGATGGAAGAATGATTGCAAATAATACATGTTGGAGCGTGGGGAGGTTGCGAGGGGGATGTGGGTTCCTCTTCCTCTACGAGCACGACCGACCATGGTAGAGGGCATTTTCCGTGTTGATTACCCTGACAAAATAGACATGAAAAGGAAAAAAGGATTTGCCGCGTGTAGTATACAAATCCTTAAATAAAGAATGAAAAGAATGACATGGGGAAGAACACACCTTGTGTGGTGGCTTTTAAACCCCTAAAGATAGGTGTGTGTGTGTATAAAAAGGAGGGATAAAGGGAGAGCCGCGTAGGGCTCGGAGGGAGTAATAAAACGAAGAAAGGAGAGGGGGTGCTTCCCTGAATGTTGGTAGGCGTGACGGCGTTGCCGGTTGGATGGACGACGAGGAGGAAGACGCTCCCGCCTCGATGTACGTGGATGATGGAGGGGACGACGGCTCCGAACACCGAGGAAGGAGGGCGTAGATCGACGTGGAATGGTAGACGGTCCTTCTCAGCTCGGGGGTCGAGGCGAGAATCCGGCAGGGCTTCACCGCAGTGAATAGACCCCCCCCCCCCCCCCCCGGCGAGGCGGGAATCCGATAGGGCTTCGCCGTTTTCTTCGAACCCCTTGAACAACTGACCCTCGGGCCTGTATTTATAGGCAATAGATCATTTAATCGCATCAGCTACAGCGGATGCGTCTCTGATTAGAGACGTGTCGGCCACGGCCGTCGCGATTAAGAAGCGCCACATTTCCTGCTTGATTTGACAATCATAGGGTACATTTATGGTTCAGAGTCGCGTCGGGACGGCGCGCCGCGATAATGAAACGCGTCGACCTTCCCGGACGCGACTTCAATTCGGCACGTGGGCTCATAAATGCGACGACTTCCGGGGGTCTAGGGTTCAGGCATAGGATCTAATCGCGGCGGCTCAGGCGAACGTGATTAAGAGATTCCTCGGGATTCGAGGTACGAGCGCTCGAGTGTGACGACTTTTGGGGCCTAGAGCCTAATCGTGTTGGCACGATCCGACGCGTCTCGGATTGAAAACGCGTCGGCACGGCACGGCGCGATAAAGTATTTCCATATTTTATTTATGAAAATCCTGCCAAAACCGGCAGTAGAATCGTGTCGCCTATAGCAGACATGTTCATGAAATGGCATTGGGCATTTTCCATAAATAAAATAGGTAAATTCTTTGTCGCGTCGCACAAGGCCGTCGCGATAAGGACCAACTGGCATTGTCGCATCCAAGATGCCCGACGCGATAAATGGAATCAATGGAATCGCGTCTGCCATGCCGGATGCGTTTCATAACACGTCCCCCAGGCCCGTCGCGACAAGGGCCAAATGGCCTGGTCGCGCCCAACATGCCCGGCACGACTTGATGGAATTGCGTTGGCCATGCTGGACGAGTTTCAGATGCGACCGCTAGACCCGTCGTGACTTGAAATGAATGCCCACAACCTCCAGCCAGCCTTGGAAATGGAAGAGAAGCACCGGGGAAGGATGGGTGAGATCCAAAAATATTGGGAAAACACTTTTGCAAGGCAAAAGGAGGGCCATTTATGGCGTTATGGCGCAATATGAAAATTGCCCACGGTGGAGTCAAATTCGCGTGTCTACAGGTAATACATATCCAACTTATATCTGAATAAAATGATGACTAAATCAAGCAAATATGATGTAATGCCAAACATCCAGTAGATCCATTATCGTTCCGTACGGTCAGTAAACAAATTCGGGTGCTCCTCCCGGGACTGAATCAGCCCCATTTGCACAGACATTTACTTCAAATGAGTCCAAATATCCAAAGTTGTCATCAAATTTCACTTTTGCTAAACATGCATGTACGTTACATAAGTTCTCACAATATCATAAATAACAGGATTCTATGAGTTAATGTTAAAGATATCAAGAAGATGTAGGAAACAACATAACTGGAAATATCCAAGAATAACCCAAAATGGATGTAGATGATGATTAAATGATTCATTCCAATGGTATAATAGTTTAGAATCCAAGAAAATGGGAAAGACAACTTGTTTGGATAATACAAGAGTGTGTTAACTTTGATTGATGAAGAAATGGTTTTGTTTGTCAACAAATACTGGTGGTTGTCGACAACCACTGGTTGGTTGTCGATGGCTACTGCTCCATCTAGAATTGCATTATGGAATCTGGCCTTTAGTTTTTGACAGCTACTGGTGGTTGTCGACAGAGGACTGGGGGTTGTCGACAGACGATTGGGGGTTGTCGACAACTACTGGCGGTTGTCAACAGTTCTGGTTTCTGGGTACTGGAACCAAGGGTATCTATCGATAGATATGTTCTGTCTGTCGACAGACGTTGGTCTTTCTTTTTGGAAAGGTTTAAAACTGGCTAGAAAGACTCTTCTAAGAGTTTCTACTTTCTATGAAAGATCAAACAACGGTTTTTGGGTCTTCTGTACATTTCTTTACACACCCTTTCATGAAGAAAAGAAAACAACTTTTGTAGAATGAAGAGAGGAGATTTTCACAGTATGGGTAATGTGGAGATTCTTTCTAGAAACTGGAAGAAACCTCACATCAAATGTACATGAACAAACAGCTAAAAATATGAACGGAGTGGAAGAAAAAGAATAAATTCACACTCCTAAATAGCTTACTAAACACAAGTCAAAGATAATGCCAAGGTAGATACTTATCCACAAAGATTCTAATAGGAGGAGGGAACAAGTGGAAGGAGAATCCTACCTGACTATAGGGGAAATGGAAATCCTCCTCTTCTCCCAATAAAAGGATCCTTCAACAAGGAAAAACAGCAATAGCAGCAGCAACAGTCATAGCAGTAACAACTGCAGCAGCAGTAGTAGCAACAACAACAGTCGTAGTAGTAGCAGCAGTATGGGACGATTAACAAGAGGGTAAACACTCACAAGAGTGGGTTAGGAAGAGTATAAATAGGTGTTCAGGCTTTGTGCATG
Source organism: Colocasia esculenta (assembly GCA_014218235.1). NCBI lineage: Eukaryota > Viridiplantae > Streptophyta > Magnoliopsida > Alismatales > Araceae > Colocasia > Colocasia esculenta. Next base: position 168,431,053 of record CM024755.1, read on the forward strand.
TACGACACGTAACCGTACACTTGTTGTCGTAAAATCTCCCTTTTTACAGCATAGCCACGTTTATCAGTGTACTTAACACGTATTATGATACGTGTAACTCACCTACACAAAAGATAAATGTCTTACGTAGCCCAAAGAATTTCTAAAAATGGGTTACGTAATTGGGAGTTAGTTCATTCTGACCCTTTGGCCCTTTATTTTTGTATCCAAACGATGTCAAATCAAGTTGAAATTTCAAACATAAGCTAATTGAAAGATTTTACAAATTATGGTGATTTTAGTTTAATTTTTAGAAATAATTTTTCATCCAGTAAAAATTATCCAAAAAATTATTGTGTCGACTTTATCTTGATATCCGTGCATCAACAATTCAGGACATTTATGTCTTTAAAATCAACATATTTTTTTTGAGAATTATGGTATTTTCGGATTTCAATTCCGTTACCGAATTCTGGTGGCACCCTGTCAGAATGCGCACATCTGAAAACAGTACTAGAATTATATTAATAATATAAGAGTAATCCTAAGTTAATAATTCTCATGAAAGTGATTATGTTTAATAAATAAAAATCATTACCTTTTTCTCCATTTTCGATATATATTATTTTGGGGTGTTACATTCTATATGTGATTGATAGTGGCTTGCTAGTTTTACCAGTGGTTCTGTACATCGGTCCGTAAGCTGGTATTCGAGGTTTCTCCATACTCAATCTAGAGATCGTCGGTGATGTGATCCTAGTGCAACACTTCATTAGTCGGTTATCTTAGTGTTGTTGGCACTATGACCAGAGGGTCAATGGGTTTGGTTTGCGTTTCTAAGGCACTTTCTAAGTTTGGTCATTTTTCTGACCCCTCCTTGTTGAGCTTCCACCCAGGCAAGGGAATAATGGTCGGGGAAGCACGTCATTTGAGTGCACTCGTAACTAGATTGAAGGACACCTTGCAGGCTCCGCTTGTGCTTGGTCTCTAGCCAGTTCCTTTATTTCTCGCTTGCTTTAGCCTATGAGGTTCCAAAGCCGAGTAGGGTCGGAGAGGCATAGGATCGTGACATGATCAACTATAGTTTGTCAGTGTGTGGTGTAGCTTGGCATGCCTCACTCGACATATTGAGGTAGTTAGGTGTGGAGCGGTAGTCTTGAGTTATGATGTCAGTGGATGCCTTGACTATGAGGATTGGCGGTCGTGATTTTATCATCGTAGCTCGTGCTCTCATTTGGACCTATAATCGGCTTGTGCGAGTTGACTTGACTGGGCCTATGTGTGTATGTGTTGCACTGAATTGTTAGTCTCTTGTGACTTTCGCTTCTGAGGTTTGTTAGAGAAGTGGTGGATTGTTGGTGCTTCCTTCGTCACCATGTGTGTGACATTGTCGCTTGTGCTTTTTTTAGCTAGTGGGTTGCCAATACCTTCTTGATTATTGTGCGCGTGACATGGTCACTTGCGTTTCCATTTTGTTGGCTAATTGTCGATATCTTCTTTGTTGTTGTTCGCATTGCGTGGCCACCTATGCTTTTGTTCGAGTGATGAGTTGAGTGGGTGTGATGGTGTGGCTTGTGCACTATGGTGGTTTACACTGCTCTTTGTTATTATATATATATATATGCTTCTACTGATGATGTTTGGCCAAGTGTGCAATTGGGGCATCTCTAATGGGTCTTATCTTTGTGAAGCTCATTCCCCCACCTTTTACAGGTGTGAGCTCACGATTATAACGTCTATATATGTTAGATAGTGTTGTTGCATTAGAGGTGTTTCTTTGTACCATTAGTTTTTCTTTTATTCTACTTCCTTATGATATGCCTCTTAAGGAGATGTAATTCTATACTTGAGTTATAAACTAGGACATTGGACTATTTACCATTGTACCTTCATTTTTATTTTAGTTATTTTTGTTTACTTGTTTATCTCCCTTGACCATCTTTAAGTCTTGGAGCTCATGGGTGATGATCTAGAATTTGGGTCTTCTTTTGAGTCTTGTATTCCAGGCACAGGAACCCAACCCACCAGATGACAATGAGTCCCAGACCTATGTGAGGGTGAATACATGGTGGGTATCTGCCATTCTACTCGTCACTCGAACAGAAGTACATGGTGGGTTTTCTTTAGATGTATATAAGCTTGGGATTGATCACACTAAGCCTTTCCTTAATCCTTTTGTTTATGTGTGTAATCTGCCTTAGCCACTTTCCCTATGCTTAAGATTTTAACAAATACATAGTAGAATTGTCACATTAATTATCTGAATGAAGCAACTCGAGCGGCTCTGTGTGGATGTGCTCGCTCTTGGTGAAGCACTTGTGCAGTACTTGGATCTGGTTCGTCCTTGGCATTCCAGATGAATGGTCGCCGATATTTGGGTTAGGAGTCCAATTGAACTAATGATGTTGGACTTCCCGGGCCTGTTTGGACGTGCTGTTCATGGGCTTTTATCGTTGGTCTGACAGAGATATTGGACATCTTGGGCTTTTTAAATTTCTGCCGGATGTCCGAGGATTCGACCTTGGATAGTCCGCTGTACTTGTTGCAAACTTTGGCCCGTTTGGATCACCTCAGCTGCTGATGGGACAATGGAAAAGATGGTTCAATTGTTACGGAGATGATGTGATGGAAATGTTGATGTGTTTTAAGATGCTAAGCTCTTGAAGCGCCACAACGTTATTGACAAATTACAATGGTCAAGATGTTACTGTGTTTAATACGTCAAGCTGTCAACGAAATTAGTTAAGATTTGTCGTGTCCATATTATACCATGTTAGGGGTTTTACAAGCTCTGATACGGTCCGATCATCTCTTAATAAAGCTGCAAATGAATTGAATTCGGAATCAAAAACACACTGATAACTAAAATTATAGTTCTGATTCTGATTTTAATAAATCAGAATAATTAATTTCGATTTTGTTCTGATTTCGATTATATTATCAAATCATAATTTCGATAAGTTAAGATGTTTATCATGATATTATTTTTTAAATTTATAGATAATTTATCTGAATAATTGATACCGATTTCGATAAGTTATCGATATCATTTTTTTATTTCAAAATTGATAATTTTTATCAGAATCGGGTCGAAATTTTAAAATTTTAGATTCTATTTGTAGCCCTACGCCTCAATTTCTTCTAATTGGTCAACTCATTTTATCTAATCGGTTAATCGATTTTCTTAAATCGGACGATCGATTCTCATGATCTACTTGATTTTTAAAGAGAGATTAAAAATAGTTGATTAATTTTGAATTTTTCATCGATCGATTAATACGATACGTACTATATAATATTGTTCCATCGAAAATTAGACACGATCGATACGTACAGTATGACCAATCTTGATTTTAGCACATCAATCTATTTACTTTTTAACAACTTAATGTGTCGACTCTATTTCAATTTTTGAGAGAAATTTATATGATCTACATATAATTTTCAAGATGTGCAGGTCCGAAATTTTAATAAAGGAGTTGCAAAAAAATTTGATAAGGGTGTAGCACGAACTCAAATTTGAATGGTCACGTGATCGCTCACACACCACTTTGCCAGACTGTTGGAAAAAAAAATTTGTGTTAGGTATGTTGGCGCATCCGCCTCCAAATTTAGATGATTTAAAAAATATATAAAAAGAAAGGACTTCGTACTTTGCTCCAAAATGAGATTTAAGTGTAATGACTAATTTTTTAAATGACGTGAATATGTATATGTGTGTTATAAAATTATTAACATAATATTATTTAACAATATTTTAAAAATAAATTAAGTAACAGTTCTTAACTATAAAAAAAAAATCTTTACTATAAGAGAATTTAACGTAACTTGTAATAAGAGATAATATTTATTGTAATAAATTATAATTTTATCAGAGACTAAAAAATAAATTAAATATTTGATAACTTTTTTAATTAATTTATCTATATTTTTTATGTTGAATGTAAATAAGATTAGTCCATTCAATTTTAATTTTTCCGCCGACAAACTGAGCGGCCCCACGCGGTCTAGAACCATCTAGAAAGTTGTGGCAACACCCCCCCCCCCCCCCGGGGGCATCCACACCTCCCCTGATCCTCTCGTCTTTTGACAAAAAAATTTCCTATGCGTGCTCTAGAATCCACCAGAAAGAACAGATGGATAGCCGCCGGGAATCTGCGGCAGCCGCCTCCTACCTCTTCCGATCACACAAGAACAAGAAGGAACCCTCGCAGCACGCACACGTCTATAAATAGCAGAGTCCCACCGAGGGCACGTGAGTGCTGAGTAGCCACCGCCACCACCACTATCGTGTTGCGAACAAAGAAAGGAGCTCTCTTTTGCACAAGGGAGGACACAGGGAGGGGGAGGAGGAGGAGGAGAGAGAGTGCAGCGCGCAGAGAAGGGGAAGAAGAAAGGGAACAAACTAAGCCAGCCGCCGCATCCCACAGGGATGTGTCTCGTGTTCGTGTGCGACGAGGAGGAGACGGTGCTGGGGAGCCAGCCGGCGCCGGGGTGCTGCCCCTACTGCGGGGGTATGGTGGTGGCCACCGACGTGGAGAGCCAGTGGAGGTTCTGCTTCCTCCCCCTCTGCTTCAGGTCCAAGCGCAGGTACGTCTGCGCCGTCTGCTCCAGGCGCCTCGTCCGCTATACTCCCTAGCCCAATCTCGCACCAGGGATGGGTGGACATGGTGGATGCATACATATCTGTACATTATTTGTATGTTAACAAGCAGACGATCGATGAGCAGATAGATAGTTTTGGGATTTGGAATTCTTGTGTACGTACGTATATAATTTTTGTCAAATTAACTTAATAGGAGACTGCTTTTAATCAAGTCTCAATCTTCTTTGACGTGAATTTGTTGCTTCTCAAACTAACGTTTTTAAGGAGCGCACTGTCCGGAATAGATCGATGTTAATTGTCTTATCATCACAACCCAATAACACTAAAAAACGCGTAATTAAACATCGAGAGGAACTTGATCAGGTTCCCCCTGGCTTGAGAGATGCGGAGCTTGGTGTACGTGGGAACTTTCTGCTTCTCGTTTGAGAAGCGGGTCGACTGGCCGGTCCGCAAAGGACAAGTCGTTCCCTCGCGCCATCTATGTAAGAGAGACCATTGGAGGCGGAGTTTGCAGAATAAAAGCATAACCCAGTAGTGGGCACGTAAACGTTGTCATACGCAACCAAGAAGAAAATGTTAATCCTACCTAATACACGGAGGTGCGATTAGAACACGGCATAAGAAAGGTATATTAGGTAGATGCTGCAGTCCATCTCCGCCGCCGGCGATATATGTATGTATGCGTACAAACATGCGCACGTACGAGGCAACCAAGGAAGAACCATTAGAGCACGGCAGGAGAGCAGAAACCTTTGTTGTTATCAGAGAGGCCACATACATCAACACATCCGGACTGACCGGCCGGAGAACTATCTACCAGCAGAATAAAGAGCGAGCTAGCTAGCTAGCCAAGAGGGAGAGATCATCTGGTGAACCCAAGAGATCAAAAGGGGAAGAGCTTTACATCGCATGAACAGCTGCTTGCTTGCTTGGGTTCTTCGCCTCCCAGTTCTTTTATTTCCTAATTAACGTTTACTCGAGTGAGGAATCGACTTGTTCCACGGACCGGTGGAAGACGAGGAGCTCGGCGGGGTCATGGCGAGGTGTGCCGGCAGCCTCCGCCGTGCCGCCGCCGCCATCCTCCACGATGGCTTCCCGGATCAACTTCTTAGCCGTGGGGCTGAGAGACGTAGGAGGGTCCTGATCATCGCCATTCTTTTTCATCGGAGGGGGTTCTTCGCCCTGCCCTCTGCTCCTTGCCCCTGTCGTTGGTCCCGTCTCCATCCCTGTGCCCCTTCGCCGCCTCCGTCCGCTTTTGGCTTCCACTGAAAACTTATATATTAGAAAGTCGAAGAGGCATCTCTGGAGTCATCCGGAGATGTTCGCGTGGCGACCGCGGAGGGTCTGCTTCCAGAACACGCGGCTACAGGAGAAATATTACGTAAGAATTTGTCTTATATTTATATTTACATATATATTCTCATTATATAATGAAAAATATCATAAACCAACTGTAAAAAAGTGAAGAATATTACTGTGAATATTCTTTTTGGGACCATTCGTTTAACCTTAAATGGATAATTTTGCACCTTAGGAAAAGGAGATAGAGGGCCCTAAGAGAGAGATAGAGTTGAAAGGTGGAGTGCGAGTAAAAGGGAGATCCCCTCTGGCAATCGGGGAGGGGGAGAGAGGAACAGTGAAAGAGTGAGTTGCAAGGGTGTGTGAGAGAGAAAACGAGCCCCGAACTATGCTTGTCTTAACTAGAGAGAATGTGTGTGTGAATTCCAACACTTCTATAGGGTGGATTGACCATTGATTAGGGGTGTTCAGTATATGGTCTAAATCGAATTGAACCGATCTATTCGGTTCGATTTCACAGACCTCACAGTTCAGTTTGATTTCAAGTTGAAAAATTAAAATAAATTGAATATGTATATATAATTAATTAATAATATATATAAGTGATTGTAGTGTAGTGGTTGGGACCTTTGGTGTGACCTCCACGCCAAAGGATCAAATCTTGCAACTACCTCTAAAATCCTCTTTTTTTTGCAGAATTTCGGTTTGAACCGAATCGGTTCGGTTCACTGTAGAGGTTCGGGTCAATTCGGTTCTCCTAAAAATAGGGGTTAATAGGATCGAGCCGACCTGTTGTTCATCCCTAAAATTGATACTCTTGGGGAGTACAAGAAGAAGTTTGGTGATCATTGTTGCGACAAGAGCCAGCCTAGAGGCGAGGGCATCGAGTATGTTGGCTCGAATAGTACTATTGGGTTGAGACCTATTGAAGTCGAGTCTCTTTGGGCCGACAAAGGTTGAGAAGGCCGACTTCAGGGGAGCACAAGAAGAAGCTTGGTGATCGTTGCTACTGCAAGAAGCTTGGCAATTTCCAAAATGTGTTTATTTTCAAAATTGATACGTGTCCATTCAAGATGTCGCATTTTTCACTTTCCATTATTCAAATATTGATTCCTATCAGAAGATCGATTCTTTTAAATACGCTACCACTTATGTCGTCGCGATTCAATAATTTTTATTTATTATTTGGCAAGAATCTGATCAATATTGAAAGTGTTTAGAAACGCAACACTTTGGTTGGTCGCGATTTAGAAAATTCCTATAATCGAAATATGGAAAGAGTCAGTCGAAGTATGGAAGTCCCTTAATTGCGTCCACTAAGGTCGTCGCGATTCAACTATAAGCGCAACGCCATTGTTCACCCCTACCATTGATACTCTTAGGGAGTACAAGAAGAAGTTTGGTGATCATTGTTGCGACAAGAGCCAACCTAGAGGCGAGGGCATCGAGTATGTTGGCTCGAATAGTACTATTGGGTTGAGACCTATTGAAGTCGAGTCTCTTTGGGCCGACAAAGGCTAAGAAGGCTGACTTCAGGGGAGCACAAGAAGAAGCTTGGTGATCGTTGCTACTGCAAGAAGCTTGGCAATTTCCAAAATGTGTTTATTTTCAAAATTGATACGTGTCCATCCAAGATGTCGCGTTTTTCACTTTCCATTATTCAAAGATCGATTCCTATCAGAAGATCGATTCTTTTAAATACGCTACCACCTATGTCGTCGCGATTCAATAATTTCCATTTATTATTTGGCAAGAATCTGATCAATATTGAAAGTGTTTAGAAATGCAACGCTTTGGTTGGTCGCGATTTAGAAAGTTCCTATAATCAAAATATGGAAAGAGTCAGTCGAAGTATGGAAGTCCCTTAATTGCGTCCACTGAGGTCGTCGCAATTAAACTATAAGCACAACGCCTGTGTCCATCGCAATTTACATATATTGTCCACATCGGTCTTCAAGCCATCCCCTATAAATACAACCCATGAGCCAACGTCCTGAGGTTAGAGACCAAAAAAAAAAGAACTTCATGTCCAGAGAGTTGCGAGAGGCTATTTTGAGGCGAAGCTCTACCGGATCATCGTCTCAAGCACATCAATGTCGTCTTCTCCAACTCCACAGCTAAACCAACAACAGGAGCAGCTGCCTCTACGTCCTCTCTCTCTAATCAAGCAACCATTTACGCCATCCATCCATTGGGGAAGCACCTCCTTCCCTCTCTTGTTTTATTCAACTGTTGTTCATATCATCATCTCCTTCAAGCCCCAACGTGGCTATTCTCCCTCTTGTCAATATCTTCTTTTTATTTACTTTTTAATCAACTCTTCTCAATCAAAACACACACATATTGCATGCATACACACACCCCCCTAATTTTCTAGGGGTTTAAAAGCCAACAAAAGGTGTGTTCATCTCCATGTTCTTCATGTTTATTTATTTATTTGAGAATTGATACTACACGTTCTTGGCTAATCCTCCTATTTTTATTTGTGTTTTGCAAGGGTAATCAATCAAGAAAGAGTCTTCTACCACGGCTGGCCGTACTTTGTAGAAGAAGAAGCGGACCCCAATCTCTTCCGCGCAATCTCCTCGCTTAAAGGTATTATCCGTGATCATCTCCCCTTTGTTTATTATTTATATATACTCTTTCAACACCCACGTGTGTCTGGAGATCACGATCACATCAGGGAGTTGTGCTCCATCTTTCTTTTCTTTTTATTTCCTCATATTTTCTTTGTAGCGCTTCGTAGTTCCACAAAGAACGAAAAAGCATAGATCTACAGTGGGCAGCTTGTTGTTGTTTGCTTGAGTGCATTCGTGGCTGGGGGCCTTGTGTGTCCTATGCTTGGTCCTCAGCTAGTCATGTTCTTTCGTGCTTGTCTCACCCTGCAAGGTTCTGAAGCCGAGTTGGGATCAGAGGCGTGAGGGTCGTAGCGTGGCTGGCTATGATTTGCCAATTGTGTGGCATAGATCCACTTGCCTCACTCATGGTGTGTATGAAGGTAGCTAGGCGTGGAGTGGTACTTAGAAGTTGTGACGCCTATGGGCACCCTGACAGTGAGAATGGTGGTTTTCCAATTGTCATTGTTGCTAGTGTGTTGTATCCAAGCATTGGCCTTGGTCTGTGTGGTATACGTGATTGTGGTTTTGGTCTATGGCATCAATTGGTGGCTGAACATGGAAACCGTGGTGCTTGGTATTGCTAGTGTTGCACATGGGAAGCGTGGTTTGTTAACTTTTGGTTATGCAACATGTTTTTGATACCTTTTTGGCTACTGTGTATAGTAGCATCACTCGTATTTTTTCAAGTTTTTGTTATAGTAGTTTACCTTACACTTTAATTATTCATATATTGTACTTGCTATAGTTTTGCCGAGCATGGGATCAGAGATCCCTACTGAGCTAGTGACTTCGTAAGGTGCACCCCTTATTTTTTCAGGTGTGCTCGAGAAGGCAATGTTAACCTTGACCCACCTGTCTAGCATAGTAGTGTTTTGTGTACTAGTAGCTAGTTTTCTTTCTTTAGTACTACTTTAGATTATGTCTCTTAAGGTAATATACTTTAATTATATACTCATATTGTACCATTGTTAATGAAAGATTTATTTCTTGTTATAGTTACTTTTACAACTTGTATATGTAATGCCCCAAAATCTGGTATAGTCTCTCATTGTCATCTCGAAGTTGGAGACATCATAGTTAACGGAATCACATACACCCATATTGAGAGTTTGCAATTCATAGTCACCGGAAAAATATATTGTCACAACCATCACTTACATTTCTTCTAATCATACTTGGAACTTTTATACTGATTTATACAAAGCAAAACAACCTCTTAAGAGAGGGGGAAAAACACAATACAACTTGGTAGTTTCTAATCTCTCTTCTGTGTTGGTTTTGGTAGATTTCTTTAAAAAAAAAATGTGAACAAACTAGTGTGTTAAAGACTCACTAGGCATCAAGGCTACACTCGTAGTTAAAAGTAGTAAGAACAAAATCTTTTATAATTCATATACTTAGGCTCAAAGTACATAATGATTTTAATCAAAAGAAAGTACACAATAAAGTCATATAGTAAGAAGGATTTGGGCCGAATAGCATAATTTAAAGCATGGATAGCAAATGATGCAAATCTTAATTTTCTTAACACAATCATATAAAAATTTTCACTTTCATGATCGGACATGCATCACAAACCACCATTAATGTCAAAACACATACGAATTCACCTAGTGTCTAGACAATGTCACCAAATCTTGGCAAAGTGCAATACTAGAGGGCGAATCTCCACTTAATTTCATATCCATTAGGGCGATTCATCAGGTTTTTTAAATATGACATTTTGCCCTCAAGTCTGAAAATGACTTCACCCCTATGGATGATAATAGGGGTTTCAATCCATGTATATCTTCGGTGGCAATGTCTAGTGTCTTTACATTCATATTTTATGGGTAATTCACTAAGTTCTTAGCTAAATATTTAAGAGAAATCTGATAAAGATATAATGTAGAAAAATAGTTATAGTTTGTATTTTCAGCTTAAACATAAGAGATCAGGTGGTAGAAATCGAGCAGAATTTGGGGAGAAAGTTTTAGCTATGAAATTAACTTATAAACACATAGGTTATTTTTGCAAGGTGAAGCAACTTAGCAAAAATATTCTAGTAGACATATTGTTGAACTATAGCTTAGCTTTTAGGAATCAAAATGAAGTCAGTTGGGTGCGTAGCTATAGAGTAGAGTGAAACATTTAAATAATGTAATAAGATAGAAGATACGTTTAACATCAAAGAGATGGAAGATCAGAGCAGCAAAGTGTGTAAGAAAAGAAAGTAGTAGCACACAGATTCAACATATCCTTTGCCTACCACAAAAAGGGTTTCTGGTGCAAAAGGGTATTCTCTTCTATTCTTACTTCTCTCATTCTCTCTTATTTTATCTTCCTTCCACGCACTGCTTCCAACTCCCCAATCCTTCCCCTTTTTCTAAGCAAAGGAGAAAGATTTGCAAGATAAGGACAAAAAGGATGGTGGGATAAAGATGTGTGTAAGTTGTATCTTAGATACAACTTTCAGCTACTAAACCCACCAACTTCTAGAAGGAATTGAGTAAAAAAAAAAAATCAACTCCCAAAAGTAATAGGGTCTCATTGTTAATGTAGAAATTGAGTCTTAGACAAGTTAAAAAATTGAGTATCAGATAAATTGGGTTTCAAGGAAATCAAAATCGACTCTCACTCACATAATTCACATAATCGACTCTCACTCACATAACTCACAAAATCGACTACATAACTCACATAATCGATTCCTAGTTATAAATTGTCTTGTAGAATTGATTCTTATTTATTTTGATTGAAGAATAAAAATGGGGTCCTAATAGTATCTCTCTCTAGACTATTTGTAATCCCTTCCAAGTCTTTGGGCTTGTATGATGTGATACTGGGTTCAGGTCCCTTTTTGGATACATATCTCAAGGTCATCACAGTTGAAATCAGAGTAGGTCTGTTAAGATTTATAAGTAGGTAAAGTAATTATAAATGTCCCAATGAGTAATATGAGTCTGTTGCTGGTATGAGTTCAAGGTTTGCTTGTCTATTTCTACCGCTTGTTTTGTGTTCAGACTGTGTTTAGTTGATTTTAGATAGTGTTGAGAATTTGGAATGATGAGTGAGGGGATTTTGTTTCCACGGCAGTACAAGATCTTTCTTGTGTAGATCTTCAAATGTGGGTAATAAAGTTAGAGTGGTAGCACTCTTGAGGTTGATGTTTTGGCAATGGTTTTTTGTCCTTTTAAGATGATTAGTTTATGTTAATCAGTGAGATTGTGTTAGTGAGCCTGCCACATGTGGTTTAAACAAGCTTTTGATCGTTTATGCGGTGGAGTGTATTTTGTGCCTCTGGAGGTGCAATGTCGTTGGCTTTGTGCTAATTGGATAGTTGTGAGAGCCCGATGGTAAGGAACATGAACGGATGCAGAAATTTTGTTCAGTGGAGTCACTCAAATTATTTTTTATTCATCAAGAACAGGAGCAAGATTAAGACTAAAAAAAAGAAAGAAAATTTGGGGTCAGAGACTCTTGGGACTAGACACCGCTAGCTGATTTCAGTGGTGTCACCCTCTTATAAAAACTCCTAAAAAACTACAATTTAAGTAGCCATTTAAAAAAAAATCCAGTGGGGTCACATAACCCCACTGGACACATGTTGTGTCTTTCCATGGTAAGGAGTAGTCTTCCTTTTTGGGAGAATGATTGGGCAGATTTTGTGGTGTGTTTTATGGGTGCTTTCTATTAGATTCTTCCCGTCTTTTGTGTTTTAGAAGAGTGGTGTGATTAAGCTGAGAGTTGTTTTGAGGGAACCTCTAATTTATTGTATCTATTGAAGGTTGAGCTTTGTGTTGGTTAGTGCCATGTGAGGCAATGTGTAGTACCCCGGAAAATTAGAAGGAATTGAAAATTTTGAAATAAATGAAAAAGTTGGAAAATTTCGATATTATCAAAATAATAAAGACCCACAATGTGATATCAACCGTCGATTTCCATGTTGTATAGTAGTCAATGTAGCCTTGAACTTGGAAGGATGGAGGCTTGGAGAATTAGCTGTGGGAAAGTAATTAAGTAGTGGTACCTGAACTTGACCTTTAGGCGCACCACTCTAAGAGTTGTCAAGGCATGGCTCAGGCATGGTGGGTCTATCCTTTTTCCAAATTTTTGACCAAGGTAGGTGCGATAGATCTGTCCTTTTTGCAGACCAAATCAGTGTTAGGTATGGCAGGGTAAGGTTTGGGCATGGCATGCGTAAGGCCCACTTGAACCTTCTGTCCTCTCTTGCCCCTTTTGATGGGAAAGGGTCCGGAAGGTAACCAAAGACCCCTTAAATAGGCCACACGACCCTTCTTGGCCAAACTTTATGCCCTTCCTCAAGGGGGAGTCTTGGAGATTCAGAGCCTCTTTGCCTTTTTCAAGAGTGTCTGTTAGAGAGGTTTAGGAATCCGAGTATGTGGAGAGCTCCGAAGCTGAAAGGATAATCCTGAAGTTTGGAACTTGAACTTCATCCATCAACTGCTACTTCGACCTACTTGGAGCTAGACTTCTAGAAGTTCGCCTTCCCTAAGCTTGGCATCGGACAGTGGGAGTGGATTCTAGAGCAACACAGAGGTAGGTTTTCTCGGGCAAAAATCTAAATCTTGCATTCCCACAGGGAAATCCTCGAGTCTAGTTCCACATGTGTTTGTTTCCCCTAAGTTTGATCGAGTGTGCATAGTGTTTTAAGTGTTTCCAAGGAGTCGTGCAATACTGAAGGCTCCCTGTGTTCTTTCGGTGTTGCACACAAACCAAGGTCAGATTGGATCGAACCAAAACCCTGGATCCCTTCTACTTGTCGTCCTCTACATTTTTTATGTTCAGGAGTTGGCCCAAAAATCCCCATATTTCGAGTTATAATCCTTTTCATGTAAGACTATAGTGTTCCCTGAGTTACTAAAGGATGAAACTGATTCCACATCGATTAGGGTCAAAATCGATCCAACTTCTACATCCTTCAGAATCGTTGTGAATATCGACTCTTCAGAATCGTTGCAAACATCGATTCCTTCAGAATCGTTGCAACCATCGATTCCTTTAGAATTGTTGTAAATATCGACTCTCTTCAGAATCGTTATAAATATCAACTCTTTAGAATCATTGCAAACATCGATTCCTTCATAATCGTTGTAACCATCGATTCCTTCAGAATCTTTGGAAATATCGACTCTCTTCAGAATCATTGTAAACATCGATTTCTTCAGAATCGTTGTAAGTATCGACTCTTTCAGAATCGTTGCAAACAACGACTTACTCTCAGAATGATTTGCCATCACATCGACTTTCCCATACAACGACTCGCTCTCAGAACGATATGACATCACATCGGTTTTCCCTTACAATGACTCGCACTCAGAATGATTTGCCCTCTCATCGACTTGCTCTCACATAGACTTGTTTCCCCATCGACTCTGTCGTGAACATCGACTCTGGTCATAAGTAACGACTCTAATCATAAGCATCGACTTTGGTTGTAAACATTGACTTCTGTTGTAGTCGCTCCTACATCGATTTCAATTGTAATCGTTTCCATATGTAACCCGATGGAAAAATCCATATTGTTTCCTGAGTTATCCCGTGAATCATATGCATTCCCTATTGACATATCATGTTATGTATCTAGTTAGTGGCCCAAAAGTGATCAACGTACGTGAAAGCCATAAGAACATGAATTCTATTCTAATAAATTCTACTGGTTGGATTTATCTACCATATGACTAATATGAGTTATGTCTAAATTCTAGCTTGTTATAAATTGAACTCCCCGAATGATCATGTTCTTTTTACTGTGAGCTTGTTCTTGAAAGTCTGTGGCCATAAATGTGTATGATCGGCACAATGTGGGACTTTGGTCCATTTGACTAATGCATGTGCAAATAAGGGGCCCTATCTGGTCCTAGGGAGGAGCGCCCCAACGTACTTGTTAACCACGGAAGTATGGACTTGTGGTGCTTGGCATGACACTGATATGTGTGCAAGATTTGTGAATGTGTCTTCGTTTGATATGATAAGTTCGATATGTTTAGTTCAATATGATACGTTTGATCATGTGATTATCTGATATCTGTGTGTATATGGCTAAATCCTTGTCTTGTGATACTATCATATCCTTGGAAACTCTTTGTCTCATACCTTTGAAAGTCAGTATATGTTTCTCTATGACATTGTGGACAAAATCCCCGTTTGCTTCCGTAAATCATTGATTAGCATGCAAGCACATATGATTATCTTGCTCTGTAAACTCCTACATAATAAAACACTAATTATGTATAATAGTGCCCACACTTTGAGATGTAAATCCTACTGGGCTAGTTTGCTCACCCTACTACCCTAAACATTTCAGGAAATGATGAGGATCTTGTGGACATAGAAGGGGAGGGCCTCGAGTGAAGAGCATACCGTCATCTTGAAGTTGTGATGCTGAGTACATGTATGAGTAGTTTTTGTTTTAATGACATTTGTTTCATGGAGGATGATTGTTTTTGCCTTACGGGGTCTATGGTGGCCTCTGGAGTTCCTAGTTCTAGTTTGTTGTGGATGTTGTTTGATTAAGGAACTTGCCTTAATTAGTCTTATATCTTAGTCTTTGCTTTAATTCTAATTCGAATATAACTGCGCGTTCTGAAATTCCGCTTCGGGGCGTGACACAATGTGTGTTTATGTCGCTTTAGGGTTTCTCCTTGTCCCATGTGTGTAGCATGGTATTTGAGAAACCTGAGTTTTATTGGTTGCCCTTGTTCCCTGGATTAAGTTTTGACTAATTGTGAGGCTAATTTTTGGTAAATTATTGTTCACGCCTTGCAATGTGAGGTGTTGGAATCAACTGGTCAGGTTCCTATACCTTGAGCATGTTAGTGTTCAGGTTATGCTTGTTTGTGCATTCTCATAGGCTAGAGTTAAGGCGGGGATGTCTACTGCCTTTTCTATTTTTTGGCGGTGTCATCAAATTATGCAATGATATCTCTAGATAGTAGCAAGTAAAGGCAAGGTTGTGTTATGTTTATGGTGAAGTTGAATTTGGAAATTTGAAGCCTCAATCTTTTGGGAATTTCCTTGTTATGGGTGTGTAGCTTTGAGTTTGAACATGTTGGTTGTCCATGTTCCTTTAGGCAAGTGGTCTAAGTGATTTATCAATTTTTCCAATGATTTAGAATGTTCTCCTTGTAATGAGGTGGTGGTGGTTTGTGTCGAGGCTTTTCCGCTTGTTGAGTTGTTTTAGTGTTGAGGTGGTTCGTGTCCTTAGCCATAGTATTTGTAGTGGGCCAAGTGCGACTTGTTAGTGAGAATGGTTTTTTTGGTTGGTACACATGCGGTGCACGGTGAGGAGTTTTTTGGCTGATGCTTTGAGATTTCTAGATGTTGAGCATGTAGGTGCTCTGGTTGTAGCCCCATTGTGTGGTGGTGGCTCTAGATTTTTGGGTTTATTGGTCTTTCTTCTCTGCAAGTAACTAGTTGTGTTGTTTGTAGGTTTGTTGTGGGCTGTGTTTTTCCAAGGGTGGATTAGGCCCTGTTGTTTTCATGCTAGACTTTCCATGGTTTTGTTGCTATCCTTGTTGTTTGGTTTGGGCTAGCAGAGTTTGCTTCATGATAGTAGCAATTGCTGCAAAGTTCATTTGAGCTGAAGCTGGTGGTCCTCGTGGTTGTTGAGGAGGTTACTTTGTTTCGCCTAGTGGGATTTTGGCCATTTTTCATCTTTGGTGCAATTTTGAGGACAAAATTTCTTTTGAGAGATATCTAATATAGCATTGTTGGATTTTCAGACCATGGTTGGTAGGTCTCGGAGTTGATCCAACCTTTGGGAGGCTTGGGGTTGCTGTTTGAACCTTGTCGTGAGTCTCCTGAGTTTCTATGTGTTTCTGGCTTGTCCTCTTGAACGCCACATCATTAGTGACCATGTTTTGAACGTGGTCAGGATGGCTGACACATTATTGTTTGGCAGTTTTCCTGTACTGTCTAGCTTGTACGGTGAGATCTGGGCATGTGCCATGTGTCTCAGAGTGTGCCACTATGCCAGCCTAAGACACAAACATGTTGGTTGATGCGTCCTAAATGAGACGGGAAGGGATGACAAGTTTCAATGGTGTCGTAGTTTGTTCGGTGACCACGACTTGGTCATAGTCAGGTGGTTGACTACGTTTCGAATGGTGGTTCATGGCTTTTAATTTCCATCTGACAGTTCTCTCTCCTCACTTTCACCACTCTCCCTCCATCCAGAGCTCCCCTCTCCTCTTCCTCTCCTCTGGCAGCTAACGGCGGATGGCAGACAAGGCGGAGATGGCATAGCACTCGACATCGGGTTGGTGGCAATAGTGTGAGGTGGAGAATGCAAGGAGGTGTCAGTGAACCTTTATGAAGGCCCCAATGAGTTGTTTTTGTCATTCTAGATGTAGAGTGACACTCCCACCTTGTTCTGCTCGTGGTTTCTCGTGAGGTATTTGATGGAATTTCATGTTTAGATGAGAGATCGTGCGATTTACTACTTTTTTGGGGAGGAATCCTTGTGTGAAGGGTGTCTGAGTTTAAAATATGGTGCTGAGACACAACACGTTAAGAGGGTGTGAACATGGTCATGTTGACTGTCATGTCTTGAACATGGTAGATTTGAGGGATGTGTTTGACTTCTTAGTCATGATCAACTGCTAGACTGCATCTTTAATGCATTTGCTATGATGACTATGTCTTTTGTCAGTGGCCTATTGAGGCTCTAACAGTGTATTCTATGCGCTACTTGAGTTTCTCTATGGTTCTAAGACTCAATCATGGGGAGTTGAACTCCCTATCTTGTTGGTGTGGGCACTTGACTAAGTGTGGTGTGTTCCGATTCATGTGCCAGTGTTTGGTGGCAATTTGAGGTGCTATTGGCATGGTGTCCACATGTGTTGTTCTTAGCACATTGTTTCGAGATATTAATCGATGATGCTCGGCTTTAGGTTTGTCCATCGAGGCAACTTTGTGGTTTGGTTGATGAGGAGGAGACACGGTTGTGGTCATTGGTGTATCAAGGATGTGTTTGTGCTAGGGATGTGTGGTCGTGGTGGTTGCAATCTGTGTGGTCCTATGTTCCAAGGCGACGAGTTGTGGTCCAAGTTTTGTATGGTTGCTTGTGTACCATGTGTTGGCAACTATCAATGCTATTGTCCTAGCGCAACACTCACCAGTCGGATGCACCAGTACTGTGTACTCCGCGCTATGCACGATGTTTAGGTTTGATCCTTGTGTTGGTTGCACTAAGAAAGGTCTAGAGTGGTCTTCCTGAACCCCCTTGTGAGCCGATGTCAAGTAGGGGAAAAAATGGTCGAGGGCAATTTGTCGTTATTTAAAAACCCCAACTAATTAAAACCCATAAATATATACACCCAAACCAACCCACTCACTTCTTAATTTGTTCTCAGAATAAGAATATATGAGTTCTAACAGTAGAAAGAGTTAAGAACTTGTGGTGGCTATTCCTAGCCACCTTAGTGCGCAGGGCCCATCATGGCTCAACCCAATTCAGCGGGCAAACGTGGCCCTTCCGTGGGGCGCCACGTCTTCTCAGGAACAGCTTTAAGGTCCCGAGGACGATCCCTGCATTCAGGTGCCAGCGGGACCCAAGAGTCGCCTCCGGGAGCCTTACAGCTTGTTTGGATCAGGGCTCTCTTTTCCGAGCAGGCGCTGCTCGGCGTGTGTCGAAGCCTCTTCGGCACGAGCAACACTTCCATGCATCGGACGTCCAGCAGTAGGCCTTATCACCGAGCAACAGGTTCCATTTATCGAACAGGGCCCCTGCCCGGTACCTCCGACCAGGAGGATTCAAACAGCCCTCCGTCTCCTTGTAACGGTTACAACTACTGCATCATGCATGCCCCACGATTAAATGGTGTGTTAACTACAAGGCCCCTCAACGGGCGCCTTCCCGCTAATGGCGCTAACAGGCGCGCCCTTTGCGGCGCTGATCGGGGACGTTTCATCCCTCCCCCTCAGCACTTCTGCCTATAAAAGGCTTCGGTAAGCCTCCATGCAGAGGTACGTGACCTAACGCACATCGCTCTCACACAACACTGAACCCTTCTCCTTCAAGCCCCACTTACAGTTTACTGACTTAGGCATCGGAGGGTTCTCCTCGGTTCTTCAACCAGGCCCCCCTTGATTCCGTTCTGGTTTTGCAGGCATTCATTCGCTACCGACGGTCATCTTCCCTGTCTCCAAGTGTAGCCCCATTTGGCTTCGACCTAAACAGGGAAATACCTCCACACTTTTGGCACTGTCTGTGGGAAACGACGACAGCCATGGCTCGCGGACGATCTTCATACCAGAACGTGGGGAGCCGTATGACGAGGTCCTGCCAGTCACGAACAGACTCCCGTCAGCGTATTCCCCCCGTCGACGTCGCCGTAGCCCCTGCCGGTGCGGTCGGCGACGTCCATGCGCCCGCCGTCGTCATGCCTGCAACTGCCCTGGAGGTAGCAAAATCCGGGGGCAAATGCAGCATCTCGCGGGCATATGCCTAGGCCTTCAGACCCAGTTGGCCAGGCAGTCGGCCCCAACGGCCTCCCTGCGCAGGAACTTCAGGCGGAGTCGTCTCACCGTCGATCTCACTCCCCTCCTGCGTTGCAGGAGCAACATGCGGATTCACCGCGGAGGTCGCGCCGCGCCCCGTCTGAAGAACGAGCACCGGAGCACCGCAGTCGTTCACCCCGTCGCTCTACGACGGCCCCGCGCCCGCTGTGCTCGGTCGTGGGGGCCAACTCCCACAGGAGTGGGCGTGCAGATTCGGCCCACTCCGAACAGGAGTTGGTCAGGCGCTTGCACCGCGTCGTCGATCTGGAGCGTCGTGTGGACGCGATGGTCCAGCGCGTGGAGGGCAGGGCGTCGGCCGAAGAGGACCTGAACTTCCGCTCCCCGTTCATTGCGGAGATCCTGGAAGCTCGGGTCTCTCCCAAGCTCCCTCTGCCCACCATTGCGCCATACGACGGTACCTCTGACCCCGCGGATCACATCCATGGGTTTGAGTCGCATATGGTGTTCCATGGGGCATCTGATGCGGCCAAATGTCGGGCCTTCCCGGCCACCTTGAAGGAAACTGCTCGGGCTTGGTTCGAAGCCCTCCCTGCAGGTTCCATCTCTTCCTTCCATCAGTTCAAGAAGTCCTTTCGGGACAACTTCCTAGGCGGAAGGTCGCAACCGCATACCGCAGCCTCCCTTCTCGTTGTTCGGCAGAAGAAGGGAGAAGCGCTCTAGGACTACGTCAAGAGGTTCCAGACCGAGGCCCTCCGTATCCCGTGCCTCGACGTCCCGTTAGCCACCAGTGACCTCATCCAGGGCACTCGCGATGGTTTTCAGCAGAGGACACGGGGGGTACAGTAGCCGTCCACTCTCGTCGAGCTGCTCTCTACTGCCCAGCGCCATGCGGCTTGCGAGGAGAGTTTAGCTGCCGGCCGAGTAGAGCAGGGAGAATCGTCGGACAAAAAGAGGCCTTCCGATAACGGTTCCGACCGTGATCGGAAGAAAGGGCGGCGCAACGGGGATTCGCCGCGCCAACCACACCCCTTCACTGACTACACCCCGCTCATAGTGGCGCCCGAACAGATCCTGGTAGAAATCCGGGACGAACCCTATGTTCGGTGGCCACCAAGGATGCACTCCGACCCCTGAAGACGCAACCAAGAAAAGTACTATCGCTTCCACCGCGACCACGGCCACGACACCTCCGAGTGCCGCCAGCTTAAGGACGAAATTGAGTCCCTCATCAAGTGTGGCTATCTTGGACGGTATGTGCGCCGCAATGAAGACCGCCAGAGGTGCCGAGAGCGAACTCCCGAACAGCCCGTCAACAACGAGCCCAACGGGCAAGAAATCAACGTGATTGCGGGAGGATTCGGCGCAAGTGGAGAAAGCACGCAGAGACGACTAAATCACAATATGCCTAGGCCATAAGCCTCATCGGCAAATTACTCACAAAAGTAACATAATTAATAATCACAAACTAATCCACAATAATCTTATAAACAAAGATCTATTTAAAACAGTTAGGATACAACAAGTGGCAGGTCAAACCACAAGACCTCCACAACACACAAGTACCCGGAAAGGTTAGTACACAATGTACCACCACAAAACTACAAAGTAACCCACGAAGGAAATAGGTACCTGCTACTCTGAGGTACCACAACACAAACACCCGAACAAGGGTACAAGTAGATGATAAACACCACACTGAACCATAATTATATTATACCTTTAATTAAGCACAATATTACAGGTGAAACCATAATCGACGAGTCACACAAACCACAACTGAGTCACAACTGTGCCAACACCAGGGCACACCTCGAACTGGTCAAACCTCGACCACGAGTCACAAACTCACGAATTACGACAAGTAGCAAAGCACGAGTCAAGCTACAACTAGCGTAAGCAAAGCACGAGTCAGAAAGAACAGCGCCACCACATGGGAACGGACTACTGGCTGATCAGGCCAATATCCAACCCAGACAACACAACACAAGAACTACCTCTCAGTCTCGCAGTCACGGACGAAAGGTCCAACTGCCGCTCCACTACGAAGAAGTCAAACAACTGTGGGGACCAACCAACACCACACCTGCAGACACACAACTGCAGGCCCATGCCTGGCACCTCTAGAGTCTCTGGCCGGAGCACTCTAAAGTGAGGCACTGGAAAACAGGACTAGCTAGGGACCAGTGTCGACTACTGGTGTCCGTACCCCCAACTACGAGCGCGCTACAAGCGACTACACACCCACAACACAAGCCGCTTCCCTACTGCCGTCTTTCCCTCAGCCGGACGTACAACTCAAGCACAAGAGTGAGGGTGTCCAGGAAGACGACACAGACCTCAACGGTACCACACTGTACCAGGACAAAACCCCGAGCACAACAAACACACGTGCCTGGCTCACAAAGAACCTGGGGTACCCGACTAGAGAGGCATTCCGGAATAGGCGCCGGACCACCACACTCGGCTAGCACAAACCACGATACTTACACATATAACCTTTTCTTATAATTCACAATATACAAGTGTTAGGATTAGCTTAACATCGGTCACCGTGTGACCCCAAAGCTATCCCACACCAACACATAACTGAACCATAAACTTGCCTATCATTGGTCACGAAATGACTTTCGTGGCAACACAGACCACTTAACACATAAATCAATATAACACTATTCGAAAGACAACAACAAACCAAGGCTAGGTCAATGTGGACCTTCACTGCCCAAACACCACAAAGTCATGGCTAGGCTCACACAAGAACCTCACTGCCCAGTTACTACGATAAATCACCAGAACTATATTACCACAAAGTGTGTAGCACACACACACTCAAACCACGTAGACAATACATGTATATTACACCCTGGATGGTGTACCACACGTCTTCCACGTAAACCACATGTCCAACACATGGACAACGCACTCCAAGAGTGCCACGGGTGCCAACGCACCACACATACCACGGAAAGCGATTACGTATATCACATATCATTTACATAAAACATGCCCATTACATGAGCAGTATGCTCCAAGAGCATAACAAGTGCACTGGCTCACACCGGTCATCGCCATGCACACACAATTACACATTATTCTTAACCAGGAAAACTACGTAAACAACACTGCATGGATACATGCACAGGTTGGCGGCAACATCGACTGCCGCTTATAAGAAGTAAACGGCAAGAGATATAGCCGTCTATATCCCGACTGGTGATCTTGGCGGCAAGCGATCTTGACGCCAAGTTCTCCGGCCTAAAACCCTGCAGAAACCCTAATCCAATTCTACAGGTTTTCCAACCATTTAAACTACAGAAAAACATATAAAAACAGTTCCTTTAACATACTAGAACCCGGAACAACCCATTACAACATGCTTTACACATTAAATTCATCAAACCACCCTTTAACCCCGCATGGTACGACTTGATCCGAAAATACAATAAAAATGCTGGTTCAAGTGATTAAGTCGTGTTTTAATGTTTCTAACAAGCTAACAGGGCTCGACCCCTACCTCAGAAACGCAATTAAACTCCCGAAGAACCTCGAATCACGCCGAAACCCGAGAAACGTCCCACGAACACCGCGCTCCAATCCGTCATTCCCCGCCCGATCTGCCGCTACCATGCGCCCCACGGCCTTCCCACGAGCTCCCGCCAATCGTCAGAACTCGCGAAGAAGCTCAAGGGTGAAGGTGGGGGAAGAGGAAGGGAGAAGGAGGGGAAAGAACAGAGCTCGGGCCTTCCATAAAAATACAGGCATGCCAGGTTAACGTCAACCCTTTGGCCGTTTAACCAGACCGCCACAACTAGACCTCCACAAAGCTTGACGCCAAGATCAACAGTCGACGTCCTCATCGATGGACGTTAACACCATGTTAACGGCACACCACTGCCGTCAACACACAGTCGACGTCACCCACCTGGACGCCAACACACTGTGTCCAGCAAGCTGAACACCAACACGGACCCAAACCAAACCCGGTAAGGATCTAGTAAGAAACGCACAACACTAATGGGCCTCACATTGGCCACCAAACCCGCTAAACCTGGATCCACGGGGATCCGGAAAACGCGCGACGTTACATTATTATCACCTAAAAACAAATGTCGTCCTCGACATATAAAACAAATCACAATAAACCAAATTATCACCTAAAACAATTAAAGTCAAACACAGAACAAGTAGGATACTCTTTCTCTGCTTCAACCTTTCAATTCATTTCACAATTACTCTGTTCTGTCAATTCCATTGCCTTTCTTTAGCTTTTAACCGTAGGTGATCCTACCTTGCCAATGGCGCTTTATCTCCTTGGACTGAACCTGCTTCCACAATTTCTGGGCTGTGTTTGCAACATTTCTTTCGAGACTACTTTACCTTTCTCAAATATCTTACACTGTAATATTCTTTCATGCCACCATTTTCCCTTTCCATTTATCACTGTCTGTCGTTATCTTGCCTCATCTGCATTTATATTCACAACTAACATTTTTTCAAAGAAAACCAATCACAATCTTTGAATTTTCTGCTCTTTCATATTATTCTGTTCATACCGCTTAAAGCCGATCTCTGATTAAAAACCATAATAAATTCTGTTCCTTTATTCCGCTGCGCAAAACTTTACACTTTCTTTTTATCTCAGCAGAGCTTGAACAATTTATGAATATTAAATCTTTCTTGCTTCTGCTTCCGCTGCGCTACTCTGATCACACTGAACACTTTTGCAAAATATTCCACAATTTCTGTTCACAATATTACTTTCAATTGCTTTCTTCTGACTTCAACTGCTTCTCAAATCATCCCTTTCAATTAATTCCTACTGAAGAAATTACTGCAATTTTCTAATCTGCCAAATCACTATTGACATATTGCACTTTTCATATATCTTTCCTGCTTTACTGACATTCTCTGGCTAATCTCATAGCTTTGTTGCATAAACTTTCCAAATATTTTTTAATCAATCTGCTCCAGCATAATACTATGAAATATCTTAATAACAATTTATTTCTGCTCAATTAAATCATTTCTTTGCACCAATATGCAAACTCTAACCGATATTTTCTGACTCATCTGATCTTATTCACTTCATCATTTGCCAAATTCTTTCTTTCTCTAATCCATATTTTTTTCTTTATCTAAACTACCAATCATCAACTAAATATTCCTCTTGTGCAAATTTCACAAATCCTTATTGCACATTAATCCTTTCAATATATATTTATACAAATCTTCATATCACACTTCCTGCTATTATCATTATTCATAACAACACTTTTCTCAGATTTCTGATCTCGGGCATATTGAATCTATTTGCCATAAATCACTGCTCTTATATATCTGCCTTTCTTGATCATATCAAACTCTTCATGACTCTAATCACATTTTCATCCACTCTGTTTCTTAATATCCACTGACTCAAATCTCTAATGCCACAGCTCAACTGCAATTTATCACACACACACTGACCTGATCCTTATCACCTTGTTACCATACACCAGTCTCTGCCAACTTTCTATCTCATTATAACTTACTGAATTCCATATCTAAATCTGCTAATCTCTTCAATTCCTTTAACTACAAATCTTTAACAACCAAACTGATCTATCACAAAAATACTCTATACTTATCTCTGCTAACTCTGCACTTTATTAACATATAACAGATATATCTTTCTCAAGGCATTACTTTACATTTCTCTTCTAATCTCTGCAACTGAAAACTTTTAAGTACTATACTTTAACTGCTTTAACTGCACTAATGCCAAGATGCGTCCAGTAAGAGTATAAAAGACAAACCACAAGAATATAAGACACAAGAAAGTACATGTGCTCATATTTGTTCACAAATTTGTACAACTGTCCCATTACATTAATACATGTCTAATTTAAAAAGAGTACAACTACCTGGGGCATACCTGAGGAAGCACAAGCTCACACAACATTAATTACTACACAACTGCTGGTGGTACAAGTCTGACACGACGCCGCTGCAAGCCAAACACACGGCAAGCCCTGAAAAGAACTGTAGGGGAGTGAGCCTCAATAAGTCACTAGCTCAGTAGGGGCTACCCAAACAACACCGTAACCACAAACACCTCAACCCCAACGGGTCTCACTGGCAACATCAATAGCCAAACCATTTCATGCTCACATCATGACAATAAATAACAATTATACATACTCATGATGATAACATAATGTTCTCAAAAGAAAAGTAGGACTACAGGACTAACACAATATTATTAGTCAGCCCAACTACTAAAGTGCCTAAACCACAGTCTCACTGGCACACTGCTACAACAACTAGTTGCCTAAGCTATAAGCCACACAGGCAGGTCACTACCTGAGCTGCAAGCTTCACAGGCAAACCTCAAGCACTTGAATAACATGACTGCTAACAAAGAGTTGGTCCTTTATACTTCAAACCACACTACATCGGAAACTACATACAAGGTAATAGAATTGGCTACCACGAAGCCAATCCATAACACAATAAAGTTATAATTGGAATCATACCCAAGAAGAGTAAAACTCAACAAGTGGAAGGTCTCACACGGCCTCTACGGAGCATAGCTCTACTAAACCACAATATGCCTAGGCCACAAACCTCATTGGCAAATTACCCACAAAGGTAACGTATTTAATAATCACAAACTAATCCACAATAAAATATAAACAAAGATCTACTTAAAACAGTAAAGATACAACAAGTGGCAGGTCAAACAACTAGACCTCCATAACACACAAGTACCCGGAAAGGTTGGTACACAATGTACCACCACAAAACTACAAAGTAACCCACGAAGGGAATAGGTACCTGCTACTCTAAGGTACCACAACACAAACACCCGAACAAGGGTACAAGTAGGTGATAAACACCACACTGAACCACGATTATATTGTGCCCTCACTTAGACACAACATTACAAGTGAAACCTTAATCGATGAGTCACACAAACCACAACTCAGTCACAGCTGTGCCAACACCAGGGCACACCTCGAACTGGTCAAACCTCGACCACGAGTCATAAACTCACAAACCACATCCAGTGGCAAAGCACGAGTCAAACTACAGCCATAATAGGCAAAGCACAAGTCAGAAAGAACGACGCCACCATACGGGAACGGACTACTAGCTGATCAGGCCAGTATCCAACCCGGACAACACAACACAAGAACAACCTCTCAGCCTCGCAGTCACGGACGAAAGGTCCAACTGCCGCTCCACAAGGAAGAAGTCAAACAACTGTGGAGACCAACCAACACCACACCTGCAGACACACAACTGCAGGCCCATGCCTGGCACCTCTAGAGTCTCTGGCCGGAGCACCCTAAAGTGAGGCACTGGAAAACAGGACTAGCTGGGGACCAGTGTCGACTACTGGTGTCCGTACCCCCAACTACGAGCGCGCTACAAGCGACACAAGAACAAACTCTGGGAAGTCGTTGTCCCACTGCCGTCTTTCCCTCAGCCAGACGTACAACTCAAACTCAGGAGTGAGGGTGTCCAGGAAGACGACACAGACCTCACGGTACAACACCAGTACCGGGACAAAAGCCCGAGCACAACAAACACACGTGCCTGGCTCACAAAGAACCTGGGGTACCCGACTAGAGAGGCATTCCGGAATAGGCGCCGGACCACCACACTCGTCTAGCACAAACCACAATACTTACACATATAGCCTTTAGTTATAATTCACAATATACAAGTGTTAGGATTAGCTTAACATCGGTCACTGTGTGACCCCAAAGCTATCCCACACCAACACATAACTGAACCACAAACTTGCCTATCATTGGTCATGAGGTGACCTCCGTGGCAACACACACACCACTTAATACATAAATCCATAAAACATTATTCGAAGACAACAACGGACCAGGGCTAGGTCGGTATGGACCTTCACTGCCCAAACACCAGAAAGTCATAGCTAGACTCACACAGGAACCTCACTGCCTAGTTACTACGACAAATTATAAGAATTACATTACAACAAGGTGTGTAGTATACACACACTCAAACCACGTAAACAACACGTGTATATTACACCCTGGTTGGTGTACCACACGTCTACCACATAAACCAGATGTCCAACACATGGACAACGCACTCCAAAAGTGCCACGGGTGCCAACGCACCACACATACTACGTAAAGTAATTACGCACATCACATATCATTCACGTAAAACATGCCCATTACATGAGCAGTATGCTCCAAGAGCATAACAAGTGCACTGGCTCACACCGGTCATTGCCATGCACACACAAACATGCAATATTCATAACCAGAAAAGCTACATAAACCACACTGCATGGATACATGCACAAGTTGGCGGCAACATCGACTGCCGCTTATAAGAAATAGACGGCAAGCGATCTAGCCGTTTATATCCCGGCTGATGAGCTTGGCGACAAGCGATCTTGACGCCAAGTTCTCCGGCCTTAAACCCTGCAGAAACCCTAATCCAGCTCTACAGGTTTTCCAACCGTTAAATTACAAGAAAATGTACTGAAACGGTTCTTTAAACATGCATGAACCCAAAACAACCCAACACAGCATGCTACGTACATTAAATTACTCAAACCACCCATTATCCCTTCATGGTGCAATAAAATCCGAAAATACATTAAAAACGTTGATTCAAGTGGTTAAGTCGTGTTTTAATGTTTCTATCAAGCTAACAGGGCTCAACCCCTACCTCAGAAATGCAATTAAACTCCCGAAAAACCTTGAATCACGTCAAAACCCGAGAAACGCCCCACGAACACCGCGCTCCAATCCGCCATTCCCTGCCCGATCTGCAGCTACCACGCGCACCACAGCCTTCCCACGAGCTCCCGCCGACCGTCAGAACTTGCGAAGAAGCTCAAGGGTGAAGGTGGGGGAAGAGGAAGGGAGAGAGAGGGGAAAGAACAGGGCTCGGGTCTGCCATAAAAACACAGGTGCGTCAGGTTAACGTCAACACATATGCTGCTAACCAAACTGCCACCCCACAGACGTCCACATCGCTCGACGCCAAGTTCAAGCAATGGACGTCTACATCGATGGACGCTAAAACCATGTTAACGGCACAGCATGGCCGCCAACACAAAGTCGACGTCACCCACCTGGACGCCAACACATTGTTGATGTCCAGCGTACTGAACACCAACACAGACCCATAACCAAACCCGGTAAGGATCTAATAAGAAACACACAACACTAATGGGCCTCACATTGGCCACCAATCCCGCTAAACCTAGATCCACGGGGATCCGGAAAACGCGCGACGTTACAGCTACCGTCTGAGGACAGCCATCAAGGCGCAAGCATTGGCAGATTTCGTTGCGGAATGTACCCTTCCAGCCGAGCAGGACCCTCCATTGGCTATCGAGCCCCCATGGGAGCTCTACGTGGACGGGTCCTCTTGTGTCGCAGGGAGCGGAGCTGGCTTGGTTCTCACCTCCCCGGAGGGCTTAGAGTTCCAATATGCTCTGAGGTTCCGCTTCTCTGCCTCCAACAACGTTGCCGAATACGAAGCGTTGTTGTCCGGAATTCGAATGGCTAGGCACCTCGGGGCACTTCGACTACGGGTTTTCAGTGACTCGCAATTGGTCGCCAGCCAGGTAAGCGAACACTTCGAAGCAAGGGAGCCCCGCATGACACAATACCTTCAGCAGGTGAAGAACTGAACAGAGGGCCTCCTCTACTTCGAAATCATCCATGTCTCACAGGAGCAGAATGTGTGGGCCGATGCACTCGCCAAGTTGGCATCTTCAGGCGACGTCGCCCCTTCTCGCTCCGTATTCATAGAAGAGCTCGCCTCGCCGAGCATAGAGGCAGATGTAGCCGCCATCGAGGTTGATCCTCCAGCTCCGAGCTGGATAGACCCCCTAATGGCATATCTGCTTCGAAATGAGCTTCCTTCTGACCAAGGCGAAGCCCACAAGATCAGGTTGCGCTCCCAGAGGTTCACCCTCATAGAAGGTCAACTATACCGATGATCCCTCTCGAGACCTCTTCTGCGGTGCCTCAGCCCCGTTGAGGCAGCATCAGCTACTGAAGAAACCCACGAAGGGTTGTGCAGAAGCCACTTGGGGGGCAGAACGCTGGCGCGCAGCATCATTCGAGCCGGATTCTGGTGGCCTTCTCTGCAAAAGGATTGCATGTCCTTCGTCAGAAGGTGTCCGGAATGTCAGAAGTTCAGTCAGCTTATCAAGCAGCCTGCCGAACAACTTCATACCCTGTTGGAACCTCGACCTTTCGCCAGATGGGGCATCGACATCTTGGGTCCTTTTCCAGAAGCTCAAGGGTGGAAGAAATTCTTGTTTGTCGCCATCGATTACTTCACTAAATGGATCGAGGCAGAACTCGTTTCTACCATCACTGACCGAGCTGCATGGAAGTTCATCTGGAAAAACATCCTCTGCCGCTTCGGCGTCCCAAAGGTGATTACTTCCGACAATGGGAAGCAGTTCGATAGCATATTCTTTAAGCAGAAATGTTCTGAGCTTGGCATCTACAACCACTTCACTTCAGTTGCACAGCCCCAGGAAAACGGCTTGGTTGAGAATGCCAATTGAACGTTGCTGCACGGGATTCGCACAAGAGTTGAGGCTGCGAGAGGTTCATGGATTGACGAGCTCCCTAACGTATTGTGGTGCCATCGAACGACTGCTCGGGTAGCCACCGGGGAGACCCCTTTTCATTTGGCCTACGGCACAGAGGCCGTTGTACCTTTGGAAGTAGCTCTCCCCACTCTCCGGACGACTCACTTCGACGAGGCCGCCAATAATCGCGCGCTTAGGGAAAACCTAGACATGCTTGGCGAACACCAAAGTGACGCCAGCATCAGACTAGTCTCCTACCAACAGCGACTTGCGCAATATTATAACTCACGAGTTCGGGAAAGGCGCTTCTTCGAAGGTGACCTCATTCTTCGCCCTTGCTCGGCATCAGAACTCTGAAGAGCAGCTGGCAAGCTTGCCCCTAAATGGGAAGGACCTTATCAGGTCACCCAGGTTCTTGGAAAAGGCTCTTACAAGCTAACTACTCCTAGTGGCGAAGTCATACCTAGTACCTGGCATGTATCCAATTTGAAGGCTTACTACTTATAAAAGCCTTCTGTTCGGCATCCTACTTCTCTTCCTCCCGTTCTTTCGGTCGGCTTGAGCTGGTATCCAAAGCCATCCCTGTTCAAAGCTTTTTCAGATCAAAAGGATTAAAGGCAATACCACTAAGTATAAAGTGTTCTGCACAATACCCCTGATCAGAACCTCTCGATAGTTCCAAACAACCTGCACGGTAATTGCGAACCCTTCTAAACGACCAACGAATTCTGATTCGGGCAGAACATGTATAAGGAAAGAAGATGGAAAAAGTGAAGCCACTTACTCAAAAAGGGATTCATTAAAATTCCTTTTCTTACAGAAGCTCGGAAACCCCGAGCTATACAAAGAAGAGAGAAGAAAGGGCAAACAAATACACCTACGAAGCCTGTTCGGAGGGCCCGGCGTCGTCGCTCCTATGGGACATACGCCCTGAACGGAAGTGCATGAATCGCACTCCGTCCAGTCGTGAGTCCTGAGTTATTCGCCGACACTCCTTTACGGCCGTCTCGAACGCTTCACGGGCATACTCAGTGGTGGCCAAAGACCGACCACGCTCCTCTCCAGCGCTAAGGCCAATTTTGTAGCAAAGCGCGCCATATTGCTCCAAGTCTTCCTTGAAGTCAGGCCCCGCTTTGTACTTAGCAACACCTCGCGCTTCGGCTTCGGCTAGCACCTTGGAAAGCGCTTCCTTCTCTGCCCGAGCGACCTCTCGTTCCAGCTCAGAGGCATGAAGCGTCGTTCGCAAGGTGTCTACTTCCTTCTGTAGCGCTACCTTCTGAGTTTGATGCTGCGCTTCGAGCTCCTTGCAAAACGCATATTCGGCCTCCCACATTTGCTTGTGGTTTCGGCTTTGCATGGCAAGCTGCTTCAGCACGGCCATCGATTTCAAAATGCTAGCTGATAGCGCTTCTACGTCGACGTCCTCTTCAGTCTCATCCTCAGCACGGCTACTCGCTCGGTAGACCTCCCCTGAACCTTCAGCAGTATTCTTTGGACTCAACCCCTGACATCGCGCTAGCACTTCCAGCTGCGATGCAGAGGGACGCGGGGGGAGGCCTCTGGCTGCATACCCTTCAAAGCGTTCCAAGGCTGCTTCCAGTGATGACACTAAAGGCGGTAGTGGGGTCTTTCCCTTCAGCGACTTTGAGGGGCATCAGCGACTCCTCGGAAGCAATCGGAAGCCGGCCTCTGCGGCGGTGTCGGCTCGTCCAGTGACCGTCTCCTCCCCTCCGGCCGCCTCTACAATGCCCGTCGTAGTCGCCGTCGCAATATCTTCCGTAGGGGCGAGGGGCCCCTCAGGTCCTCCACCCTCGGTCTCGGCCATACCCTCGGCCTCATGAGTACCCGCAGCAGTCGCCTTTGCTGAAATCTCAACCGATGCTACGGTGGGGGGATGGAGGGATGCGCTCTCCTCGGGCACGTCCACTTATTGAGCCACCTTCTCGGCCCCTTCAGAGGCCGGTCCTTGAGTGGCGGCGGCATCGTCTTCCGCCGGGGTCTGCACGGCGGCTGCACTGTTGGAAGCCCTCGCCACAGCTTCCCTTCAAATCGCCCTTCATCAGGGCCTTGAGGCGTTGGTACCCTTGCAAGCTCCCCTGCAGAACATTCGGACCCGTCGCTTACCGTGACGAGTAAAAACTCAGAGTAAGCCCCTTCCCTCGACAGGCGCCGGGCTTGTCCCGTAATTTGCGGCCTGGTCTGTTCGATCGTCTGTTCGACTCCACGCCTCTGCCGCGCTACAAGTTGCGGGGCTTCCTCTTCTTCGGAAGCTTCTTCATCTTCGGCCTCATCGACGACCACTTGGCGTGCACTCTTTTACCAGCCGCCTCCTCTTCGGCGCCCGGGGCTGGTCTTCCGCCTCCCCTTCTCCGATCAGGGGTGGCACCGCCTCCTTCGTAGCTTCTTCTTCAGGTGGATCTTTTGGGCCTCTCCTCAAGGACCCGAGGGCTAGATTCAAGCTGCCCCACGACGATGGATGGCGCCAAAACTACGGTTGTCACCGCGGTGGGAACCCTCACCGTAGTAGGAATCCTCACCACGGCAGCAACATCGTCACTGTGACGGAACACCTCGGCCAAGCCCGTTAAACCAATAACGTACTTGATCCGAGTCCGCCTCCCGAACGGGCCGAAGCCTCGCAAGGGATACCAAACCACAGTCCGTGTAAACACAAAGGAACACACCACATTTTATATATATTTCACAATTACATAGCCATATTTCCACAAAACTGAAAAGAAGTACAAGAGCCTGGGGCATACCCCGAGGTACAACTGAAGAAAATAAACAACTATCTACACTACACTGCTGGAGCTGCCACTACACAGCTGGAGGTACCGACCCTGCACCGCTACGGCGCGGCTCTGAACCGGACGACGGTCGTGAAACGTCCTCCTCGCTCTCACCTGTGGGGGTAGGGGTGAGCCTCGCTAGTCACTGGCTCAGTAGGGAACTCCCCCAACACCGAGCAAACCAAAACCACAGGTACGAAGTAGTAAACAATACCAACAATTTATAGAACAGCTAAACAGGATATAAAGCTGTAAAAGTACTCACCGTCTGCCGACTACGAGAAACAACTTTAATAATTAAACGGCAAACCAGTACAGGTGTACAAGCTAAAGTAGAGACAGCCAAACACGAGCCACGTGAACTGGTTCGCGACACCAGAAACTGACTCGGACAAGCTAACACAGGTCTACCTCTCAGTCTCGCAGCCACGGACGAAAGGTCCAGCTGCCGCTCCACGTGAAAAGGTCAAGCAACTGTGGAGACCAACTAAACACCACCACCTGCGGACCACACGGTCACAGGCCCATGCCTGACACCTCTAGAGATCCTGGCCCGGAACTCTCTAGAGTGAGGCACTGGAAAAGGACTAGCTGGGGTCCAGTACGTCTACTGGTGTCCGTACCCCAACTACGAGCGCGCTACAAGTGACTAAAGACAAACACAAGTGTCACTGTCCCACTGTCGTCTTTCCCTCAGCCGGACGTACAACTCAAACACAGGAGTGAGGGTGTCCAGGTCAGACGACACAGACCTCGACGGTACAACACAAGTACCGGGACAAAGCCCCGAGCTAACAGCCTGGCTCACAAAGAACCTGGGGCACCCAACTGGAGAGGTAACCACGGTAGGCGTCGTACTACTCGCCACGTACACAGAACCACGTGCACGTCACACACAAACCACGTGAAACCTCACGTAAACCACAAGTAACAACGGTCCACTACACGTGAACCCAACTGGACTCGCGTAAAACGCGCAGCCACGAAAGTAAGTAACTAACTGCATACTTGTATGCTAAACACGAGAACCATGTGCACTCAGTGCACCTCAAGTGCCAACGCACATGCATTATCGATAAATACCATAATTAGTCATTCTGTTTATAACCAGTAGGCGGCAACATCGACTGCCGCTTACAGGAAGTCGACGGCAAGGGATCTGGCCGTCTACATCCTGGCTGATGAGCTTGGCGACAAACGATGTTGACGCCAAGTTCTTCGGCCTCTAACCCTGCAGAAACCCTAATCCGATCTACAGGTTTCCAACCGTTTAAACCACGGAAAACATACAGAAACAGTTCTTTTAACATGCATGAATCCTAAACAACCCATTACACATGCTTCGTTCGCTAAATTACTCAAACCACCCATTAACCCCGCATGGTGCAACTTAATCCGAAATGCATTATCATGCTGATTCAGGTGGTTACGTCATGTTTTAATATTTTTATGGAGTTAACCGGGTTCGTCCCCTACCTCAGAACACGCTAGAACCTCCCGTAATCTCCCGGTTCACGCCGAACCCTCCGCGAGCTCCCACGGGAATTGCACCACGCCACGACGTTTCCTCGCGCAATTCAGCAACACCACGCGTTCTACGATCGTCCAACCACCCTTCAGTACCTGCTAAAAGCTTTAGGGACACGGGGACAACAAGCTGGGGCAAGGGAGAATGAGAACAGGGTAGGAAACCTGCCCTCGGGTGACCCTATAACCTGCAGAATTCTCAGGTTGGCGTCAACCCTTCTGCCGCCAAGAACAACCGCCACCCTAAACGTCCACATCCAATGCCGCCAAGATCATGCAGTCAACGGCCACTTACCTGGACGCCAACAAGTCAACGGCCACCCCTGGCCGCCAACTCCAACTGAACTGCAGCAGGTCTATTTCATTTCAGGACCAAACCTGCACTTCACCTGCTCAAGCCACACATCCACACCATACATTCCACACAACCAACTCACATTGGCCTCACAACGCCGCCACAACCACAACACACATGATCCGCATGGATCCGAAAAGCACGCGACGTTACATTACTATCATCTAAAAAGAAATTTCGACCTCGAAATTCATAACACAATTCAAAGTTAAACAACTTAAACATACACACCTTTACAAGCACTATCATCTAAAAAGAAATACAAAGGCTTATTCAAACAGATAGGGATACCCTTTAGCCATTTCCTCGGCTAACTCCCAGGTATCCTCACCACCCAACCTATTCTCCCATCTCACTTTAACTAGCTCAATTTCTTTATTTCTCAGCTTCTTTATCTTTCGATCTGTGATCTGCACCGGATACTCTGGCATAGTCATATCCGGCCTCAGGTCACCACCTTGATATCTGATTATTTGAGCTGGATCTTCAATGCACTTTCTCAACATAGAAACATGGAAAATATCATGCACATCTGCAAAATCTGCTGGCAAATCCAGCCTATAAGCTGTTTCCCCAATCCTTTCTAACACTTGAAAGGGTCCCACATACCTTGGACTCAACTTTCCAGTCTTGCCAAATCTCATAATACCTTTACTCGGGGAAACTCTCAAGAAAACAAAATCTCCCACTTCAAACTGAAGTGGTCTCCTCCGAACATCTGCATAACTCTTTTGCCTGCTTTGAGCTGCCTGCAATTTTTCTTTAATAAGCTTCACTACTTCAGTGGTTTGCTGAATCAATTCAGGACCCACTAACTGCCTTTCTCCCACTTCATGCCAGTTCAATGGGGTTCTACATGGCCTTCCATATAAAGCTTCATACGGTGCCATCCCAAGACTGGTATGATAACTATTATTGTAGGCAAACTCAACCATTCCCAAATGATGCTCCCAGCTACCTCCCCAAACCAAACAACAAGCTCGCAACATATCTTCAATCGTCTGAATAGTCCTCTCTGTCTGACCATCTGTCTGGGGATGATAAGCGGAGCTATACCTCAGCTCAGAACCAATTACTCTTTGCAGACTTCTCCAAAAACCAGAAGTAAATCTTGGATCTCTATCAGATACAATAGTCTTCGGAATACCATGCAGTGGAACAATTCTTTCAACATAAATATTTGCCAATCTGTCCACTGTCCAAGACATACTTACTGCCACTAATCTGCACACTTTGGTTAATCTGTCAACAAATACCCATATTCCATTATGCCCGGAACTCGACCTTGGTAAACCTGCCACAAAGTCCATAGCAATATCATCCCATTTCCACTGTGGAATGGGTAACGGTTGCAATAGACCTCCAGGCTTCTGATGCTCTGCTTTAATCTGCTGACAGATAGCACATCTTGCAACAAACTCTGCTATTTCTTTCTTCATATGAGGCCACCAGAAATGCTTTCTTAAATCATGGTACATTTTAGTACTACCCGGATGAATAGTGTACCTAGATTTATGAGCCTCTTCCAATACTCGCTGCTTTACCTCTCTTTCTGCAGGAACAAACAACCTGCCCCTGAGCCTGACCACACAATTATCATCAATAGTAACTCCTTCCATTTTCACAATTTCAGCTAAACTTGCATCTGCTCTCTGAGCCTCAATAATCTGCCAATACAAAGACGGCTCTACAGCACTAGCAGCTAGTATCGCCCGTCGCTGACTACTGGGCACATACAAGAATTCTCTACTATTCTTCATACAACTTCCATTCTTTAATCATCATCAGATTCATATATGCTTTCTGCTCAAGGCATCTGCTACAACATTGGCCTTACCCGGATGGTAAGCCAAACTGAAATCATAATCCTTTAAATACTCAATCCATCTGCGCTGGCGAAGGTTCAAATCTTTCTGCGAGAAAATATACTTTAACTTTTATGATCTGTAAAGATCTCAAATCTCTCGCCATACAGATAATGCCTCCACATTTTCAAGGCAAACACAACTGCTGCCAATTCCAAATCATGAGTGGGGTAATTCTCCTCTGCTGGCTTCAATTGCCTGGACGCATAAGCTATCACTTTGCCATGCTGCATAAGCACTGCGCCAAGTCCTCTCCTTGAAGCATCAGTATACAACACAAAACCACCACTCCCTGCCGGTAATGTCAATATAGGTGCTGATGTAAGTCTCTTCTTAATTCCATAAAACTTTTCTGACATTCACCGGACCACACAAATGGCACCCCTTTCCTGGTCAATTTAGTCATAGGTGCTGCAATCTTAGAAAAATCTTGAATAAAGCGCCTATAATAACCTGCCAATCCCAGAAAACTTCTAATCTCAGTTATTGTCTTAGGCACTTCCCATCTCATCACTGCTTCCACTTTACTTGGGTCCACTGCTACTCCTTTAGCTGAGATAACATGACCCAGAAACTGAATTTCCTTCAACCAAAATTCACACTTACTGAATTTAGCAAACAACTGGTTATCCCTTAACAACTGCAGGGTAAACCTCAAATGAGCTGCATGCTCCTCTTCAGATGCTGAATAAATTAGAATATCATCAATAAAGACCACAATGAATTGATCTAAATATGGATGAAAATTCTATTCATCAGATCCATAAAACCTGCAGGAGCATTAGTCAACCCAAATGGCATAACCACAAACTCATAGTGACCATATCTGGTTCTAAAAGCTGTCTTATCTATATCTCCTCTTTAATTCTCAACTGATGGTACCCGGACCTCAAATCAATTTTAGAAAATACCTTTGCTGATTGCAACTGATCAAACAGATCATCTATCCTCGGCAACGGGTACTTATTCTTAATGGTCACATCATTCAACTTTCTATAATCAATACACATCCGAAAACTTCCATCTTTCTTTTTCACAAATAAAACCGGCGCTCCCCACGGGGAATGACTCGGTCTAATAAACCTTTCTGCAACAATTCTTCTAACTGCTTTTTCAATTCTTTAAGTTCTGCTGGTGCCATCCGATATGGAGCTTTAGAAATCGGCATGGTACCTGGCAGCAACTCAATAGTAAAGTCCACCTCTCTATGTGGAGCTAAACCAGGCAAATCCTCAGGAAAAACATCAGCAAATTCCCTAACCACGGGAACTGCTTCCACTGGCTGACTAGCTTCTACCAGACTTACCGAGGCTAAATAAGCCACACATCCAGCATTTATCAACTTTCTAGCTTTAATTGCAGAAATTAGAAACTTAGAGGTATAAAAAGGCATACCTTGATATTCAAATACTGCACCATTAGGATGACAAAACCTGATCCTTTTCTTTCTGCAATCTAACATTGCTCCATACATCTCAAGCCAATCCATACCCAGAATAATATCATAATCTGACAACTGCAGGGCATACAATCGACCCGGCATCTGGTTCCCTTCAATCATAACAGGAGCTTCATCTATATAGCTTGAAGTGAGTAGGAACTCACCCGAAGGAACCTCCACTACTAACTCACAAGACTTTTCTTCTAAAGGATGAGCTATACAATCCAGAAATTCTTCGGAAATGAAAGAATGAGAGGCACCCGAATCAAATAAGACTCTTGCTGAATAATTATAAGAGGTAAAGTACCTTCTATCATATTCGATGCCTCCGCCTGGGCTCGGGTGATAGCCATAACCCGGCCTCTTCCCCGCTGCTGCGGTGCTCCTCTGCCACGACCTGCCTGTGGCTGCTGAAACTGCTGAGGCTGCTGCTGCTGCACACCTCTTCCATACCCATATTCTCTCGGATAGGGACAATTGCGGATCAAATGTCCCGGCTGATTACAATTATAACATCTATATCCTGGTGGAGTAATAGGCTGCCTGGCAGTACTCTGCTGCGACTCCTCCACCTCAGGCCTACCTCGGCCCTGCTGGAACTGCGGACGACCTCCCCATCCTCTTCCTTTGCCTTTAAATGCTTGCTTTAATTTCTGGCCCCATTTTCCAAAGCCTGATGAAGAAGGTCCTGCTGGTGCTTTACCTTTACTTGCACCAACTGACTGCTGCGGTAGCCGGAAACTACCTGAACCTGACTCGCCCACCTGACGAGTCCGAATAGACCTCTCCAATGTAGCTGCTCTCTGAGCTGCCTCTTCCACTGTCTTGCACATGAGAGGTACTATCGCATCTG
Source organism: Colocasia esculenta (assembly GCA_014218235.1). Lineage (NCBI taxonomy): Eukaryota > Viridiplantae > Streptophyta > Magnoliopsida > Alismatales > Araceae > Colocasia > Colocasia esculenta. Next base: position 168,469,446 of record CM024755.1, read on the forward strand.
CAATTCCACTCTCAAGCCTCTGATAAAATACTCAACCATCATATTATTATCTGAAACCACATATGGCGCATAACGGCTAAGTGCCATAAATCTCATCTGGTACTCTAAAACTGAAGAGTTACCTTGCTGGAGAGTCCGAAACTGCTCTCTTTTTACTTGCTGCACTTGAATCGGAAAGAATGTATCATTAAATACATCGAGAAATTCGACCAAGTGATGGCCTCCTCTGTCCTGCCTGCAAAGGTGGTCTGCATCTTCAGTCGCCACCATTCCAAGGCAAAGCCCCTCAACTGATAAGCAGCTAACACAACTCTATCTGCTGCCGGACACCTCATAGTTGCAAAAACTCTTTCAATTTCATGAACCCAATGCTCTGCTGTATCTGGATTCGGCCCTCCTGAATAAGTAGGCGGCTGCAATCTCAGAAACTTCTCCACCTGCATCACTGGTTCTTCTGCTATCAGCACTGGTGGTGGTGGTGGCACAGGTGCTGCAAAAGGCACCTCTACTCTTGGTGGAACTGGAGCTACAGGTACAGCCTCTCCATCTCCAGGTGGCACTGCAACCGGTGGTACCGGCGCCTGCTGATCCATCCTCGCCCGAATATCCGTGAGGCTTTCCCAAATTCTTTCTATCATACGCTGGGTACTTTCCTCCGGATCATCTCCTCCACCACCCCAATCTCTTCTATCAGCCATACCAGAGATTTCTACATAAACAAAACACCAAATAAAAATCAAACAACAAATTATCAAAACCAGGGTCCCTACCAGCAGTGTACAAAGACCGAAATAAGGCTATGTATCTTTCTGGTTTCCTTTTATCAACACGGACCTTGCTCTGATACCAACTGTGACGGAACCCTCGGCCAAGCCCGTTAAACCAATAACTTTCTTGATCCGAGTCCGCCTCCCGCGAACGGGCCGAAGCCTCGCAAGGGATACCAAACCACAGTCCGTGTAAACACAAAGGAACACACATATTTTATATATATTCACAATTTACATAGCCATATTTCCACAAAACTGAAAAGAAGTACAAGAGCCTGGGGCATACCCCGAGGTACAACTGAAGAAAATAAACAACTATCTACACTACACTGCTGGAGCTGCACTACACAGCTGGAGGTACCGACCCTGCACCGCTACGGCGCGGCTCTGAACGGACGACGGTCGTGAAACGTCCTCCTCGCTCTCACCTGTGGGGGTAGGGGTGAGCCTCGCTAGTCACTGGCTCAGTAGGGAACTCCCCCAACACCGAGCAAACCAAAACCACAGGTACGAAAGCAATAAACAATACCAACAATTTATAGAACAGCTAAACAGGATATAAAGCTGTAAAAGTACTCACCGTCTGCCGACTACGAGAAACAACTTTAATAATTAAACGGCAAACCAGTACAGGTGTACAAGCTAAAGTAGAGACTGCCAAACACGAGCCACGTGAACTGGTTCGACACCAGAAACTGACTCGGACAAGCTAACACAGGTCTACCTCTCAGTCTCGCAGCCACGGACGAAAGGTCCAGCTGCCGCTCCACGTGAAAAGGTCAAGCAACTGTGGAGACCAACTAAACACCACCACCTGCGGACCACATGGTCACAGGCCCATGCCTGACACCTCTAGAGATCCTGGCCCGGAACACTCTAGAGTGAGGCACTGGAAAAGGACTAGCTGGGGTCCAGTACGTCTACTGGTGTCCGTACCCCCAACTACGAGCGCGCTACAAGTGACTAAAGACAAACACAAGTGTCACTGTCTCACTGTCGTCTTTCCCTCAGCTGGACGTACAACTCAAACACAGGACTGAGGGTGTCCAGGTCAGACGACACAGACCTCAACGGTACAACACAAGTACCGGGACAAAGCCCCGAGCTAACAGCCTGGCTCACAAAGAACCTGGGGCACCCAACTGGAGAGGTAACCACGGTAGGCGTCGTACTACTCGCCACGTACACAGAACCACGTGTACGTCACACACAAACCACGTGAAACTTCACGTAAACCACAAGTAACAACGGTCCACTACACGTGAACCCAACTGGACTCGCGTAAATAACGCGCAGCCACGAAAGTAAGTAACTAACTGCATATCTTGTATGCTAAACACGAGAACCATGTGCACTGAGTGCACCTCAGGTGCCAACGCACATGCATTATCGATAAATACCATAATTAATCATTCCTATTTATAACCAGTAGGCGGCAACATCGACTGCCGCTTACAGGAAGTCGACGGCAAGGGATCTGGCCGTCTACATCCTGGCTGATGAGCTTGGCGACAAACGATGTTGACGCCAAGTTCTTCGGCCTCTAACCCTGCAGAAACCCTAATCCGATTCTACAGGTTTCCCAACCGTTTAAACCACGGTAAAACATACAGAAACAGTTCTTTTAACATGCATGAATCCTAAACAACCCATTACAGCATGCTTCGTTCGCTAAATTACTCAAACCACCCATTAACCCCGCATGGTGCAACTTAATCCGAAAATGCATTATCATGCTAATTCAGGTGGTTATGTCGTGTTTTAATGTTTTTACGGAGTTAACCGGGTTCGTCCCCTACCTCAGAACACGCTAGAACCTCCCACAATCTCCCGGTTCACGCCGAACCCTCCGCGAGCTCCCACGGGAATTGCACCACGCCACGGCGTTTCCTCGCGCAATTCAGCAACACCACGCCTTCTGCGATCGTCCAACCACCCTTCAGTACCTGCTAAAAGCTTTAGGGACACGGGGACAACAAGCTGGGGCAAGGGAGAATGAGAACAGAGTAGGAAACTTGCCCTCGGGTGACCCTATAACCTGCAGAATTCTCAGGTTGGCGTCAACCCTTTTGCCGCCAAGAACAACCGCCACCCTAAACGTCCACATCCAATGTCGCCAAGATCATGCAGTCAACGGTCACTTACCTGGACGCCAACAAGTCAACGGCCACCCCTGGCCACCAACTCCAACTGAACTGCAGCAGGTCCTATTTCATTTCAGGACCAAACCTGCACTTCTCCTGCTCAAGCCACACATCCACACCATACATTCCACACAACCAACTCACATTGGCCTCACAACGGCCGCCACAACCACAACACACATGATCCGCATGGATCCGAAAAGCACGCAACGTTACAGTCACCCTCATATAATAGGTGCACGGTGACCGCTATCTTCTCGGCGTAATCCTCCATGGCCTCCGTATTCTGACCAGCGGCCAATTCTTCAGCAGCTGGCAAACAAAAAAGAGATTATCATAAAGCAGCCCCCTGACAGACCAACAAATGGGACATGTTTGGATACTTATTCCATGGTCGGCTTAAACCATGCTCGACGAGTTGGAATTCCGTCAGATAACCATCGTCATTCCGCACGGCCACCCGGTTCAGGCTATCTGAAGCTTTCGCCTCGTCTTGGATCAGGAAGGGATAACTTTCCTTCCTGGCCGTCTGAACCCTGGTCGGGAACCCGAACTCCGGCGCACCATCGCGATGCCTAACGAAGAAAAGTCTCTGCATCCAACCCTTGTTGTTGGAATGCTTCTTCGACATGTCGATCTGCATCCTATCTGCGCGATGCTTGGTGTAATAAATGTTGGCTCCCGTTGGCGAGGCCGTGAGGCCGAACTAAGTTCGGAAGACCTCCGCCGAGCCGCGAACCTTCCGAAGTCGGCAGACGATGCAGAAGATGCATATTGTCCTCCACGAATTAGGCGTGAGCTGGATGGGTGCGATTCCCCATCTGTTAAGCAGCGCCTTCGCCACCTCTGGCAGCAGCAGCCGGAACCCTGCTTCCATATGATCAATGGAAAGGGCGAAGCAACCTGGTTTGTTCACCAGGTGCGACTCCTCCTCTCTCGCCATGAAGATTTCGTAATCGTCGCTGATCCGAAAGCGCTTCCAGAGGCCTTCGTAGTGGCAGCACCTTGGCCCTCGGGCTCTCACCGGCGTCACGCCGCTCACCTCAGCAACCACGGTAGCTTTTCCCTTGTTGGCCATCGCCGGAAGTTGCAGAGATGAAGAAGGTGGTGGAGCCGGAGATCGCGAGGAGAAAGAAGAAGAAGAGATGCTTGGGGGGCAAGCAGGCTCTTCGAAAAAATGCTGAAGGCGCGGGTTCACCGCCTTCGCCCCTCCTCTTCCTTATAAGGAAAGGAGGGCGCGAAATTCGAAATACCAAGGCAGCGCCCCCCGCTCCAAAATGACCGTTCAGATGTACTGCGGGAAGCTCCCAGCTCGACACGTCACCCCGCCATCATGGGGTTTTCTCCGCTATCGAGGAGGCATGGTGGGCGTCGTCGCCTCGTCGCCGCCCATGCATTCGAGGTCATCGTCACATTTAATGCGGAGGTGACGTTCGAGCAGGTTTTCGCCCTCGAGCGTCCCGGTTCCCGAGCTCACTCGATGGCTTGGGGGGGCAAGTGTGGTGGCTATTCCTAGCCACCTTAGTGCGCAGGGCCCATCATGGCTCAACCCAATTCAAGGGCAAACGTGGCCCTTCCGTGGGGCGCCACGTCTTCTCAAGAATAGCTTTAAGGTCCCGAGGACGATCCCTGCATTCAGGTGCCAGCGGGACCTAAGAGTCGCCTCCGGGAGCCTTACAGCTTGTTCGGCTCAGGGCTCTCTTTTCCAAGCAGGCGCTGCTCGGCGTGTGTCGAAGCCTCTTCGGCACGAGCAACACTTCCATGCATCGGACGTCTAGCAGCAGGCCTTGTCACCGAGCAACAAGTTCCATTTACCGAACAGGGCCCCTGCCCGGTACCTCCGACCAAGAGGATTCAAACAGCCCTTCGTCTCCTTGTAGCGGTTACAACTGCTGCATCATGCATGCCCCACGATTAAATGGTGCGTTAACTACAAGGCCCCTCAACGGGCGCCTTCTGCCAATGGCGCTAACAGGCGCGCCCTTTGAGGCGCTGATCGGGACGTTTCGTCCCTCCCCGTCAGCACTTCTGCCTATAAAAGGCTTCGGTAAGCCTTCATGCAGAGGTACGTGATCTAACGCACATCGCTCTCACACAACACTGAACCCTTCTCCTTCAAGCCCCACTTACAGTTTACTGACTTAGGCATCAGAGGGTTCTCCCCGGTTCTTCAACCGGACCCCCCCTTGATTCCGTTCTGGTTTTGCAGGCATTCATTCGCTACCGGCTGTCATCTTCCCTGTCTCCAAGTGTAAGCCCGTTTGCCTCCGACCCAAACAGGAAAATACCTCCACAGAACTCTTGGAAAGCCAACATCAGTTTGCATTACATTTGTATGTATATATATGAATACACCTTTCGCACACGGATTAAAACCCAGATATATTTTCTTACTGTCATCTTCCATCAATAAATCATCAAGACCACATATTTCTAAACTCGAATAATGTTTACTATCCACGATCTGTTGTTAACCGTGGTTTGCCCCTATCTCGCTTCCAACATTTCACACCACATAATGTTTTATCAACACAACAGATTTATGCCTAGAATACTTGCGTCAATTTCTGATTTTAGATATGCATGCATGGAAATCCCAGACAGGGCTAGATAAAATCCGTATTATAACGTATCACATTGAGAAATGCATTAGATTTTACAGAGGCAACTAATATAAACCTTCAACAAATGATCAAGCATAGCTGCAGGCACTCCGAAAAAGAAGTGGTAACCAACAGAAGAAAAACCGATAAGCACGTATGCCTGTCAGATTGTCCAAACTAAAACCCAGTGAACAAAACCTTCTCAAACATTTTGTTGCTCCAAGACGGCTGGAGAAGACGGCAGCAGTAGATCATAATTATCAAACAGTGGGAACAACTAAGGCCCTCAAGAAGCACTTTGCAGTAAATTTGCGTGGCAGAAAGGACTTGATCTAACAGATGTCGTTTGGAGGAGAAAACGTGGAAATTTTCACTGATCGAGACATCACCCTATCTGAATAAACAAACGAGACAACATATTGCGCCCATTGAACTAGGAGTAGAAAAAATCAAGCAGCAAGCTTCTTTATTTTTCTCTGGGGGTTTGGGTGGTGTGCATACATTGCTAATTCAATCCAAACAGAGGTGTAATGGTGAATCCATATACGCCATCTAAATGAGCACAAGAGAATTGCAACTTATAACAGATCAAAAGGCCACAACGTAGACAACGCAAACACCCGACCAGGACTGAAATTTTCCATGACTGATGCTATAAAAGATAATATGGAGAGGGCCAGAGTTGAAACAAAAACATAATTAAACAAAATATGCTAACACAAAAGGGAATGGAACACTGAGATCCCTCTGTCATTTTCTCCAGTACAGAAATATAGTCTAAAAAGAGTAAGCTAAGACTTGGGTCTATGGCTGAAGCCAACATAGAGTGAGAAAAAGAACTCGAAGGACAAAACTCTCAAAAAACTAGTTCATTCTCCTAATCAGCTCATTGATGTAATTTTCACGGTTACCAGCATCTCCTCCTTCCACGTAGTGGTTCCTCTTCTTCTTAAGACCACCCAATGGTGCCTTAAGCTTGAATGGCCACAAGAAGTTGTTGGCCTCCTTGAAATGGGGCCCAACAGTCAAAATCTCATGGATTAAGTCTTCAACGGAGATGATCCCATACTTACCCAAGGCCTGCAATCACACCAACAGATTATAAGGCAAAATGTACTCAGGAAAAATGATTAAAAAGCTTATTTGAATCCAGCTTCGGCAGCTGACCTGTTCAACAATCGAGTTGCCAGTCAATGCAGTCCTCTGCTTGTTCAATTTGCCGTAACCCCTCTTGTAGATCAATTCTCTCACACTTTTCAAATTGGGGTACCTGAAACAAGTATGCCCGAGGCCATAAATTTCTATTCTGAACAAATTAACACTAACAAAGTGTAAAAATGAAAACAGACAACTAGTGCAGTACCCATAAGTCACGTAAGGTTCAACTCTGTGCAGCATGTTCATGGTTGCTTTGTTCACTTTCAGAAACACTCCATTGAATATCTGTACAAAATGAACAATGCAGCATTGAATCATCGATTACAAGGAAAGCCAAAATAGGAAACGATGGCATGATGGTATCCATACCTGCCGGAGACGCAGAAGCTGCAAAAATCTTCCTGGTTTTGGGTGCATAGCATTGATACTGTTTACCAAAGTAAGCATGCATCAGAGACATGAAAAAGTACACATGACAGGATAATCATTGAAATGTATCAAACAAGCAAATATTTTTGGGGTTGGCGGTGATAAGAAATGTCAAAACACACATAAGATATTATCATCACTGTCCAAAATAGTAACCAATCTATTTTTTTAAAAAAAATCCAGGGGAATGGTAGCAATATCCAAAGGGAATAAAATATTAATGAAAACACAATGCATAGATAAAAAAAATCTCGTGAATGTAATTACATGCAAATAGAAATGGATAAGTACAACATAGGAACAATAATTTGATACTATACAGAAATGCGTCAGACATGAACAGAGAATTCAAGCAAATTTCACCATTTTCCGAGCAAAATTGATCCAATCAGTCTGGACTCCGCTAGATTCACTGATGAATCAAGGTTTTCAAAGGGTCCTAGGTTCGTCCGTCGTCATGTCTCCACAAGGTGGTGGAAGATTCTCAATCAAAGTAACTATCAGAAGAGAGAATCACTGCGAGGCCCGCCGTGCCCAGTAAGAAGACTACGTTTTCATAGGACAATTAAACTATTGACACACAGACTACCCCTCCGTGATTCGATAAGCAGTGTAGAGTCCTAAAAAGCGAACATGGGATGTTGCATACCCGCGAATACGGATGATGAACAGCAGTTTGGCCTCGGGGTTAACATAGAACCCACCCTTCAACCTCGCCTCACGCTTCAACTGGATCAGCTCCTTCTCCTACGCACCCAATCCAGAAGAGAAGGAGAAACATTTGCAGCTTCCAATCAATTCTCCGACCAAAAGGTAAGACTACATAAAGAGAATGCGATCCACACTGGATCGGGCATTTACCTGAGACTCGTACTCCTTGGCGTACTGAAGAGCCCTGTTGAAGATTAGCTTGCGGCTCTCCGCCCCCTGCTTCTTCTTCTCCTCGAGCTCCTTCTTCTTGGCTAGCGCCCACTCCTCGGCCCGCTTCGTCTTCTTCAGAACGGACTCCGGGACGACGGCCGCCTTCACCTCCTCCCCCGCCATGTCGGCCCACCTCTCCGCACACCCACCTGCGGCAGATCACAAGAGGGCAAACCCAAGCCGAGGCCGGAGGCGGAGCTCCCAGAAGAGAGGTGCGGGATCGCTTACGCTAGGGTTTCGGCGGCCGCTCTGAGAGGGGACGAAGAAGAGCAGGCGGGGGTTTGAGTGGGGCGATTGTGTTATAGCGTGAGAAGAAATAACATCCAACGGCCACTATTTCTCGTGGATGGAAGAAATCTATCTCGGCCGTCTATCAATGTCCAAGTCTTTTAATGTGTTCTTGGGCTGTGATATGTGGATGGGGAAACAACTAATCACCTTTTTTGGAAACAACTAATCATCGATCGAGTATTATTCGCTCTCAAAAGTGGAAAGTAGTAGAAATACTAATATTTGGTTGAATATTATTTTCTCTCACAAATAAAGGGTTGCTTAATGAAATGTTCGGGTACTTAATATTCGATTGAATATTATCCACTCTCACAAATAAAGAGTCGCTCAGTCAATTCAACTGAATATTAAGTATTTCTCTATTATATGAGACCCAACTATAAAGCTCATAGTGGTCCTATTCGGTTTAACGATCATTTTATAAATTTTATGAATTAGCTCAGATAAGATAACAAAAGTTAGGGGATAATAAAATTACTATTAAAAACTTTATATAATATATATTATTTTATGAATATCAAATAAAATTAGTTCACATAGAATCACAAGTTTGGAGAATACTACGAGCTTCATTAAACTAACACAGAGTCTTATATTTTTACAATTGTTTAAAGTTTTGTTATCCTAAATGAAAGTTAATAATATTGATTAAAAACACTTGTTACACACAATGGTATATCACCAACTAATACTTTTAGGAGTAATACAGGTAGTGAGGATGAAGCGACTACATGTCACCTCATTATTGATCCAAATCACCTATATAGGATCACTAGACATAGCCACATGTCAAGGGACCCTTTGTGCCTTGCCATTCGTCGCTCGTCACATATTGACATATCGCCAACCACCTATATCATCGCCTCCTACGTTTGATCATCTCTTGTAGTGACTTGGATCAATATATGGGTGGATGATATTCTTGTTGCTGGGCTCTCTCTCTAGACTTTCTAGAGAGAGAAACTCTGGGTTTCTCATTAAGTTTACGCTCTCGTTGTTCTCATGGCAGTCTCGATTGCTTGTTGCCAGCTTCCAGTGTCCACCTCGTCAACTTTTGACGAATTGTTCACCCCTCGCTTGGGGCGAAGTTATCGGGGAGAGGGGGGTGGAGTGTGCCACCGGTCGGCTCCCCCCCCCCCACTACCCCTTTCCTATTTTCCAGTGATCTTCATCTCCCTCTTCTATTTCATGTCTTCTATCTTTATCCTATTTTGATCCTAGGGTTTCCTCTGTTAATCTCTACTTAGACACTTCCTCCCCGCCGTACCACTTTTCGATGTCTCCTCCATCTCAGTGTAGCCTCTACAAGTTTGTGTTCTTCACCCATCACCTGCTCCATCTTACTCTGCCATGATTCGTCTCAATCGATGTAATACCCCAAGATATAAAATAATAAATAAGTAAGAAACGTTTGAGAAAACGTAATACAGTTTATGGACGAAAGTAGAGATCAAGCAATTTCAGATCTATCTAGACCTTAACTGAAAATACACTAAATGATATTGTTATTGGTAAAAGATATTGTTAATGGTAAATAATAATGATATTGTTAAAGGATATTACTAAAGGTAAACAGTAAGAGTAGATGATATTACTAAAGGTAAGTATATTGGTAAAGAAAGAGGATAAGAATATGGATATATCCTTGTTCACATTAAGCCAGCAAATTAAATAGGGAAAAAGTATAAAACGTAAATAGAAATGGTATATCTACAATTATTAAAATATAAGGTTATATTGAATTATTAATTTTATCGGGGACCCCAACGAAAGATCTATAGACCCCAGTAGTCACAGTTAGAATCCCAATCGGAGGCCATTTGGAGCTAGAACAGTCGAATTAAGGGTATGGAATGGGTATATCTTCAATTTTCAAAACTTGAGGGGCTTTTATGAAAACTTCTTGGATATTTGTCCTTCCCCCATCCATCCTCATCTCCAAGGGACACATGTCCCCTCATATCCTCATCTCCAAGGACACATATCCCCATCCTGAGAAAGATGGCCCTCGATGATGACACCTCATAGGGGTAAGATGTCACTATCACCATCTCCCTCTTTCCCCCCTCCCTCTCCTTGGCCTATAAATATCCCACCTCCTCTCCTCTCATTCTATCCATCCAAGGAAGAGAAGGAAGGCCATGGCTAGAAGAGTGAGAGAGAGAGAGAGAGAGAGAGAGAAAGGGAGAGTACCCATTCTTAGTAGAGACAAACCCAGGAATTTGTTTAATGGGGTCACTTAAATTATTTTTTTAATATTTATATAATTTATATTATATATAATATAATATAAAATAGTTTTAAATATATATTTAAATAAAAAAATATATTTTAATAAAAATAAACTTTTAGGACTAGACACCGCCAATTTCAGTGGTGTCACTCATGTAAAAACCCCTCAAAATCCACAATTTAAATGGCCATTTCTATAAAAAAAATTCCAGTGGGGTCACCTGACCCCACTGGACATACTCTGCATCCATCCATGGTTCTTGAGGAAATTATGCCAAAGAAATAGGTTCTTTTAAGTTAGTTCTAGATCTCTAGTGAGTGAAGTGATGTTGGTTGTGCTCTTCTATTCCCTCACTACGTCGGAGCGCTGCCGGTTCGATTCTCAAAGTCTCGCGCTACATCAGAATGCTGCCCATTTGTTTAGTTTCATCGCCGATTTATCCCGGAACTCTGTCGGAATGTTGCATTGATCTCTAATTCATACCGGAGTTCTGCCGGAAAAGGAGGAGATCAAGGATATAGTTTTCTCAACTAATTGGTAGGTTTTCTCTAGTCATCTGTAAGTCTTTAGTTAGTAAGTTATAAGTTTCCCTCTATATCGAGATTCTGCCAGAGTGTTTCCTCGAATTCCTTTTCCATGTCGGAATGCTACCGAATTGATTACTTGAACTTCTCTCTTATGCCGGAATGTTGCCGGATTGTTTAGTCAAATCCTATATCATATCGAGGTTATGTCAAATTGTATTCACATTTTTGTATTCTCTTCTATGGTGAAACGTCGTCGCAATAATATTCTGAATCATTACTCCATGTCAAATGCTACTGGGTTGTTCCTCTAAACCCCTCTTTAAATTGAATTGCTGCTAGTTTATTTACTTTAATCACATTGTAAAGTGAAACTCTAATTGTTTAGTTGATCCCTATTTCAACCCGGAATCCTGTCAGTCTATCTAAGTAAACCCTATTTTAACCTGAATCTCTACTGAAATAAAATTTGATCCGTTACCTAATCATGAGTTTATGCTAGTTGTCTTCCGGATTTCTTATTCATCTTGTGTTAATAAGTTAGAAAGCATCATTTAGTATCATATTCAGTGTTGATTTAAGTTTCTGCCAAACCCCTTCTTAAGTCGAGATACTGCCAGTTTGTTATTTTAAATCCATTTTTGAATGAAACTCTACCGGAATTTTAGTTCAGAGCTCCTGCTAGAAGTCTATTGAATTCCTTGAATAATCTCTTGTTAATTTACTAGATAGTACCATCCAGTGTTTTGATAAGAGTTAATCCAAAAGTTGTTTCTTTTATACCAAGCATTCTTCTTATGGCTAGATCCAATCTCCTGGTCCCTACGAAAAGGAAAAAGAATTTCATGTTCTTCCCTTCGGAAAGGAAGGATTAGGGAAATCCTATTGATTGCTGCTTTCTCCAATCCTTCAGGAAAAGCATGAAAAAAAGGCCCGAATGGTACGATCCCTCCGTCACCTCAGAATGAAAGGGGTGATCTCGTAGTTCTTGGTCTGTGAAGATGCGTTGTTAGGTGCTCCATTTTCCATTGACGCTGAACCTAAACCTATGCTCGAGAGATAGATGTCCATACATTAATAAGGGATGTATGGATTCTCGAGAAGAGAGGAGCCGTGGTGGTCCCCCCCCCCCCACCCCCGGATCGCTCGGATCCCATGAGTGAATAAAAAGTTGGATCTACATTGGATCTCACCTGAATCGCCCCATCTATCCTCTTGAGGATAAGTTTGGTTTCAAACTCTTATTCAAACAGGAGGAGTACGCCATGTTAATGTGCCGTGGATGATCCACATCTCTGGGTTAGGCGCTGATAAAGTGGTATCAGAGCCAGGTTAGAGCTTGGTTTGGAGACAATAATACCCTCCAATATCTAGTAAAAGAACTTGTGAGGATGGGTAGAATGTTTGGGAATAGGCTAACATAATACTACATTACTACGCTACTTAACCAAGATTGATTATGTATAAAATATGCTTTATATGATTAAGGAGTTACACATGATTGTATATACTTATTTAAGCAAAATGGTGAATCATGAAGTGGAAAGACTTTGTCAATGTTACGAGAATGGTTAGAATATGAACAGAGGTATGTACGAGACCAAAGAAATGTGTATTCTGAAATAGAAAGTTGGCTCCAAGAGTGGATGAACATGCTGTAAAGAGAAAAATGTCAAAATAGCTGCTTATATTAGTCTAGCTCGAGAACCTTTGGCATGGATAGAAGCAAAACAAAGGAGTCTACAAGAAAGAGCATGGTATCGATGGGAGCAAATTCAAGAAATGTTTGTGAACTACATGATGACCCAAGGGAACCTTGAGAGGAATATGTAGGATTAATTGACAATCCAGGAAAGGAAGCACCATCATAAGGTTCAACTACCTAGAAAATAATAATAATAATAATGTTACGTCCCGATTTTAGCAGCGGAATCAAATCGGAAATGCGACGAACAAACAAGCATTGAGAAGCCAAGACAAATGACTAATATCAATAGAGACCATAATTCAATAATCAAACTCTTTTACTCATCATATATAAGTGAATGTTACAATCTCTAAATGTCAAAATAAGAACTACTCTCCACTACTAGCCTCATCTAACTCTCAAAGAAAGACAAAATTACAATGATTACTAATCTCTCACTAACTAGAATAAAGAAAGACTCTCTAAAGCGTACTCCATACTCGGCGCACAAGTCCTATCATTAAAACATACTCCTCATCTTCACAACCTGAAATGTTAGGGAGGAGGTATGAGCAAACTAGCCTAGTATGATTCATATCTCAATGTGTGGGCAATGATATACGTGATTAGCATTTTAAATAAGCAGAATCTCTACAAGAACATGATGACTAGACATGCATGACATTACTAACCAGTTAAATGGCTGAATAGAGTAGAATTATCAACGAATATCATAGTGAATCATGTGCTGACTTTCATATGCATTGGACAAGGAATTCAAGAATGAGATCATATCACATAAACAAGAACTGATCATATTCACACAAATAACACATATTCACATGGTCAAACGTATCATATCAAACGAATGCACATTCACACAAATCTTGCACACATTCCAATGCCATGCCACGCACCACAAGTCCATACTCTCGCGGTTAATAAGTAAGTTGGGGCGCTCCTCCCCAGGACCAGACATGGCCCCTTATTTGCACAGGCATTAGTCAAATGGACCGAAGTCCCACATTGTACCGATCAAACATATACATATTAGTTCACAAATTCCAAGAACAAGCTCATAGTAACAAGGACATGATCATTCACGGAGTTCAAAGTATGGCAATAGCTCGAGAGATCAATTGGACAGCATAACAGCTTGTTTTAATCTTCATAAACTTTAATGTCTTGACAAGAGTATAGAAAATTAACATATCATACATGGAACAAGTGCTCTCTATCTCCAGGGAACTTCATGGTACACCAGCTCAGTCTCTATGAGGGAAACCACAGAGTACGGAGACTTACGAAGGTCTTAGTGGAAAGATCGCTAGTCTGCCAGTACGGAATGACCAACAGAGAGCTTCCAATCCCCCAAGAAGGGTGTGCCTATTATGCAAGCGTGTAAGTGTCGTGACTCGGGGACTTTCCTAACTTATGCGTGCAAAGAACGGTAGTATATGCAATAATCAAAAAGCATATCAAATAAGGAAAGTCTAAATTCGAAAAGTCACAAAATAGCAAGGATCATTAAAGGAAAGTTTTAAACAGAGAAGATTCATCTCTAAATATAGCATGTTCTCTTCAAGAAGGTTTATGGCACAACTTATAGCATGACATATTTAACATTAAGCTAGATCATAAGAACAAGAGGCATAATCAAAGGTAGAGTATGAACAATCACTTTCATATAGAGCATTAGAATCATATTCACGTTATTAACACTTTTAACATGTGGTGATAGCTTTAAGGGTCTTGAGTGCACACAGACATAAAGGACACTGTAAGGAGGCGTACAATAACAAAAAAATCAAGGTTTGTCAAAGTAAGAAGTGTTTGGTACACAGTAAAATCGTGTCAGAACCAGTCGTCGCACTTTAAGGACGGTTAACATGTTAAGATAACGAAATTAACTCTCGGTCTAAATCGCAACCACTTTGTTGACGATCCGTTTCACGCGCCGTACCCCCGGTCCACTGTGGGGTTCTTCGATGGCTCGCGGACGTCGTTGATCTCTCATTGGCGATGATGGGTCGCTGGTTGACCCCCTTGACTCTTTGGTTGACTAGAGAGGAAACAAAGAAAACTAGCAAAGAGAAAGGGATTTTGTGATCACCAGGGCCTTACCTGTGCCCAAGGAGTAATATGATCGTGTCGGTGCAGCAACCTCGCGCAGCGGATGGAGATGGGGCTTCAACTTCTCCTCCTTCGGCCGGCCAAAGGAGAAGAGCTCTGCGGTCTTCTACAGATCGTTCCTGCCACAGAAAGAGACTCTATTAGCCTAAAAGAAGTGTAGTGAATGCTCAGAAACGAGAATAACAACCCAAAAGGAGAGTCCCGTACCGGATGCGGACTTGAGAAGAGGGGTGGCCAAGTGCTATGACCACCCTTCTTCCCTCCGTTTTTGGTTGGGAAACCCCTTTCTAAGTGGTAGGGAAGTGGCCTACGTGCCTAGAGTGTGTAGGAAGATGTGTGCAGCATGCAATGACTAAAGAAAGTAGAAAGGAAAGAGAGGAAGAGGGGGAGTTGATCCTCGTTTGCAGGTGTTGTAGACTCCTTGCAGGGCTCCTCCAGCTCCAAAAGAACCCTCCTAGACGTCCCAAGTGTTGAGAGAAGCAAGAGGATGAGTGATGGAAGGTAGGGTGTAACTTTCTCTCTCCTCTCTCAAAGGGTAGCATGTGGACGTCCAGCCTCTCCCCACTCTTAGAAGGCCAGAGAGGGAGTTAAATAGGCAGTGGGGTCGGAGCTTGAGAGCTTTGGATGCTTGTGTGAAGAAACACACTTCACACACTTGGCAATCCATGCATAAAGGCTCCAACCAATGGGGAGAGGCCAAGTATGATTTTTACTGGGTCAAGGGGGTGCCATGGTGGCCAAAATGCTCGTTGGGAACGGCCCCATGCGGTGCATGGGCGAGAGAATGGCGCAAGTGGGCTAGATTCTCGAGGTAGTTACGTAGACCAAGTAAACCAGGTTGACGTCAATCGATCCTGCTGCCAACACCATGCAGACGTCCAGAGATGTGGACGTCAAGATGGGTCAACGTCCAGGGGGATTGCCGTCAACATGTAGTCGGCGGCAGTCGATGCTGCCATCTACATGGCATCCGAGGCAGGTCAATAAACGGTCAAACAGGCTTTATTGGGCCAAAGAGCCACGCGGGGATGGGCCAAATCTCGCGTCTACACACATGACCGGATGCCTTTTTCTAATCTCATAGGGGACCCCTAACTCAATCTTACATGAAAATTGAGGGGTTAGGTGGGTGGGAAAATCATCAAAATCGCGTCTACTTAGATGGACGCGGTTTACATATGACCCGAAAAACCGAAATAGTGCACAAAACGATACATATCGGAGTCAGGGTCGACTTAAAATTCACGACAAGATGACTGGACGCGGTTAAAAACACCTCAAATTCACGACCACCTCAGTCGTCGCATTTTAGAGGCCTTAAATCGCGACACTGGACTGGACACGATTCAAGTGCTCAACTCGAACGCGGACTAGGTTGCGTGATCTCACAGTTTGGCTTAAAACTCAGAGTTCTAGGGGTTTTAGACAAATGCTTAACATGAAACTTGTTGGAAACTTGGAGAAAAATAGCCCTATGGCTTTGGATTCATCCAATTTGACATAGGGATGAGTAAATCATGGGGTTAAAAAGAAACACTCTAAAACTGCGCGATGATCACAAAACGCTTAATACTCTTTACTCACACAATAAAAATTGGGCAAAATAGAGGCAAATGAAAGTAGATTCGAAGATCTTTCAGATGGTATATGTCATGTTAAGTTTGAGCCTGAGATCACCTACCTTTGGTTGCTTAGAAGTCCTTGGTTGTTAAGGGTCGCTGCAGAGGGTTGGGGAAGATGTTCTTCATGAATCCAAGCTTAGGTCGTCCTCCTTGCTCCTGGGAGTTCCTCCCATGTCCAGCAAC
Organism: Colocasia esculenta; assembly: GCA_014218235.1. NCBI lineage: Eukaryota > Viridiplantae > Streptophyta > Magnoliopsida > Alismatales > Araceae > Colocasia > Colocasia esculenta. Next base: position 168,486,144 of record CM024755.1, read on the forward strand.
GAAGAGAGAATGCTAAAGTCAGCATAGAGGGTCTTATGATGGTTTTATAATGCTAGGTTTGCTAATTCCGAGTTTGGGGTTTCTAAATCTTATGGTAAGAGTCCTACCATGACTAGAACTACCATATGAGCTATTTCCATCTAAATCCATCTCCAATTAGCAAGTAGTAGAGAGCAAACTCGTGCTCTCATGTTAGGTTTAGGTTTGGGTCATGATTAATGGCCCAATTAACTCATGTTTAAGCTTAAATGACCCATTTACTAATGGGTATTGGGTTAATATATTTCCTCTTTGTTTGACCACCTATTGACCAAATACACATGATTTGACCTCAAACATCTATTTTAGTTTAGTTAGTTAATATGAAATAATGGTTTCCGACAATATCGGATTTTATCACCTTAAGTCAGAGTTTATGGTTTTATTAACCCAAACATGTTTGTCTGACCCTAATTTCTTTACTATTATTTGTATTCCTTTATTTAGTTTGTCATCATAACTCTTTGTATGATTTTGAGTTGATTTTTATACCTACGATAATCGTTTTTATCGTTATCTGGTTTATTCGTTTTAAGACTTTGTTCATCATTGGTCAACCTAGTTATCATGTCTTGACCCATTTTCTGTATTACTCCTTGTAATTTATAGTTTAGTGTCTGAACATAAATTTTCATTTAATTCCGTTGAAATGTCCCGCATGAGTTTTCTTATTTATTTTAATTATATATATATATATACATGACTACATGTGTGTAATTATTAACTCGACTAGGTGTTCTGAGAATGTACTGATTTAAACGGAGTATTGACTTACTATCAATTTTGTTCGGCTTGTAAAGATAGTGGGGCTTAAGAGGAAGATAGTATGGTAACTTTGATATGTTAATAAAATGTGATCTTGATTATTGTATTTGTCACTCAACTCCTAAACTACCTATGGGTTGACCAATCCGACATTGTGTGTTCAGCTAACCCCAGATTAATAGAAGATGGTAGAAACACAAAGGAGAGAGGTACAATTAACTAGAAATAGCTTTTTAATCCTTGGAGCAAGTAGTTCAAGACAATAATCAAGGAAAAGTTGAGCTATGTGGAAATATTAGACGTATAAATTCCCAGGAGACAATGCAAATTATAGTATCTGTAGAAAGAGGAGTAGTCACTTCAAGTAGTAAAAGAACATCAAGCAATAAGATGAAGGTGAAGAGTAACAAGAAGACCAAAAAGATCAAGAAGACCATCAGTCAAGAGAATGATAAGGCACTGCCAAAGAAAGTCTGTGCTTATTGTCACAAACTTGGGTATAAGGTAAGTGAATGCTGGAAAAGACCGGTGCATGTTTAAAGTGTGGCAGCCAAGAGCATCGCATATCAAATTGTCCACAAATTCAAGATCAGCAAGCTCCGCTTCAAAATAATGACAAGAAGATAGGCAAAGTGCAGAATTTGGAAGAAATGGACGTAGGTCAGAAAAGGAAAATTATTAAATAGACTACTAGAGTAAGATGTGTTAGGAACATAATATGTGAGTATTCTTGAGTCTAATGTTGTAGTGTATCTATGTTTCGTAAGTTCTATGAACCAATATGATTGTGTGAGTTTGCTTATAAAGTCATGTATAAGAAAATTTTATGTAATAAATACTATGTTATCTATTTATTAAATTTTACATGACTCACCCTTCATGAGGTCCAACTACCATGACCAAAAAAGTATATTCATATACTCATTAAAAGATTGAGTTTTTTCTTAAGTGGGGGAGACCTCAGTATAGTAAAATATTATTAAGAGATTTAATAAGGACTTGATTTCCCTATTTAGAAATGCACATTTAACCCAGAATCGCAACCTGGCCCCTTAGTGCAATATTAACATTTCTTTGTCAACCAATAATGTCGTGATTATGAGGCATATAGTGGGTGCACACGCTATATGACTTGATAATCATGGAAAATTGGTATGACTACTAATGAATGTGGAGGACCACATTCTCTTTAAGTGGGGGAGGGTTCCCAAGATATAAAATAAATAAGAACGATTGAGAAAATGTAATGTGATTTGTGGACGAAAGAGAGATCAAGCAATTTCATATCTATCTAGACCTTAACTGAAAATACGCTAAAGATATTGTTATTGGTAAATGATATTGTTAATGGTAAATAATAATGATATTGTTAAAAGATACTACTAAAGGTAAACAATAAGAGTAAAAGATATTACTAAAGGTAAGTACATTGGTAAAGAAAGAGGATAAGGATATAGATATATCCCTGTTCATACTGAGCCAGCAAATTAAATAGGGAAAGTATAAACATAAATAAAAGGTTATATCTATAATTATTAAAATATAGGGTTATATTGAAATTATTAATTTTATCGGGGACCCCAACGAAAGATCTATAGACCCCCATAGACACAGTTAGAATCCCGGTTGAAGGCCATTTGGAGCTAGAACATCGAATTAAGGGTATGGAATGGGTATATCTCCAATTTTCAAAACTTGAGGGGCTTTTATAAAAAACTTATTGAACATTTGTCCTTCCCCCATCCATCCTCATCTCCAAGGGACACATGTCCCCTCATCCTCATCTCCAATGACACATGTCCCCATCCTGAGGGAGATGGCCTTAGATGATGACACCTCACAGGGATAAGGTGTCATCATCTCCCTCTTTCCCCCCCCCTCTCCTTGGCCTATAAATACCCCACCTCCTCTCCTCCCATTCTATCCATCCAAGGAAGAGAAGGAAGGCCAGGGCTAGAAGAGAGAGAGAGAGAGAGAGAACCCATTCTTTGGGAAATTATGTCAAAAATAGATTCTTTTAAGTTAGTTCTAGATCCCTAGTGAGTGAAGTGATGTTGGTTGTGTTCTTCTATTCCTTCATTACATCAGAGCGTTGTCGGTTCGATTTCTCAAAGTCTCTCGCTACATCAGAATGCTGCCCATTTGTTTAGTTTCATCGCCGATCTATCCCGGAACTCTGTCGGAATATTGCATTGATCTATAATTCATACCGGAGTTCTACTGGAAAAGGAGGAGATCAAGGATATAGTTTTCTCAACTAACTGGTTGGTTTTCTCTGGTCATCTGTAAGTCTTTAGTTAGTGAGTTATAAGTTTCCCTCTATATCGAGATTCTGCCGAAGTACTATTTCCTCGAATTCCTTTTCCATGTTGGAATGCTGCCGAATTGATTATTTGAACTTCTCTCTCATGCCGGAATGCTACCAATTGTTTAGTCAAATCCTATATCATCCGAGGTTCTGTCGAATTGTATTCTCATTTTTGTATTCTCTTCTATGGCGAACGCCATCAAAATAATATTCCGAATCATTGCTCCATGTCAAAATGCTACCGGGTTGTTCCTCTAAACCCCTCTTTAAATTGAATTGCTGCTAGTTTATTACTTAAATCACATTGTAAAGTGAACTCTAATTGTTTAGTTGATCCCTATTTCAACCCGGAATCTTGTCGGTCTATCTAGCTGAACCCTATTTAACCTGGATCTCTACTGAAATAAAATTTGGTCTCTTACCTAATCATGAGTTTTCTACTAGTTGTCTTCTGGATTTCTTATTCATCTTGTGTTAATAAGTTAGAAAGCATCATTTAGTATCATATTCAATGTTGATTTAAGTTTCTGCCAAACCCCTTCTTAAGTGGAGATACTGCCAGTTTGTTACTTTAAATCCATTTTGAATGAAACTCTACCGGAATTTTAGTTCAGAGCTCCTATTAGAAGTCTATTGAATTCCTTGAATAATCTCTTGTTAGTTTACTAGATAGTACCATCCAGTGTTTGATAAAAGTTAATCCAAAAGTCTTTTCTTACCGATTTCATACTGGATTGTCAGCAAGTACATTTAAGGGGTTGCGGACCCCAAGAGATGATCTTTATGCCATGTTAGAGGGCTCGGTCTAGTCCTGGGAAGATCTCGAACTCTCTTAGTTCCCAGTAGTACCATATGGAGAGTGATGATCAGGTGCGGCATACACCACAAAAGAGAAAGCTATTGATTAACTTGCTTGACAATCCACCCTCATAAAATGTTTAGTGAATATGTTTAGTCTAGTAAAGTATTCAGTAAAAATGTTTAATGAAATTGTTCAATGGTCAGATTCTTGAGATGTCCAGTTCGGCTTTAATGTTCGTAATACAATCCTGACATTGACCTTCTGTTTGTTCTAGTGAACTCTTCTCCCTTGTTTGTTGAACCACTCTTATATTATATTCTTTATTTTGGTGATAACAAAACTCATGATTAACTTAAATATCTTGAATATATTTAATATCATGTTTTTCCTCGAAAATACAACATACTATGGCACTATTGTTTCATGATTTGCTTAAGTCTACATCGACTATTGTTGTAAGCTCACAATGATTACTGTAAGTCTACATCGACTACTGTTATAAGCTCACAACGATTTCTGTTTTGATTCAAACATCGATTTCAATTAGAACATCGACTTCACTTAAACATCGACTTCTTTCAAACATCGATTTCAGTCAAAACATCGATTTCAGTCAGAACATCGATTACATTCAAACATCGACTTCGGTTGAACTCGATTTCACTTAAACATCGATTTTGGTTCAACATCGATTTCATTCAAACATCGACTTAAGTTGAACATCGATTTTATTTGAACATAGATTATCTTAAACATCAACTCTATTTGAACATCGATTGTCTTCTAACTTAAACATCGACTACCTTAAGACATCGATTGCCTCTCATTTCAAATGTTTCAAAATACCTTGAAGCCAGTGAGAATTCAAATGAATTCTAACTCTTATATTGTCATTTCTCTGACAGAAAAAAGGTCTTATAGCAAGCTGTCAGCAAGAAAAGCACCTACATTCTATCCCTAACTATCTGTAGGAAAACATCGACAGAAGGCAAAAAGAGGTATGTGTTGAGTTGTGTGTTTTGATTATGACATATTAATGATATCTACACGCTCATACTTTGATTTTATGATCTCATACTTTGATTTTAATGATGACTAAAATTTTGGTTGTGAATGTTGTCCAAACACTCACACTTTGATTTTGATGATGACATATTGCATATATTACAATGATACAAACAACATGTTCTTTATGCTTAATATTTCATATTTTACTAATAATGACATGTTTGATGGTCCACTCTTTATAATTACAGGTTTGCAAAGTTTTGTCAAAATAGTGTCAACGCTACTTGACAGATAGGTCAACACTACCAGACTACCCAGCAAGTTTCTGAAGAAAAAGTCACAGTCAGATCGACACTACTTGTTAGATAGGTCGACACTACCAGGCTGCCCAGCAAGCTTCTGAAGAAAAGTCACAGTAGGTCGACACTACATGACAGTAAGGTCAACTCTACCAGTCTGCTCAGCAAATTCCTGAAGAACAAGCTGCCAGTAAGGTCGACACTAACTGAGAGTAAGGTCTACACTAGTTGTCATTCAGTGAACTAGTTTTGGAGATATTCTCAGGAGGTCGACTCTGTCTGTTGATCAGGTCGACACTAGAGTTCTGCCAGTAAAGGGAAATTGGAATTTCTGATCAGTAGTGTCAACACTATGGAAATGTAGGTTGACACTCTTTTTCTGTAAACCCAGAATTGTGCAGAGCATAAAATCCAGCGGCTGTGATCTCTTTCTGAGATCTTTTTGGGAGATGCTATATTTACCAAATTGCCCTTTCATCCAAGTGGCAATGAGGTAAAGGCCTTTTGGACACGTGGCACCCTTAGGTGCACTCTAGGTTTTATGCACACCTTTCTCACATTCATGGGACTACACAGTGGCTATATAAGCCTCCATCTCATCTGAAGCAGCCATCCTTTGAGCCATTCATCGATTCCATCAAAGAGGACATGGGGATCAAGGCCAAGCAGTGAGAGAAAACTTTGGAGTGCTGAAACAGGAGCAAATCAAGAAGAAAAGTAGGAGAGAAGAAGAAGGAATCGTGCATGCAGTATATCTGAAAACAGAGCATTGTGGATCTTGCACAGAAGAAGCAGCAAAGCTAAAAAAGAGGAAGATCTAAAGGCAGGTGGAAGAGGAATCCAGTGCAAGAGAGAAGCACAAAGTTCAGCATCCGTGGAGAAACTCAAGAGCATACGTTCAGATCTGAAATTCTCTGTAAATCAGATCTGAAACAGGGTATCGCGAATTGAGGCTGATTTGAAGGATTTCAGATCAATTGGTTGAGAAGCACAACCAGATGATGCATATGCACAAGATGATCTGTAGTACACCTTCAACTCTCAAGATCTGAAGATTCAGAGTTCAGATTACACAGTCCAAAGGGACTTGGGCAAAACTGAAGGACTGGTGTTTGAGGATTTGTTTCCCTTAACTCTGATCTTCTTGTGTATTTGATTGTTTCTTTTTAAACTTTTCTCCGAACTCATTGAGTGCTCCTACTGGTGATAGGAGTGTTGATCCCATACTATGTGTGTGTGGATTGAGAAGGTTTATCAGACCTTGAAGCTGTGAATCAGCAGATAAGCTGTGTAATCAACGGTTTGGCAAGATATGAGTCAGCGTTCAAGTTGTGAGTCAATAGGTGTTTGAAGCTGTGAATCAGCCGTTTAGTGAAGCCTCACTTGGTTTGAGTGAGGGGTGGACGTAGGTCTCCGTCTGGGAGCCGAACCACCTAAAAATCTCCTGTACAATGGTTTGATCAATTTTCATCTAGATGCTTGCATAGGTTTCTGCATTCACATTGCTTATCTAATTTCCTCACACATCAATTCACTCATTCACATCAGTTAGTAAATTCTGAGTTTGTTTAGATCTTTAATGTGAAGTAATTTTTTAATTGTTTAAAGTTTCCGCTGCAAATCTATTTAACCCCCCTTCTATATTTGCCATTTCACTACATCTAAGATCCAACAGTATGAGCCATTGACAAAAGACTTCACAAGTCTAATCATCTGCCTTGCATTTAATGTATGCAGGTCCACCTCTACACACAGTCAACATCTTGGACCTGCTGCTGGCATTCTTGGAAGTGCATACCAATTGGAACATCATCTCCCATTCCAAGTAGCCAGTAGACACAAGAAGGAAGCCGTTAGACTCAAGAAGAGAGCTGAAGAAGAAGAGAGCCAAGAATCTCCAACGGCCATCCATCACGAATCTCTTCAAGTGCTCCATAAAAGGGAGAAAAAAAGTAGAATAAGAGAAGATAGAGTGAACCAAAAGAACATTCAAAGAGTGTACATCCAGTGAACATCAAAATCCATACACACTCAAGCAAGAAAGGAAGAGCTCGAGCCTATTCAAGCTAAAGCATTCAAGCCGTCTTCCTCTTTCTCGTTCTCTCTCTGTGTGTCTCTGTGTATTTGAAAGAGAGAATTGGGGTTTAGCCTAAGGAGAGTCTTGTTTTGTAAACTCGTTCCTTCCTAGGCTCAGTCTCAGATCAAGCATTTCATTGTTTATATAGAGCTTGATCTAGGGGCTTCAGGTCCTAGCTTCTGGGTTCAGAAGTGTTCCTCTTCGGTTGGAAGAGAAGACTTGCTGTGCAAGCGTTCCCCTTGTGTTAAGGGAAGAACCGCACTGGGGTTTGTACCAAGAGGTTGGCTTCTTGACCTGTAAGAGAAGTGGGCTGCCTTCTTGCCCGGGAAAGAGAAGAAGACCAACTGGGGTGTTGGGTGTTGTATGCCCCTGTTTAAGGGAAGACCAATGTTACTTGTGGTTAGTGAAATCCTAAGAGTTTGCTTGGGGACTGGACGTAGGACACCTGGTTGATAGGAGGTCCGAACCAGGATAAATCTTTACGTTCCTTGTGTGATTACTTCCGCACATTTAATTTCTTTGCACACTTATTTAGACTAACCAATCATTTTCAAGTGGTGATTTTATTTCAGTTTTTCAGATTACCTATTCACCCCCCCCCCTCTAAGTTAGTCTTGCTGCCAACCGTAAGTGGGCCAACAGTTTCCACGATCAATTTTCATAATGATTCAGAGAACAATCTCATGTTTCTGTGATCATTTTTCTCTGAGCCATTATATAATTTTACATTGAATATTCCAATATTTGATACTTCTGTTAAGACCGAATAGTGAATTTTAATCCTTAATGCCTTAACGATCCCTATTATGATAGAATTTCATGTCGAATCTTGTGTTATCTAATTCCAATTAATTATAGTTATTTTCAAGCAAACCTGTTATTAAATTCAAGTGCTTCTCCTTCTTTAATATGTCATGATAACTTGTTTTCATATTGACACAGCGTTCAAGTAGATATTCCCTGTCATCATGAACTCTTGATCAATTACTGATCCTATTCAGTGACTAGTACATCTTAGATGTGTTTCTCTCAATATCTTTTGACCTCCATTAATGAAAGTTAAACTTATTAACTGCTAGCTAATGATTTAGATTGATTAGAGTTAACCTACTGGGCATTTTTTGCTCATTAAATTATTTAACATTTTTCAAGAAAATTTCAAGTATAAAATAATGTGGACGGGAAGTGTGCTAAGCGACTAAACCCCAACTGACGCAAGTGAGTTTCTCTTTTACCTTCTTATCTGTTGCGCCTCGGCTTCCTCCGCTGCAAAAACATCGGGGCGTGACATTCGACCTTATCCATCCTCCTCTCCCTATGTTTCCCCTCCATATCCACTCCCACTCCACCTCTATCTGTCGCCCCTCCACTACTAAACCTGTCGTGTCGCCAATCTCATCCCTTCCCCTTCATCTCCCCAACCCCTTCGGCATGCACTCCCAGATCCTTCATCATTTTCTTGTGGTGTTATCCGCTACCCTTAACTCTCCTTCCCTTTTCTATTTACTTTCTATCTAGGTTGCTCCTATTTTGTTTCAGGTTTGGCCCAGGGCGAAAGACTGTGAAGGGCTCTCTAGACTGCTCAAGTGATGTGCCTCCATTATGCTCCCTCTCGTTATCCTCCTTGGTGGGATACAGGTGACATCGGTTTATCTTGAGAGTTGGGGATCATCAGTACATTTTCTTTAGATGTATGTCAGTCGAGCTACCTATTATGTTACTCTATTGGTTGGCAGCCTCTGTCCGTTGTAGAGGAGTTTCGCCGTAGTTTGGGATTTGCTCATCTCAAGTTTCTGCTTATTTGGCCACATCCTCATGGTTGTTTTAGTCCTAGAGCTCTTATATTAACAAGTGTTTTCTTTCTTATGTTAGTGATTTATCTTCCTTTTTGTTGCCCCATGTGTGTGGGTGGGAGTATGGGTGGATTTCTTTTGTCCGAAGTTTGCAAGGTATGGTATGTTCGGTGTTTGCAAGGTATGGAATGTTTGGTGTTTGCAGGGTATGTGTTGTTTGACACCTTTTATGTATTGTTCACCATACTACCTTCTTGTACTCTTCTTGTTTAATATAATATCGTATGTTTCTTGGTAAAAAAAATATTCTTGTTTCCCACTTAAAATAAATAATAATTATACTCCATTTTTCAAAGATCACTTTCTGCACATTATGTTATATAACTACTGGAGAAAGAAAAGAATCACAAAGAACAAGAGCCTAAATTTGACTCAAAAGGTGGTATCCCCATAAGTGCATAGAGAGCGCATCCGGCCTAAGAAGGCAAAGTTAATAAAAATGCTATCATGTCCCAGATCAACGTCTATATGGAAGGATCTCGAACTCAAAAAAAGACTCCAAACAAGGGAACTCGAGTAGTTGGAAAGCTACCAATGGACTCTCCTCAGAACAACGCTATACCAGACAATCCTTATCCTAAAGAGAATAACACCACTCAAAGGATCCCTGTGGCGACCCTCATTATACCGGTACGGTTATACCAACCCACGTCGGTATAGTGAACGTTGTCACAATGGGACATTTATTCAACGATAACATTCAGCTGAGATACACGTGAATATAAGAACAGAGTAGCGGAAGTAAAAGAACTACTGTCTTCATTTCATTCATCATCCACATTTAACATACATGATTTCATTAACAATTAAATAACTGAAGTCCACATAATCCATATAAAAGAAGTGCTAAGATACAAATACATAGTTTATCCAAGTTTACATGATAGTTCTAATACAATGTCTCAATTACATACATCAAAATGTCAAAATGTCACAACTAAGCTCCACCAAACTAGCTACTCCCAGCGATCGGAGTCGCTTTCCACGATCTCCTCCAAAGGTGTGTCACCTACTACACATGTACGCCGAAGCAAGTAATGAGTCTAAAAGACTCAGCAAATAACACTACATCTATCATACAAGCACATGCCATCGCGGTTTTACTTACACATTTACAAGACACAACATGTAGCATGCGTAACATTGAAATTAACAACCTATCATGGTAATTCTACTAATGAAACACATGATTCATGCTTTCAGATTTCTTAAATTAAAATCTCCTATCACATGCTCTCTAATCGTTCCAACGCATGAAAGTTCTGCTTTCAATTAAGCTAAAACATGAAAACAATTTAACATGATTAGCTTACATACATGAAAGACAAAATTGCTAACATGGTTACTACTCATTTTTACACATGCACATAACCATTTTACATGCTTTGAGCTTGCTGTTTTGACATGGTTTAACAATTTACAATCTAACACATAAAGCTACATTCTCATTCAAGCCACAACGTGAGAGTAAACATACATGGAATAGTTTACACATAAGTAAGGATTGTCCCTAGCATGGATCCTACGCATTGTACACATATAGCACATGATCATAACCACATTTATGTCGCTGTTCTAACATGATTTCAGATCGTCATATCATGGGTTTCAATTTCACATCCTCACATTTTGGTTTCACATTTTTACACAATTTCTCATTCACATAGTTCACACTTTACACATTGTACATTTACACATGTTCACACTACACAATTTGCACATGATCACAATCACATTTCACATTTCACATTTTTCACTTTAGTGCCGTGACACATAGTCCAAACCACCATAAGAAGGACACATACACATTTTCACTTTAGTGCCGTGACACATAGTCCAAACCACCATAAGAAGGACACATACACATAGACGCCACCTAGGCAATACAGTGACGACTCTTGGACTACGCAGACCGGGAGAACAAGTCTCCACCCTAACTAGTGGTGCTTGTCCACCTCCAGGATTTCATCCTAATGCCCTTAGGATCACAACACATTGAACCTTCCCATGGGGACTTTCACATGGTACGGTTCCACAGCCCTCTATGGAAGCAGTATCACACTTGGCACAGTCTTACACATTACACATATTGGTTTTTACACACATTTTACACATGGCGCTCACATCTCATTCATTCTCTCATTCACAACATGACTCTGTTTTCCCCTAATCATGCCACTACAGATGACAGAAATTAACATTCAGGAAGTTTCACAATCAGGTTGGGTTACACAGAAATTAAATCATTTCACAATGGCATGCATTAATTTCACATTTTCGCATAGAAAATTCATATTGCATGGTATAGTTGTCCAAATGACCTGAGAATTTAACCACATGCTGATTTCGGGTTCAGGACCCTACATGAAAAGTTTCACATTTTTCTGATCCAAAATACAATTGCAGAAAATTCAGCATAAATTCCCGTATTATTCAAAATTCAATTTATCATGGTGTATAAGATAAAAGTTCAGTTTAACAGATCATAACCCTGAACTCAATATACACAATACCACAGGAATTTTCCCGGGTTTATTACATAGCACACAATTTACTGGAGATTTTACAACCCTACACATGTTTTTTTCTAATTCCATTTCATAAAATTCAATAAATCAGAGGAGCATGGAGAAAATTCCCAAAAATTCAGAGCATAGACTGATTTACCCACTCTCGGTTTAGCAAAATTTAGGGCATCCAACTTCACATGAATTACACAAACGGTAACGAACATGGTCTAGGTCTCATCATGCATACATTCTCCATAATAAAACCATTTATGCCAAATCACAGAAATTACAAGGATCTCACCACACATTCAGGCATCCATATTACATATCATAATAGGTTTACAATATATCCTCATCGAAAACACATCGAAAATAATCATATATAAGGAGAGAACAGTTCACTGTTCTGTCCATACGAACTTAACGGCGGTCTCTGGCCGTTCCAGGAGTGGACGGCAAGATCGCTGGACGCACACTAGGGATCTCGGCGTCAATGGCATTGACGCCAAGTTCCTGTCTGTGCAGAAACACAGATCGAACTCCAAATAACAAGAAGAATGGGGGATCTAGGACACGAGGAAAAATGCATAAAAATGGTAAAACCCTACTTGACATCTACATGGACGATAGGGGTTGGTTACTTGCCTTTCAAAAATCTCCAGAAGGATCAAAGGTGGCGGTGAAGCTCTCCTTGGGCAGTCCCAAGAAGCTCCCAAGAAAGCCTTCCTCCGGGTTCTTGAGCAAGCTCCATAACAGGTCGAGGTCGGGGATGCCTTCCTCGATGTTCTAGCTACCTCCTTGTCGTTGTAGATGGTCGGTACAAGCTTCAGGTCGCCGGATCAAAGGTTGCAAAGGTGGGGTTTTGCTCACAGCAGCTAGGGCTTTTCTCTATCTCTCAAAAGAGGTCAAGAGAGGGGTTTTAGGGTTGCATTCGGGTTCAGATATAGAAGAGAGGCCTCTCCTGTCCCACAGGGTTGATGTGAACCCCTTTCAGACCGTTGGGGACAGCTCCCCAATGGGTGAGCAAGCTTGCTCCCGGAAATCCGGCTCTGCAACGCATGCAGGTCAGAGAAATTAGCGTCCACATCGCTGGACGCTGGACTTAGTGTTGGCGTCCATATGGTTGACGCCTACACAACACAAACGTCTATGGATCTTGACGCCAAGTTGGCCTTCGGCCAGAACTCAAAAACATGCATAAACCATACACAACTTATACCTATGTATGTGCTATATGTATACTATCATGTACATACTACCAACATGTCATTTCATACATTATTTACAACTAATTATACACATGCATACCTAAGTATAAATAGTTGATACATACGTAGATATGTACATCTATGCATACACAACATGAATTACACAAAATTAAAATAATGCAACAAAATTCGAGGGCCTTACACCCTCTCCCCCTTAAAGAAACTTCGTCCTCGAAGTTAGAACGACACTACTCAAACAAAAGGGATACTTCTTCTTCATCGCATCCTCAAGCTCCCAAGTAGCCTCCTCTCGTGAGAAGTTCCGCCATAGAACCTTCACCGACGCATACTCTTGTTCCGGAGATGATGAACCTTCCGGTCAAGAATAGCTACTGGTTGCTCGACATACGACAGATCTGGCTGAATCTCCACTGACTCTTGACTAATCACATGAGACGGATCTCGGACATACTTCCTGAGCATCGAAACGTGGAAAACGAGATGAACACTAGCCAAAGATGGGGGTAATGCTAGCTCATATGCCACGCTGCCCAATCGTCTGAGAATCTCATACGGGCCAATGAATCTAGGGTTCAGCTTACCATGCCTGCCAAACCTGACGACACCTCGAGTAGGCGATATCTTCAAGAAGACATGATCACCCACCTCGAACTCAAGATCCTTCCTCCTGTTGTCGGCATAGCTCTTCTGCCTATCTTGAGCCGCAACAAGCCTCTTCCTGATAAGTTGGACCTTATCCGAAGTCTCCTGAACTAACTCCGGACCGATCAGCTGCACAAAGGAGATCTGCAAGGCCTACCATACAACACCTCAAATGAGCCATACCAATCTCGCATGAAAGATGTTGTTGTATGCGAACTCTACAAGAGGTAAATGACGCTCCAATCATCCTTCCAATCCAATACACACGCTCTCAACATATCTTCGAGCGTCTGGATAGTCCTCTCGGACTGTCCATCAGTCTGGGGATGAAACGCCGAACTGAGCTTCAGCTTCGAACCTAAAGCATGCTGAAGACCCTTCCACAACCTCGAAGTAAATATCGGATCTCGATCCGAAATGATCGACTTCGGCACACCATGTAATCTAACTACATACTAACATACAATCTAGCTAAGCTCTCAACCGACTGCTTCTTCTTCATCGGCAAGAAATACGCAGTCTTCGAGAATCTATCTACAACTACCCAAATCGAGTCATTGCCCCTTCTAGATCGAGGCAAACCCGAAACAAAGTCCATAGTGACAGCTTCCCACTTCCAAACTGGGATCTCCATCCTTTGCATAAGGCCGGATGGTCGCTGTCGCTCGGCCTTCACTTGCTGGCATACTAAACAATGGGATACATAATCCGCCACATCCTTCTTCATGCCAGACCACAAAAGGACCTCTTCAAATCCTGGTACATCTTAGTGTTACCCGGATGAATAGAGAATCGCGATCTATGAGCCTCCGCTAACACATGCTCACGGACATCTACCAAGTCAGGGACACAAACACGGTGCTGAAATCTAATCACACCATCCTCATCACGAGCAATGCCTGCCTTGCCCACTAACTCTAGGAGTCTAGGGTCGGCTTTCTGTTGCTCGATCACCTCATCCAAAACCGAGGACCTAAGAGATAACTGAGCTACAAAAGCCTGGCATAGCGATGGCTCTAACTCAGTCAACGCGCAAGCCGCATCCTCCAACATCTTCCAATCCTGCTGGAGAGATGGCCTCTTTCTACTCAGAGCATCCGCTACGACATTCGCCTTCCAGGGTGATACTGAAGGTCGAAGTCATAGTCCTTCAAGAACTCAATCCATCTTCTCTGCCTCAGGTTTAATTCCTTTTGGGAGAAAAGATACTTCAAGCTCTTGTGGTCGGTAAACACCTCAAATCTGACACCATAAAGATAGTGCATCCAGATCTTTAGTGCATGAACCACTGCTGCGAGCTCCAAATCATGAGTCGGATAGTTCTTCTCATGCTCCTTCAACTGACGAGAAGCATAAGCCACTACCCTTTCTTGCTGCATTAGCACACAGCCTAACCCAATTCGAGACGCATCCGTGTAGATAGCAAAACCCTCTACACCGCTCGGTAAGACTAACATCGGAGCTGACGTGAGCTTAGTCTTCAACAATTGAAAACTACTCTCACACTTCTCGGACCATACAAACTTCACTCCCTTTCTGGTGAGCTGAGTCAATGGGGCGGCGATGGATGAAAATCCCTCAATAAATCGCTGATAGTAACTAGCTAAACCAATAAAACTACGAATCTCCGAAGGGGTCTTGGGAATTTCCCAATCCATAACTGCCTGGACCTTTGCTGGATCCACTGCAACACCAGCACCGGAGATAACATGCCCGAGGAAATGAACCTCGCGCAACCAAAAATCACATTTGCTGAACTTAGCGTACAGCTTGTGCTCACGAAGAACCTCTAATACTACTCTCAAATGCTGACGGTGTGTGGCCTTGTCCGGAGAGTAGACCAACACATCATCAATAAACACTACGACAAAGCTATCTAGATAAGGCCTAAACACCCTGTTCATGAGATCCATGAACGCTGCAGGGGCATTGGTCAATCCGAAAGAAGGACCAAAAACTCATAATGTCCATAACGGTTCTAAACGCCGTCTTGGACACATCCTCACTCCGAATCCTCAACTGATGATAACCAGATCGCAAATCAATCTTAGAAAAGACTGATGCATTTGCAACTGGTCAAACAAATCATCAATACGAGGTAAGGGATACCTGTTCTTCACAGTCACTTGGTTCAGCTTTCTGTAGTCAATGCATAACCTAAGTGACCCGTCTTTCTTCTTGACGAATAATACAGGTGCGCCCCAAGGGGAAACACTGGGCGAATAAATCCCTTTCTAGCAACTCTTGCAACTGCCTCCTCAACTCGGCTAACTCCGCAGGTGCCATCCGATATGGAGCCTTCGAGATAGGAGAGGTGCCCGAAGCAACTCTATGGTAAACTCTATCTCTCTATCCGGTGGCAATCCAGACAAGTCATCAGGAAAGACATCTGGAAAATCCTGCACTACCTCAATCTCTGCAAGTGTAGGTGACTCATCAGCCTCTGGTACTAAGACCACGCTGGCAAGAAAAGCATCACAACCCTTGTTTGCCATGCGCATCGCCTTCATGGCAGAGATAACCATCTTTCCCACCAAGTTCCTTGGCAAGGGATGAGAAAACTCGTCCTCACCAGGAATGCGGAAAACAATCCTCTTTCCCCGATAATCCACTAACGCATAATGCTCCTCTAGCCAATCCAGACCAAGAATAGCATCATAGTCCTTCATCTTTAGCAAGAAGAAACACCCATCTAGGATTCTATCCTCAATGCACACAGGTAACGACGGAATGCATTTCCTAGTCGATACCGTACCCGCAGGGGTGTGCACAGACAAAGGGACCTCTAAATCCTCAGACTCTATGCCTGACTCTAGGGCTAACTGCCTAGCGAACTGCTCGGAAATGAACGAGTGAGTAGCACCCGTATCAAACAAAACCCGAGTGTGCACACCTAGAAGTAAAATCGTACCTTCGGTGCAATGCTCCGCTGCTCGACGTCCTCGCGTGCTAAAGCAAACACTCGAGCTGGGGCTCGAGGCCTTCCTGGTCTTCCTGTAGCTGGCGCTTGCTGCCGCTACCGCTGGGTTGGCACTCTGCGCTGGACTCCCTGCTGAAGTCTTGGGCAATCCTTGATCTTGTGGTCGCTACTTCCGCACTTCAAGCACTTTCCCGTAATCATCCAACACTCGGAACCACCATGTGTCCTCCCACAGTGGGGACACTCTTTCTTCACACCAGGGGAACGTACAGAAGGTACCTGAGAACTGCCGACTGCCACTGATCGCTGCTGAGTCTGGTACACCGCTTTCTTCTTATCCTGTCGCTGGAACGTAGCTGCAGGTCTCTTCTGCGAAGCCTTCTTCTCTTCAAGGTATTGCTCCATCTCACCCTCCTGTCTGCAAGCAGCGCTGAGGGCCTCGTCCAAAGTGCGGTGGTCAAACGCCACGAGCCTCGTCCTCAGTGATGGCTTCAGGCCCATCACAAACTTCTTTGTCTTCCTGCGCTCGTCTGTCACGATATGAGGTGCATATTTAGAGAGTTCAGAAAATCTTGCCTCATATTCTAACACGGTCATGGAGCCTTGAGTCAAAGATAGGAATTCTTGCTCCATCCGATCTTGAATATGCTCGGGACGAACTTGGCCCGAAAGAGCCTCACGAACTCGTCCCAAGCAACATCAATCGCACCGTCCTCAAACCGGGTACGCAGCAATGAAGCCCACCATACATCAGCTCTTTCCTGCAGTACACCGCTCATAAGCACCATCTAAACAAATCTAACTTAACAAAACATACAAGCATATAAACTAAAACATACCTGTAGCATGTAGGTGGCTAATGTGACCTTATCCTCATCTGCACACCTGATGGCTCGGAAGATCTTTTCTATCTCCCTCATCTAGCTTTCTGCCAACAATGGGTCGCTCTCCCCCTTAAAAGAGGGTGGTAGCATCCTCTTGAATCTTTCCATGGTAGAAGGTCCACCATGGTCCTGAGCTGGTACTTGAGCCTGCTACAGTACACAGCAAGCAATACACAATCAACATAATATCGCATAATTAAATAAAATAGACTATTAATCATTTTATTAGTCTAACCTGAGCCTCCAACTGTGCCTGGAGTGCTGCCTGAGTATGAGCCTGCGTCTGCATGGCTTGCACCAGACCTTGCATGAATACTCCATAATCCACAGGCGGCGGTGGGGGAAGTACAGGACCGTATGGTGCCGGGGCCTGCTGCTCCGCCCGCTCCTCACGTCTCGGCTTGTCCTCACGGGCCGGCGCTCCGCCACGCCTACCTCTCGAAGCCATGGCTGTAATAAATTTCAGCCACTATTAGAGCTACTTTAATTTATTTCCTAACTGTTTTCTTATCTATTTTTCATTCATTATTAATCAATTCTACACATGTGGACATCCTATGTAGACTTAGCATGTAATGAAGATGATGACTTATGTATATTCATGTGCAATCTCAACCGGTTGCTCTGATACCAATCTCTGTGCGACCCTCATTATACCGGTACGGTTATACCAACCCACGTCGGTATAGTGAACGTTGCCACAGTGGGACATTTACCCAACGATAACATTCAGCTGAGATACACGTGAATATAAGAACAGAGTAGCGGAAGTAAAAGAACTACTGTCTTCATTTCATTCATCATCCACATTTAACATACATGATTTCATTAACATTTAAAAACTGAAGTCCACATAATCCATATAAAAGAAGTGCTAAGATACAAATGCATAGTTTATCCAAGTTTACATGATAGTTCTAATACAATGTCTCAATTACATACATCAAAATGTCAAAATGTCACAACTAAGCTCCACCAAACTAGCTACTCCCCGCGCTCGGAGTCGCTTTCCACGGTCTCCTCCAAAGGTGTGTCACCTACTACACCTGTACGCCGAAGCAAGTAATGAGTCTAAAAGACTCAGCAAATAACACTACATCTATCATACATGCACATGTCATCGCGGTTTTACTTACACATTTACAAGACACAACATGTAGCATGCGTAACATTGAAATTAACAACCTATCATGGTAATTCTACTAATGAAACACATGATTCATGCTTTCAGATTTCTTAAATTAAAATCTCCTATCACATGCTCTATAATCGTTCCAACGCATGAAAGTTTGCTTTCAATTAAGCTAAAACATGAAAACAATTTAACATGATTAGCTTACATACATGAAAGACAACATTGCTAACATGGTTACTACTCATTTTACACATGCACATAACCATTTTACATGCTTTGAGCTTGCTGTTTTGACATGGTTTAACACTTTACAATCTAACACATGAAAGCTACATTCTCATTCAAGCCACAACGTGAGAGTAAACATACATGGAATGGTTTACACATAAGTAAGGATTGTCCCTAGCATGGATCCTACGCATTGTACACATATAGCACATGATCATAACCACATTTATGTTGCTGTTCTAACATGATTTCAGATCGTCATATCATGGGTTTCAATTTCGCATCCTCACATTTTGGTTTCACATTTTTACACAATTTCTCATTCACATAGTTCACACTTTACACATTGCACATTTACACATGTTCACACTACACAATTTGCACATGATCACAATCACATTTCACATTTCACATTTTTCACTTTAGTGCCGTGACACATAGTCCAAACCACCATAAGAAGGACACATCACATTTTTCACTTTAGTGCCGTGACACATAGTCCAAACCACCATAAGAAGGACACATACACATCACATACACATAGACGCCACCTAGGCAATACAATGACGACTATTGGACTGCGCAGACCGGGAGAACAAGTCTCCACCCTAACTAGTGGTACTTGTCCACCTCCAGAATTTCATCCTAATGCCCTTAGGATCACAACACATTGAACCTTCCCATTGGGTCTTTTCCATGGTACGGTTCCACAGCCCTCCATGGAAGCAGTATCACAATTGGCACAGTCTTACACATTACACATATCGGTTTTTACACACATTTTACACATGGTGCTCACATCTCATTCATTCTCTCATTCACAACATGACTCTGTTTTCCCCTAATCATGCCACTACAGATGACAAAAATTAACATTCAGGAAGTTTCACAATCATGTTGGGTTACACAGAAATTAAATCATTTCACAATGGCTTGCATTAATTTCACATTTTCGCATAGAAAATTCATATCGCATGGTATAGTTGTCAAATGACCTGAGAATTTAACCACATGCTGATTTCGGGTTCAGGACCCTACATGAAAATTTTTACATTTTTCTGATCCAAAATGCAATTGCAAAAAATTTAACATAAATTCCTGTATTATTCAAAATTCAATTTATCATGGTGTATAAGATAAAAGTTCAGTTTAACAGATCATAACCCTGAACTCAATATACACAATACCACAGGAATTTTCCCGGTTTATTACACAGTACACAATTTACTGGAGATTTTACAACCCTACACATGTTTTTTTTCTAATTTCATTTCAAAAAATTCAATAAATCAGAGGAGCATGGAGAAATTTCCAAAAAATTCAGAGCATAGACTGATTTACCCACTCTCGGTTTAGCAAAATTTAGGGCATCCAACTTCACATGAATTGGACAAACGGTAACGAACATGGTCTAGGTCTCATCATGCATACATTCTCCATAATAAAACCATTTATGCCAAATCACAGAAATTACAAGGATCTCACCACACATTCAACATCCATATTACATATCATAATAGGTTTACAATATATCCTCATCGAAAACACATCGAAAATAATCATATATAAGGAGAGAACAGTTCACTGTTCTGTCCAGACGAACTTAACGGCGGTCTCTGGCCGTTCCAGGAGTGGACGGCAAGATCGCTGGACGCACACTAGGGATCTCGCGTCAATGGCATTGACGCCAAGTTCCTATCTGTGCAGAAACACAGACCGAACTCCAAATAACAAGAAATCTAGGACACGAGGAAAAATGCATAAAAATGGTAAAACCCTACATGACATCTACATGGACGATAGGGGTTGGTTACTTGCCTTTCAAAAATCTCCAGAAGGATCAAAGGTGGCGGTGAAGCTCTCCTTGGGCAGTCCCAAGAAGCTCCTAAGAAAGCCTTCCTCCGGGTTCTTGAGCAAGCTCCACAGCAGGTCGAGGTCGGGGATGCCTTCCTCGATGTTCCAGCTACCTCCTTGTCGTGGTAGATGGCCGGTACAAGCTTCAGGTTGCCGGATCAAAGGTCGCAAAGGTGGGGTTTTGCTCACAGCAGCTAGGGCTTTTCTCTATCTCTCAAAAGAGGTCAAGAGAGGGGTTTTAGGGTTGCATTCGGGTTCAGATATAGGAGAGAGGCCTCTCCTGTCCCGCAGGGTTGATGTGAACCCCTTTCAGACCGTTGGGGACAGCTCCCCAATGGGTGAGCAAGCTTGCTCCTGGAAATCCGACTCTGCAACGCATGCAGATCAGAGAAATTAGCGTCCACATCGTTGGACGCTGGACTTAGTGTTGGCGTCCATATGGTTGACGCCTACACAACACAAACGTCTATGGATCTTGACGCCAAGTTGGCCTTCGGCCAGAACTCAAAAACATGCATAAACCATACACAACTTATACCTATTTATGTGCAATATGTATACTATCATGTACATACTACCAACATGTCATTTCATACATTATTTACAACTAATTATTCACATGCATACCTAAGTATAAATAGTTGATACATACGTAGATATGTACATCTATGCATACACAACATGAATTACACAAAATTAAAATAATGCAACAAAATTCGAGGGCCTTACAATCCCTGCAAGGCTATAAGGAGATCTCATCCGATCAAGCTTCTGTCCAACATCTTAGGTGGTAAACTCCCATTAGGATTACGACTAAATTCAAAGATAAGGAGGGATTAAGATAAAATTAAATAGTCTCATGTGATCCACTCAAGGCCCACAATAGACCTCCACAAAACTATATAATACATGGGATCTCCCTTCAAAAAAAAGGTAACTCTTAAGCATACCTTAGACCCTCAAACTGGTGAAGAGCGATCCTACATCTTCTAAGTCTCTCTATCCTCTCTTATCTTTTACTCTCGTCCATCACTAACTTAAGTATTGGAGAGTTTTTCCTGAGACCCCATCCCAAGATCTCTGATCTTCTATTTTCCATAGAGATCCATCACTAGCAGACTAGATCTATGATCGTCATCAGTTCTCTTCTACATCCAACAGTCTACGACAGGGTATGAAATCGAACCTCTTCAATTATGTTTAACTTGCTTTTACCGGATGGCTACTTTGATAAGTGAACATCATGGGATATTTTGAAGAGTAAAATACTATGTGGTGAACAACCAAGAGGGGAGGGGTGAATTGGTTATCACTTATATAAAAATTTCTTTTACACATAATAGATTAGACTCAATTAAGACAATCTATAGAACGATGTGCACATCGAGATTGCCTACCTTTGAGCGCTTTAAAATCCTAGGGCAAGAACATGAAGAACTCCCTTCCAAGTCTCCTCCTCCACGAAGTTCTCCTCCTTTGGCCTCCCTTCCACGTCTAAGAGATCTCATAGCAGTATTAGGGTCGGCCATGGACGAGATTCATGTGTTTTTTGTAGGTTTAGGGTTGAAGAGTCCATCTAAAACTCTAACTCTACCTCCAACTCTGAATTTTCATATTTATCTAGCTTTTTTCTAACATTTATCCCTATATTTGGCTTAGGAGGGGCTCCAGTTATGTGGCCAGCAAGTTAGGATAGTGTTAGGAGTCTATTCTAGATATTTATGAGTCATATTAGTGATTTATTTGTCCCTTTTTAATTTCCTAATAATTTAGTTACGAATTTTGGTCTATTTATCTCTAATCTATCAATTGGACTCTTACTTTTGGCCCAATAACTCATTTATGGACCATTAATGAAAGTCCATCACTTATTTTTACTTAATGAGTTTTAATTTATACACATTTCGTTATATTTTAAACTCTTTTATTTATTTAATTTAGCGGTTGCTACAATATTTGTATTGTGTTTACTTTTGAATTATCGTATTTCTTGTTTGGTACATGGCATTGGTCCCTCCTTTCACTTCGTGGGTCTCCTACTGAGCCTATAACTGTGTAAGGCTCACTCCCTACTCCTTTTTAGGCTGCATTTTGCATGGAGCAATGTCCACCTCAGGCCTGAGACGTGAGTTGTGCGGTGTCCTTGTGTACCAATAGTTACTTTGGTGTCTCCTCTTCAGGTTGTTTCCCATCAGGTGCGTACTTGAGTTATAAATTTGGATCTTGTTACTTACTGTCGTAATTTATTATTAGTTTTAATCACTTTATCCATTTGTTTACCTCTTTAGACTGTTACATAACCCTTCCAAACCTTCAACTTATGGGTGGAAGATCTCGATACGGAGCCTTTATAGGTGTAAATATCCAGGGCCACTATATGAACTAATCCTCTGACCTAATAACTAGGATCCATAAGATTGGGACATTACAAAAATCACTCAAGAGTATAAAGAGACTGAGCTACCTAGCACTCAAAACACACACCCATACACACTCACACTTTTTTGTTTTCGACTTTCTTGAAGGGATGTGCTTATGTGGCATCTTCACTTATTCTTATTTTATCTTTTGTTATTTTATCCCGCAAATCAAAAAAGGGTGGGATTATACTATCATTAGATAAGTTATTCAAGAAAAACTTAACCCCTAATCAAAATGCCTCATTATTTTGATTAAGTTGCATGTATATGTTATATCCCTCAATAGCATAACTTTTTATCCACACTTTTCAATTTATTAAGTTTAAGATAGGGGTGTGCAATGACCCAGGTCGGTTCGGTTTGAGAAAATTTCCCTAAATCGAATCGACCCAAGTAGGTTCATGAAACGAACCAAACCGAACTGTTTGGTTTAGTTCAAATCAAAATTTTAAAGTTTATGATAAATTTTATAAAATTAATAATATATATATATGTAGTTGATTTTGAAATGTACTTATATATATAATATATACAAAATTATAAAAATTGATATTTTGATTGATTTGGTTCAGTTTCATATATAATATGTGAAACCCAATCAAATCGATTAAGGTTCGAACTGAATCAAACTAACAATTCAGTTTGAATCGAACTATGCATACCCATAGTTTAAAAAGTTATCCACCTTAAAAAAAGGAGGGTTTTTTTGCATATATACCCTTATAAACATCGATATTTTCATTTATACCCCTAACCTACATCAATTGTTTGGAATACCCTTGACTCGACCTGTTGTAATGGTTGTAGCTATACCCTTTATAGGGATATATATATATAAGCAAAAAAAATTTTGTTGCATGTATACCCTATAAGAGTATAATTGTAACTATATTATGACAGATCAAGAGTATTTTAGATAATTGATGTAAATCAGGGGCATACATATAAATAGTGATGTTTGTAGGGATATATATACAAAAAAAATCCCAAAAAATGGGAGGTTTGGGGGTAGGGAGTAGACTTAGCCACTATTATTTTATTTTGGTTTGTTTATAATCTACCCTATCAAAACAAGATAAAATGTTATTTTTTTTGAGATTATCTATTCATATATACTTTATCAGGCCTTTTTGATAACCAGATAAAGAGACTGAGGATAGGCTATTCATGTATAGGCTATCCATGTTTAGGGGTTTTTTTTTGTTTGAGATGATTTAATGAGGGATAGTTATGAAGGGGATAACTTTTAATGTGATGTAATGTGATGTGATAATGTGCATAGTGTTATCACCATTTTATCCCTAGTTTATGTTAAGCAAAGTGTTTTTTTTTAGAATTTTTGAACAAAAATACTTAGAAATATTGTGGTGCAATTATCTTTTCTAAATGTTTGATCATTGTGTTTTTGCTATGACAAAAATCTTTTAATATCTCCTAAACAAATTTATTGAATTATACCACAAGCTATTTTGTATGAAAATTAATATTTATGACAAAGTAAAGGCGTACATGTATTATAATATGTAACACTTATTCAAATTTGTGTGTCAACACACAGGACCTAAGTGTCAACATTGACACACTTGATAAGAAAAATTTTATAAGTCCACAGTGTATACTGTATACCATACTGACTCCGACTCCGGGAAAGTCAAAGTGGGCTATCGTTGTTGTGAACTGTTCTTCACTCCGACTCTTGAAAAGTCGAAGTAATCTGGCTTAACTCTGACTCTTCGAAAGTTGAAGTGTTCTGGGTTCACTCCGACTCCTCTAAAGTTGAAGAGATCTAGCTTCACTCCGACTACTAGAAAGTTGAAATAGCCTCACTCCGACTTCTGAAAAGTCGAAGTATGATATCGATTGATGAACAAATGTGCTTGACTCCGACTCTCAAGAAGTCGAAGTCTAGTACCAATCAATGTCTCACTCCGACTTCTCTACAGTCGAAGTCTAGTATCGATTGTCTCCTATTACTATTTCATATCGATTGTGTTCTCACTCCGACTTTCTCAAAGTTGAAGTATAACATCAACTTCTGTGTAATCATACTTAGATATTTTTTGTCATTCCTTACAGAACATAATGTTTCATTTATCTTGACTATTTCATAGATTCTCTTTATCCCTATGAGATCTTTTAAAATATAATTGTCTCATATATGACTTACAGTATGATGTTTTCTCTGTTATAAATTCAAATATTATGATTAGGCGGGAAAATGTGTATTTAAAATAATCGTATTAGAAATCTTTATTGAGATTCAAAAGAGTTGTATAATATGTTCTCTTACTTACCATCAGAAATATAGCTCTATCTTCGTTTGACAGATGCTAAGCCGTAAATGCGATGGTAGGTATAAGCAGCATGGGTTATCTGTCAGGACTCACCTACCACATCTCCGTTCTGTCAGAACTCCATGACTTTTAGGAAAAGTCTATGCATTCTCCATACAACTGTCTGTCTATTCTTAAATGTTGTGAACATCTGTCTATCTGAAGTTCTTTATACTTTACATATATTTATATCTCACCTACCTCTGAAAGGACAAATGTATGCACGTTTCTCTTTACCTTGCAGATATTCAGCTACCTACTGAAGCATGCTTGCTTTCAGTCATGGGTATGGAGCTTGTAGTCATTTAATGAAGATGTCTCTTGAAGCCATGAAGCTATATGCACAGCTTGAAGCCGTTGAAACTCTAAAAGCTGAAGGACTGATGGTCAGTTCAGGAGCCTCAAGGTCTCAACATCCATGGATCAACGACTATCTTTCAAACAGCTACTTTCTAATGTTCAGTTTCAAATGGCAAGCTCAAGTATCTGATGCATATTTATGAGCTGAAGCTTGAACCAGAACAATAGAGACGCTAATAAAAAATTCTAAGAAACAAGAACCACCATAAGCATACACAACCACACCTTTCACAAAAGAAAAAGAGAGAGAGCTCACTAGATCTGAAGAGAGCTGTTGCTTCAAGCTTCGACTTCCAAGCTCTCCACATTCATAAGTCTTTTCTCTTAGGGTGGCTATTGTGATCTACATTTTTCTCAGTCCACCACCCTTGAGTCAGAAACAGTTAGAACAATTCTTTTTTTCATCTTGTCTTTCTTTCTGATTTTCTGTCTCTGCTCATTTCTTGAGCAGGCATAATATAATCTTTTCAGTATTGTAACCAGCAGGGGTTTGTTCTCGGTGGTGCCCCTCTTGAGAATGGAAGACCTACGGTTTTTGGTGTTTGTATTGCCCATTGGTGAAGGGAAGACTTGCTTGGGAGTAAGTGGGTTGTATTATCTCTCAGGTTGGGAGAAGGTCAAATGTTCTTGGCAGTTAGTGAAATCCCAAGTGGTTGTTAGGAACACGACGTAGACTTCTATGTGGAAAGGGCCGAACCAGGATAAAATTTCTGTGCACTTTGTGTGATTGTTTCCACCAAGTATTCACTTGTTTCACACACTACATCTTAGTACTAACATTATCATTTAGTGCTATCCAGTTTCAAATAAAATTTTAAAAGCATTATTATTAGTGCTATCCAGTTTCAAATAAATTTTTAAAAGTGCAAAGAAGTCATATTCACCCCCCTCTAGCTAGGACATCTAAAGCTCCATCTTGATCTAACAGTTTCACATCATTTATACATATATAAAGAGGGGATATACGATTTTCTAGGGGGAAAATACAATATTTAATGAGTTATCAGGTTAACTTTAATCCCCTTCTATGGGTGGGATATCTATATCCCCTTTTACCTCCCTTTATCCATGTATAAAAGTTATCATCGGAGTTTATCTTAAATCGGTTATCGAAGTGGGCTAAAATTTCATGTTGAGTGTGAGATAAATCTCTCTATCCTGTTATCAAACCCGTCCGAATAGTTTATCATTGATCCAATGGGAGAAAAAATGATGGGGATGAAGTTGGAATATGGGATGGAAGGATTTTGAGTGGAACTAAACAAATAAGATAAAATATCTTAGAAATAGTGGAGTGACGATATGACTATTTTTATATATATTTATTTTTTTATATGATGGGGATGAACTCATTTGGCATGGAAGTGGGGAAAGAATGAAGAAAGAGAATATAGATGACAAGGTGACAAAGTGGTGGGTTGGATTACGACTTTGACTTTGATGGATACACATGGCAATCAATGTCTAGATGATGGTAACGATGCAATGGATAGTTGTGGGACTGTCAATACTTTATATATATAAGTAAATGTGAGATATAAATTTGAATCTAAAATATACGAAAAATCTTAACTACTGAACCATTCTTTATATGGGTTTGACAATAATTATACATAGTTGTACAAATGAACTATCAACACTTTTCATGGTCATGTCTTGATTTTGGAGTTCACGAACATCAATTTCTGACCTCATAAAATCATAAGGGACGGAATTTTCTCGTTATAAAAAAAAAAAAACACTTTCCATGGTGAGGGATTAGCAGAGACTACGAAGAGTAGTAGTGTGAGAAGGGACAAGGCGGGGCCAGGCCTAGTGACTACACAACAGGGGTGTGTGTGTGTGTGCGGGCTCATGTGGCCGAAGCACACAACACCATTCTCTCTTCTTCAAAAGTTTTATAAAACAAGGGAGTAGTTCCAAATTCCGATCCACTGGTTACATAGAGTAAAAAATTAGACGATTAACCCTAACCAGCTATCTCTAGAGATTGGGCAAGATCCCTTGTGAGCTCGGATGAGATCGTTTATTTATTATATATTTCTCTCTGTTTGAGTCCCCAATATTTGAGAGTTTGCTTTGGTGTCCCCATTAAAGAGGAATTTCTATCATACTTTTTACAATGAACATCTAAAATGGAAAATTAATCCAACTTTTGACATCTTATAAATCTACTTATATAATACACTTAGGGTCCGTTTGTTTCCCTGTAAAACCTCCCACCAGAAAAGATTCTCCAGGAAAATCTTATGAAATAGGTCATTGGTTGTGTTGAAAAGTTGATCCATGAAACTATTTTCTTTGAAATCTTCGGATTTGGCATCCGAGAAAAAACCCCGGAGGTCGTTTTCGGTCCACAAAAATGGACGGCCCAGGCGGGGCCTTGGTCCAGTCGCCGACGATGCCGTCGCTGTAGTCCCTGTTCCTGACCTCGTCGTGGCGGCACGGGGCACACACCCAGTCGCCCTCCCGGATGCCTCTCGTCGCTGTCCTCGGGGTCGCGCCGGTCCACCCTTGGAGCACTCCATCAGCACCACCGCGAACGGGTCGGCGAGCAGCCTCAGCTCGGGCTGCTTCTTTCGGGTGACGGACAGGAACAGGTCGGAGTTGGATCTAAGAGACGGAGGCGGAGGCAGCCTCTGCCCAGGCGCCCACGCTGGTGCTCCTTGGCGCGGTGGCTGTGCTTGGGGACACCGGGCCGCTTCTCCCAGGAGAAGGGAATGGCGGAGGAGCTGCAGAAGAATGGGGAGGAGGGCAACATCGGGGACCCCAGATGAGATGAGTAGAAGGACAAGGATGTGTTGGAGGAATGAACAGAGGAGGAGGAGGAGGAGGAGGAAGTAGACGATGAGAGCGACGCAGCGCAGCAAGAGGTCTTGACTCGAAGGGCCGGCATCACCTGCCTCTCCGCCGGCGTTGCCGCCGCCGCAACGGTGCCCGCATTCAGGGTCTCAAGGAAGAACAAGGGGGAGGAAGATGCCTCCTTCATGGCGCCCTAGCTCCAACAGACAGAGAAACGACAAGGGCGGTGGAAAAGGAAGAGGCCGTAAGAGATAAGATGGAGGCCGCCTGTTGTGGGGGGTCTGGGCCAGCACCTGCGGTAGCTGCTCCTCCCTGTTTTATCTGGCTCTTGAAATGGTGCCTTCCGTGTCTGCAGCGTGCGTGTGCGCGCGTCCATGGATAGGAACGAAGGTGGGGTGGTGCCTTCCGTGGGCGGCCGCCTCACGTCGGAGCGCACCATGCGTCTGCAGCTTGAGGGGGGCGATGGGGAGATCAGCGACGTCGCCGGAAGTGGAGGCCCGTGCCGAAGGAGGGACGGATGTCCTGCGAGAAGACGACGAGGAAACAAATATTCAAAAATGTTTCCCTAACAACCAAATATATAATTATGATTTTTATTTCCATGTAAAAGTTTTTCCATTGAAATTTTTTTCCTTATTAAATATTTTACATGTAACCAAATAGACCCTTAGTGTTAGAAGACTATTGAAAGAGACTAACATCATATATGCAGTGACCATGTCAATCTTCTCTAATAGTTCAATTGCATAAAATAGAGTACTAATATATGAGTTTATAATGACTAGACAAAATTTTATATCATAATATGTAATTATTTCAAAAATATGTAAGTAGTATGAGAAATTACTATAATGGTAGGTAATTGTTCACGGTCATCGATCATGTAAAAACTATCTGTGATTATGGTCCAAAGCCACTCATATTGGCCTGTTCTTCAGAGCATGTCTCATGTTATAGTATCCTAATGTGTGCCTTGATATCTTGACAAAGTTATACCATATGTTAGATGGACAAAAATATTGGTCTATCTTAGCTTAGACCCGCCTCCAAAAGGTGCGGATAAGATAGATGCTTCAATTCAGCTGTTCACCAAATCCAAATGGACTCCTGATATCAATCACTTATAATAAGGGGTGTGGAGGCCTTTCCTTGATTGGGCCGGAGCCTGGTGGGCCTACACTCGAAGAAGGGAGGAAGGACGCTGGAGGAGGACGAAGGCCTGCAAAACCAGAAAATGGATCAGGGGGGCCCGGTGAAGAATAGGGGAGAACCCTCCGATGCCTAAGTCAGTAGGTGACTGGAGAGGACAGGAGTTCTCGTGTATGAAAGTGTATTCGTATGAGAGAGAGAGCATGCCCCAGCATGACACTATACCTGTGCCTTTTGTAGGCGTGGTCGCAGAGGTAGATGGTCGTAACGTCTCCGGATCGTGCCCGAAAGGGCGCCTTGATTGGCGCACGTAACGGGGGGTTACACCTTCAGACGCCCGTTGGAGTGCTGGCAGTTAATGCACTCTTGGATCGTGGGGCGCGTGGCCTGCGGCAGTTACAACCGCCATGAGGATCCGAAGAGGCTGCTCAAAGGCTCTTGTCTGTGAATAAAGAAGGTAGCCTGCTCGAACAGGTGTGACCCGCTGCTCGGCGGCTATGCTGGAAGTTCGGTAGGCCGGAGCTCGGACCGCACCGTCCGAGAAGTACCGGTCAGAGTGACCCGAGAGCTCGGCGGTGCTCTGGCCAGGGCGATTGCCTTTGGGGCCCTTTACGCGATCCTCGCGGGGTCGTGGCACAACACAGAGAGGCCACGTCCCATGGGGGAGCTTTAAGGGCCTTGATGGATCATAATGGATCATGATGGGCCTAGGTTGCAGGAACCTGCCACCACACTTGCCCCCACACCCTCGAGCGGCTAAGGAACCGGAGCGCTTGGGGCGGCGACCCGCTCGGGGGTCATCTCCGCCATAAATGCGGTATCGTCCTCGGAGATCTGAACAAACCTGTGGCGACGTCATTACGGGGAGATTTTCCTCGAGCATGAAGCCTTCATGATGATAGCGCGGGTCGTGTCGAACCCAGAACGTCATACGTCAGCCCCGAACAGTCACCAACGGGTCATTCGAGAAGAGACTTGGAGCGGAGGGAAACGTCGTTTCTGGGCCCGCTTCGAATTTCACACCTCGCCTTCCTTATAAGGAAGGGGAGGGGGTGAAGGCGGGAGCAACGCCTTCAAAAAAATCTCCAGAGCTCGCTGTCCCCAGAGCCACTAGTCGTCTTCTTCCTCGTGCTTTCCTCCATTCCTTTGCTTCCTCCTCACCGTTCGGCGCGTACGCTACCTTCCAGTGATGGCTCAGAATGGGAAGGCGATCGTTGAGACCAGCGGGATGCTGCCGGCGAAGTCGAAAGCGGCCAAGTACCGGAGTTTCGAAGGCCTTCGAGAATGATTCCGGATCGGCGAGGAGTACGACATCGTCTTGATGCGAGAGGACGAGTCTTGTATGACCACGAGGCCTGGGTGCTTCATTCTCTCGCTGGACCTGCTGGAAGCTGGTCTCCGTCTGCCGGTGCTGGAGATCGCGAAGGAGCTCCTCTGGTCCTGGAAAGTGGCGCCGATTCAACTGACGCCGAATTCCTGGAGGACCATCTTCGTCTTTTGTATTGTATGCAAGAAGAGAGGCATTGAAGCGACTGCGGAGATCTTTAGAAGCCATTTCAGCCTGGCCTGTTCTCCGCAATCTGGAATGGGCATCATGTACGTGAAGCATCGTACAAACCGGATGCAGATCTCCTTTTCACCCCACCTGTCCAACAACAAAGGGTGGACTGGACGCCTTTTCTTCGTGGTGCGGAGAAAGGGGGCGAACGTCCCAGACTGGGACTTCCCCGTTAGGGTGGTGGAACCACCGAAGAGAGCAGACATGGCCCCCTTCTTGATCCAAGGGGCAGCTGCTGCCTCCCAGTCATTGAACACGGTCGGGGTCAATCACGCTGAAGGGTACCTGACGAGTACAAGCTTGTGAAGTATAAGCTTAGCCGCGCCTGGGGTAAGCCTTCTGCTGTTTATCTCAATTTCCCACCTACATGGGTTCTGACTCCTCTTCTTTGTTCCAGATGCCGAAGAGATGGCTGCTGGTCGGGGCCAAAAGGAGATGGTGAACTACGCCGAAACGATCCCTGTTAGCCTTTACTTGATAAGGCTAGGCGAGGATGCTCCCCAGGCGACCCAGCGGGGGCCTCTGCAGATAGGCCCCACGATAAGGGCCAAAACCAAGGCGGCCAAAGGCGCCACAGAGGAAGGGGGCGAGCAAGCAGTCACCGAGAGGCTGCACCAGAGTCAACTCTTCAACTTCGGGTGAAGAAGAAGAGGAAGCCGGTCAAGGCGGTGCAGGACGCACGACGCCCCGTCTTGAATGAAGAGGAGGAGAGCGAGGGTGACGAGCCGTAGGCGACGCACAGGAAACGCGGAGCGGCCGAAGTGACGCCGCAGGCTAGGAACGCCGAAGAGGAGGGAGATGAGCTGGAGCCCTTGATAGTTCAGAAAAAGCGCCAGGTCGTGAGGGCAACGGAGCAAGTGACGCCACGAGCTTTGATTGCAGATCGTTCGGAGGCGATTGCCAAGATGGCGGCCGATCTCGGCCTCGTTGAGGTGAGCGACGGGTCAGAGCATTCGAGCGAGCGGGCAAGGACACCATGTCCGAGGGCCATTCCGAGGAGATGGCTCCAACCGGGGTTTCAACCACCGGAGGTGCCGAGCCTGATGCTGGGAATGAGAGGACCTTTGAAGGCCTACGCGAAGGAAGCGAAGGAGCCTCTGTTCCACATGATGCCATCACGTCCGAGGATGGTGCCCTTAAAATGACTGCGGCGCCTTGTACCGGTGAGGTAGCGGCTCTTCTACCGGAGGGTGTTCTGCAAGAAGGTGGCGAAGTCGCACCCCCCATGCCCCCCAGCGAAGTAGTTGCTGATGGCTGTTTAGTCGGCGAGAGTGCAGCCAAAGCAATTACTGAGGTAAATTTAGTCGGCAAGAGTGCAGCCCATCCCGAAGAGGTGGGGCTTCAGGGCTTGGCTGGTGCCGAGGAGGGCCAGGAGGTGGGCATCGCGTCCGTCGTTACCGATGTTGTCCAAACAGAGGAAGAAGCAGGGCCTTCTTTAGGACAAGCAGCTGAGGAGCAGGGCTCGGGTGACGACCAGAGGCCCTTGTCTGAGGTGCTAGGAAAAAGCCTCCCAAGTCTCCTTCAAAGGAGGCGCTGGAGGCTGCGCTCAAGCGGATGGAAGGTGCTGCAGCGAGGACCTTGCCCCCGTGCCCATCCGCTTCTTATTTGGATAGGATGGCACGGTGCCAGGAATTAAGTCCAGAGAAGACCCTGAGCCCCTAGTGCAACCTATCAGCCGCAACTCCCATCTGATGACAACGTTGATGTGGGAGTGCTGATAGGAGAAATTACAAGCTCCCTGGGCGTGCTAAGTAAGTTAGCAGAGCGGGTGTAGACGCGGTTATTTTTCCGCCCCGAAAAGGACGAAAAAAACGACCGTCTCCACACGGGAATAGAGGAGTGAGAGAACTGAAACAAAAAACGCAATCGCCAGGTACTTTTCCTAAAAAGCACCAAAAGTAGGGACGGGTAGGAAAGGGGTTACCTTTCACCCGTAGAAAGCGCGGGATGTGCATTACGGTGGGTTTATCCTCCTCCTTCCACCGGCCGGCCGGCAAAGGAGATTCAGCTCGGTACCTGGGACAAAAGGTAACAAAAGACAAACGGACGGGTTAAACGACAATGTAGTAAATGAAAATGACAGAAGACCATAGAAAAGGTATCAAAAGGGGGGTGCAAACGCACCTCTTAAGGACTAAAATGCAAAACCCCTAAGTGGGTGAGAGAAGACATGCATGTGTGTGCGTGTGTACTGTCTAAAGAGAGCCCCAAAAGGGGGGAAGGAGAAAAGAGAGAGAGAGAGATGAGATGGAAGCAGCTTCTAGACGGTCGGGATGACGACGTCTCCACGTGGGTGGATCGTAACGGAGGATCGTCCGGCGCTCCGGAACACCACGTACAGCACCGCAGGACCTCCCAGACGATGGAGACAAAGGTCCAGAAGCAGAGACGTCGCGCGAGTAGGGCTCCATCGTCGGTGAGGTGGAGGCTCTCTCTCTCTCTAGATTCTCTCTCTAGAACCCCAGACCCTCTCTCTCCAAAACCCTCTCCCTTCAAACAAAATGGTCAGCCTCTTGCAAAAGGGCTTCTGCGCGAAGTCTTAATGCTGGATAGAAATCGCGTCGAGAACAGTCGCCGCTTTCAAATGTTTAAATGCGGCGGCCTCACTTGCCACGATTAACAACTGCCTAATGTCCCATCAGCCGGCCAAAACGTGATGATTAGGGTGCACGATGATATTTAATAATTGCGTCGACCTAGATCACCGCGATTTAGAAAGTCAAATTGATTTGACAGGCATGGCCGCATTCAAGTTCGAAACGCATCCACCTAGGGCGTCGCGATTAACTCCCGCTTGGCGGTTTGAAAATCGCGGCGTTCTAGCTGGTCGCGCTTTGTAATTCTGACACCGTTCTGACACCTGACAACGGTATGGTGTTTTAGGTGGCTAAGAATCGCGTCATACAGAAACGACACATTTTCTTGCTGTGACATGACCTTTCCCATGTGCCAGGACGTGCGTGTTCTGACACGGCCGTGGATGTTGACTTTTAAATCGCGGCTGGTATAGTGGACGCCTTTATCCGTTGGTTATGCGCTGTACCACAAAGGCGGTAAGCAAATAGCGTCGCTTCAGACCGTCGCGTTTATAGCGCCTGAGAAGGCGTCGGCCGTCCCTGACGCAATTTCTAGCAGTGCTGCAGAACCCTTCCCAAGACTTTTATGATATTTTCTAAATTTCTAAAAACCCTAAAAAGCCCTAAAAGATAGGAAAATAGAAAAATTACCTAAAATGTTAACTTAAGACAGTCACTTTTGAGGCGTTACAGTGCAACACGAAACTTGTCCAATTTTGGGAAATTGGCGTGTCTACAGATGCCTCGCCTTGGCGTTTGCTTTGTAAGGAAGTGAAGTGGAATGAAGCGAAACAACTGAAAAGTAAGCACCAAGGTGTAATGAGACACGCCCTGTTAAGGCATCTGACTGGAGCTGTTCGTCAATTCATAATAAAGCCGCTTTTTAGAAACTCTTTTGGAGAGGAAACTCATCGATCAAAGATAACTAAGCTAAGGAAAGTAAAGACAATGCAATGATCAACTTCCGTCGCCGGGAAGTTCCTAAGGACGTAATCCATTAGGTTTCACCTTCGTGTGGGGCTGCCACGGCCGGAGGTGGATCGAAAAGTAAAGGAAAAGACAAGGATCCATGATGGATGAGTTTCTCTCCGAAAAGAAGATCTTCAAACAACTTGAGGATAAACTGAGTACTGGACTCTGAGTGGAATATTCGGGTTGCTTTAGCAATTACGGACCAAGTGATTATCTTTAATTAAACTTTTTAAGTGATCTTTCCTGAAAACCTGTGTGCAATGCATGCTGGGCTAAAAGAAAATATTCATAAAACAAAGCAAAATATCAAGTAATCAAGGATAATATTGTTGTACCGCAAGGGGTCAGGATACTGGTAGGAACCGTCATCCCCCCTGTAGTGTAAACGGCCTATCCTTAAAAGCAAGAATTCTCCGGAATTATCCTCGTTTTTGGTGGTGAAGGGGAACTCAAACTCCATATCTATTAGAGCCTTAAGGTCCTTGATAAAATCTAATAAGTATACCGTATAGTAAAATGCAATATACGTTACCAATGTAGAGACTGTAGAGGGTATCCGTGCATCTTGTAACATAGCTGACATCTCGAACCCTGCACTTAGACAACACAAAACACATCAGTCCATACAAAAAGCATGACAATTTAAAAAACCACGTCCATTACACCGGACGCCTTTAATCATAAAAATCGCGGCGACTGTTGTGGACGCAATTTGCGAAAGCGGGCCAGAACCCGAAATCTTTCACTTTTGTGCCTTTTGGGTACAAGGGAGAGTGGGGATGCTTCTAGACACTGGGTGAGTCACCCGAACCCACCTCCTCCAAACCCTCTCACACATCAACCCCCACTCATCCTCATCCTTACTTTTTCACCCACTCCCCTCACACTCACCCTTGGTACCCTAAGGCTTCCAAGAGGGGAAAGGAAAGGAGATTGGTGGAAATGGAGCATGGTGGCCCTTCTTCTTCTAGGGGATCAAGAGGTTGAAATTTCAAAAGGTTGAGTCAAGTGAATGGCCATATAAGCAAGCTTATTGATGCGGTAGGTAGACTTGAGCTCGGTTTTGTGCCTTCTTTAAGCTTGATTAGCGTGTTTCTTGACGTTCTTATGACTCAACTTTTATAATTCGAAGGATTACCCGCCCTTCCCGGGGAACCGACGCTTCATGCGCCTACCATGGCTCCAGCAACTCACCTCAAACATCACTCTAGGCATGACCAACGTTCTCAAACGATGGGGAATAAATAACCTTGTGGTTCATGCGAAGAAGTATCACGAGGTACATCTTGATTGGGCCGCCATGGGAGCATTGGTTGAGGTATGGCATCCCCAAACCCAAATTTTCCTCTTCAAAAACTTTGAAGCGACCATTCTTTGGAAGAGGTTGAGGTGCTTCTAGGCCTTCGACGGATGAAACAAGGTGAAGAAGATGAAATGATGATCGCGCCGAGGAGCTATACCAGCAAAGCTGTTCTTGAAAGCTTCATGGATGCAAAAGAGGCCTATGAAATGCGAACTGACAAAGGCATCCATCTCCACAAGCTGGCGTTTTGGACTAAGCGGGAGCTTGGAGAAGCTGAAGATGATGAAGATTTGGAGCGGGCGATGAAGGGCTTCGCCATCTGCGTGGCGGGAGCGATCCTTTTCCCATCAACGGATAGCGTGCTAGAGCCGGATCAGTTAGGGGCCGTATGCGCCATCTGGAAGGGTGAAAGATTAGGACCGGCTGTCCTCGCCTTCCTTTATAGCGGACTTACAGTGTCAAGCCTAGGTAGGCCCTTGTACGGATCTATGCTTCTATTTACATGTTGGGCTGACCTGCATTTGAAATTCTATTTGAGCAACGAGGTTTCCACCTCGTCTCGGATCTTTTCCAAAAGTCCGTTGAAACATTTAGACAACATTATTGGACTGGAAGGGCGAGTAGCAAACCGCGCGCCACAGTTGAAGACTCGGATGGATTGGCGTGAGTATCTCCGAGATGTGTTTAATGTGGTTCCGACGCCATTCTCGGATCGAGATTTGAGGAGTAGACTGGTGCCTGGTGTGGATCTTTGCTTGATCGGGGCATCCGAATTTGTAATGTACAATCCACACCGATGCCTCCCCCAACTCGGGTTTGCTCGGCGCGTCTTTGAGGGGCCGTCACATATCCCGCCTATCAAGCGTCGGGAACTCGGCACCAACAATGACGGAGAAGAAGCCAACACAATCAAGGCCATTTGGAAAGTGTGCCATTTCAGGAGGCCGGCTCCAAGTGAGAGGGAAAATGATAATGAAAAGGTGAACTATGTAAGGGGTTTGAAGAAACTCCGATCTTAGGAGACTCTGATCTCAAGTAGGAGTTTGTAAATGTTGGAAGACATGTTGTAGATAAATAAGAATGAAGTTTGGGTGTGCCAACATGATTGCATTAAATGTTTGAACTTTTAAAGACAGGAAATCTGCCCCTGAACTGTAAAGAAGCCTGCCTGAAAACCGGCCACTGGAATACTGGATGTAAAAGACGTCCAGAACAGGCGTCGCCCTTAAACCCATAAAACCGCGTCCACATCGGCCAACGCGCTTCAAGATAAAATCGCGACGCCTAGTTCGGCCGCGAATAATGAAGCCGTTTAAATTTAGCGCGCGCGGAGCCCGTACGACTGTCATAATTGCGTATTAAACGCGACGACAACAAGCGTCGCGATTAATATTCCGAATTTCGCGCGCCTGACGAAACGGACAGGAGGCATCATGACTTCTGAATCGCGGTGGACAGGAAAGACGCGTTTAATAATGGTGGTTCATTATCCGCGTCGACGCTGTTGGACGCGCTTCAGGATTATTATTAATCGCGACTGACTGGATGGGCGCATTTTAAATGGACCATTAACAAGCAGCATCGCCTGAACTGGACGCGGTTTTTGAATCAAGGCTAAACGCTAGAAAACGCACGAGGCGTCTCCTCCGGCGGCCTCTCCCACTCTCATTCTCTCGTCCCTTACTCCCTCAACTCTCATTTCCCTCACTCTCACCTTTCCCGATCTCTCCTTCTCTCTTCCAAGCCCCCCCCCCCTCAATGGCCGGCGGGAGGAAACACCAAGCCAAGAGGCACCGGGTTGAGCCCTCGGCGGCGACTTCTCCAGCATCGCCTTTGGCGGAGGGCGCTGGTTCAATGGAAGCCGCCGGTGACGAGCTCGCGCTCGTGCCGGCGATGGCGATAGTGGAGGCGGACGCGGCAGCGACGAGGGAAGCAGGGGAGGAAGCGGCGGCGCCGGCGGAAGCAGGGGAGGAGGCGGAGGATTGGGCGGCGCGACGCCGCGGGCGGTAGAGGCGTGACCTCCCGGTGAGAGCGGAGATGGTAAGTACCCCATCCCTCTCTCCATGCATGCTGGGGCAAAGGAGGGGGCGAGCTCGGGCTCGGGGAAGACGGGGGTGCGAAACGCGGCCAATCCAGCCGCCGCGTTTCTTGCCTCCGAATCGCGTCGAATGAGACGTCGCGATTCAAAGATGAAACGCGCCCATTTGAGTGGGCGCGATTCAACTCTTGAAACGCGGTCTCTATACTGGACGCGCTTAAAAACAGAACAGAATAACAAGTTTTAATTATGTACATACTTGAGCATTTATACATTAATTAAATTTACCTGCTTTAGATAAATATGTACATAACCTATGACATATGTTCATAGAACATGACATAATTTGAAACATGGAAATTTTGGACAATTTGAAGTATGAACAAGATTAGGATTTATACGCACAAAAAAACTCGTTGATAACTAAAATATTAACATGTTTAGGATGACATGTGCATGATGAAGAACTTTGAACAATTTTCACAATTTTAACATAATTAAATTGAAACACGAAAAACTTATCACAATTTGAACATTACTTGCAGGGTGTGATGAGGCCACGGACCATGTGGTCCCTAGTTGTTGCGGCTTACCGGGGCTTACCGGACTTTCAGAGAGAGAGAGTCCGGGGGATGGGCTTTGGTCCGATCCTGGAGATCGAGCCATTCTTCGTGGACCCCCCACTTATCCAGGTTATCCGGGATAGGTGGGACCGGGTGAGTCGCACCTTCCTTTTTCCTTGGGGCCACATGGTGCCGAGTCTCGAGGACGTGGCTCGCATCACCGGTTTGAGAGTGGACGGAGAGGCGGTGACGGGAGTCACTTATGCAGACTACACCGACCTGACACAGCGCCTGCTGGGTTTGGAGCCCTTTGGAGAGGGAGACCGCGAGCGGAGGATGGTTGGACGCGTGGCGCTGCTAGGGTCACTGGGCCTTACAGGCGTGAGGCAGCGAGCGGAGGAGTTGCTGCCAGAGTTCGTGGAGCGAGCAGCAGGACTGGCGCGAGCAACTTATGGCCAGGACGCGGAGGACACCGTGCGAGCAGACAGGGACCTGCGCCGGTTCCTAGTATTCTTTTTCGGCAAGATGCTGTTCACCACTAAGGGTGATGGCATCCATTGCCGATTTTTAGATATACTAGAGGACCTGGCACGGGTCGGGAGGTATGCTTGGGGTGCGGCCCTCCTGGCGCACACCTTCGCGGACCTCTCTACCGGCACGGGGAGAGAGACGACAGTGAGCAGATTCGCGCCCTTCCTTCAGGTACATCTCTAAGATCTAACTCCAAATTATTATTATTTTTTTTGAAGAAATTCTGCAATTCTAAATTGACATACATTGATTGCTTTGCAGGTCTGGAGTTATTACTATATTCTCTTGGGTAGGGCCACAGAGGTGGACCCTACAGCGGTGCCACTAGCACGGAGGTGGCTACCCCTGGTCAGCACAGCGACCTATGCCTTCCAGCTGGACGTGCTCCGCCGGCACGTCCGCGACTATCCTGCACTCCTGGTGCGCTTTCTCCTCTCTCAGTCATTTTTCCCTTTAAATTTAGTAAACAAAAAAAAATTTCAAGTTAGAAGTGATTAATAAGTACTTCTGTGCAGGTTGTGTGGGAGCCGTATGCAGGTCAGGATGATGCTGGCCAGCCTTGGGTCGTGAGTGGTCGAGGCTTGTTCGGGCAGGACATCTGAGTCCATTGCCTGAACGAGATCGAGCCACTGCATCTGAGGCTGGTAGCACGCACCCTGAGGCTGCATCAGTAGTGGAGCGACGAGATGGAGCCGAGAGGGATCGGCAGGAAGACGCGCGGGAAGGCGAAGACCGTCGATTGGCGGACTCATTTTCCGGAGCAGTTCGCTGACTGGCACAGGGGAGGCCAGGTGGTGGTGAGCGACGCCACTGACAGCACCGCTTACCTTCGGCGCTTCCAGGAGGAGTACGGTGCTCGCGACTTCATGAGGCCAGAGAGGGTAAGTAATCATAAACATGAGATCAATTCATTTACACAGTTAACAGAAGTATCTTACGATTTGTACATGTGCAGGATGGACGCGACACTCTTATCGGCCAGCTGGAGGGACAGCTGGCTGAGGCACGTGTAGCCTTGGAGACGCTGGTAAGTTTGGAGATGAATACATACTTGTGCTTTACTTTACTTACCATTGTACTGACATGGTTTGCTTTGTGTTATCCTTGCAGTGTGCAGCCCAGATGGCGGCCGTCCGGGCCGATACGGGTGGTGCCTCGTCGAGCAGGGGCCATCAATGGAGGTGTCCTCCTTCCAGGGGCGTTGACTGCGGCCGTGGAGCGCGCCGAGCGAGCAGAACGCGATCTCCTGACACAGGTAAGCATTTCAATTAGTTAACTTGATTCAACCGCTTTTTGTATACTTACCTGCGTTTGTTTCTGTGTTGTGCAGACAGAGGAGCTGAAGGGTGCTCTTGCTCGTGAGGCTGGGTTCGTGAGTGAGTTGACCGAGCAGTCACGTCGATTGACGGAGCTTCAGTCGCAGGTGACCCAGCCGGAGGCGGAGCTTCCTCGTGACGTGGCGGAGCTACGTGCCCTGCTGGCAGTGGAGCGCCGGGACCTGGAGCGTCAGCAGGCTCGGTGGGAGCTGGAGCGGAGCCGCTGGGAGCTAGAGCGCGAGCGACTGACTCAGCAGTCGGTGGAGGCTCGTACGTGTCAGGGAGTTGCGGAGCGCCTGCTGAAGGCGTCCGAGGACCGATATTGGCGCGGATGGGAGTGCGCGAGGGAGCAGGGGCGGGCCAGCGCCTACTCGGAGAGCATCCTGGTGACTTCCTCTCAGCACGAGAGGAATGTTCAGGACGGAGCAGCTGCCCAGAGGTCGACCGGCTCACGAGCGCCCATGGGGCCTCCTGCCTTGCCCACTGTTGTAGACCAGGGCGAGGCTGAGAGCAGTCACCGCAGAGGACCTACAGAGGGAGGCGACGAGAGTCAGACCGCCTCGCCTTGACTTTGTACTTTTCTTTTACCTTTATGATGTCGTGCCCAGTGTGGCACTTTATGATGGTACACGGGTTCGGCTCCCTTTTAGCCTTTTATATATATATATATATATATATATATATATATATATATATATATATATATACAGATACTCTTTTTTTGGTCTTTTGAATTTGTATACCTGAAATAGATAGAACAAACAGGTTAAATATCTGTTCCGACTCAGCCCCTTGCTTGTAAGTACTTGTCTGGCTTTGTAGATTTGTCAAGGGGCTGAGCCTTTATCAACATAAAGCGGGAAGAAAAATACAATCAAACATATGCTAAAAGAAGGAGATGCGAGGATACATTAATTCACAAGACACTATGTTGGTAAGAATGTACAAGGATAATTTAGATTTTGTTTTGGATTTTGGAATATTCAAATTTGTTTGGGTTTTGGAATATCTGATTTGTCTGGATTTTGGGATATGCTGATTTTTTTTTGGATTTTGAAATATCTGATTTTTTTAGATTTTGGAATATGCTGATTTTTTTTTTGGTTTTGAAGAGCATGGTATACTGAACTTTCAATTATTCGGATGTCAATCTTAAAAACAGTTGAGTGTTCTTAAATGCGTCTAGGCATGGATTAGACGTGCATAAAGGTGTCTTGTCCTGAGGTGACTTTTGGCGATGCCCTCTTTAGTCGATCTTTGCCTTGTCTAGGTGTTAAAACAATATCCTGAGAAGGAGAGAAGAATTCTTAGGAAGTCTGCCAGTAATCCGGGTAACCAGGGAGACACTCAATTGGTTGCCCTTTTCTTTATACTTAGAAAAAGGGTGGAGTTTAACTTGGCATTTAGGGTTTTAGCATGCATACAACCGACATTTGGATCTCCGCGGGGACTTTGCCACTCTTGACATGCTTTATATTTGATTTGGCCTTTTTGGCTTTTTGTGAGGGTTTGGATTTTCATTGATCCTTCTCTTTCCCCTTTTGTCTTGATTGATCCTTTTCTAAGCTTTAAAACAACCTTATGAGGTAAATCTCACTGGTCTTCTTTCTTACTGACAAACCAAATAGGAGAAAGAAACGGATATTGCCTTAAAACTATAAACATGAC
The DNA here is from genome assembly GCA_014218235.1 of Colocasia esculenta. Lineage (NCBI taxonomy): Eukaryota > Viridiplantae > Streptophyta > Magnoliopsida > Alismatales > Araceae > Colocasia > Colocasia esculenta. The sequence continues at coordinate 168,528,286 of CM024755.1, forward strand.
ATCGACCTTCTTTAGATTCTGCGCCTCTGGCTTTCTCAGGAAGGCGTGTAAGTGTGTGAGTGTCGCCTTCCTTGACTAACATACTAAGAACAGGAAACAGAAATTAAACATAACACCCTTCAAATTTGGGGCTTGTATACCATGCAAAAAAAAAAAAAATTTTCCTTTTCAGATAGTAATAAACTAAGGGTAGTATTTCTTGAGGTGGAGACCATTCCAAGAGTGGGAGAGTTCCTCACCCTCTGCATTGATTAGCTTATAAGCATTGCCTGAATAAGTTTGGCTTATAACATATGGCCCTTCCCAATTCGGTTGGAGCTTGGATCTGGGACCACCAGGTTTTACAAAAATTCTCTTAACGACCATCTCACCGATTTTGAATTTTCTCTCAATGACTCTCTTTTGGTAAAAACGTGTGAGTTTATTCTGATATGCTCTCGTATGCTCTGCGGCGGCCAAACGCTTCTCATCTAAGAGTTCCAGCTGTGCAAGAAGTGACTTCCGTCGCTCATCAATTGGTAATTCCTTGTCAAGCTGAACTCTTAAAGATGGGATAAGAATCTCATATGGTACTACTGCCTCCATTCCTTTTCAGAATTCTATTTGAGCAATGAGGTTTCCTGCCCTGTGGGAGTACGGATTGAAGTGCGGTAAGCCCATAGAACCTCTACGAGTTTTTCCGGCCAATCTGAGAATTTATTAATCTCACACGTCTTCTTTATTATTTTAATGAGAGTTTTGTTTATGGCCTCTGCCTGGCCATTGCCTTGCGGATAATAAGGTGAGGAATGATGCAATCTTATACCTGTTGCAGAGGTCACAGAGTTCTTGAGAGATGAACTGTGGTCCATTATCGGTAATCATAGCCTCTGGTATACCAAATCTGGTGATGATGTTCCTCATGATGAATCTGCAAACGATTGTAGCTTTAATCTCTGCATAGGCTTCGGCTTCCGCCCACTTGGTGAAATATTCCGTTGCTGTAAGAATAAAAGACTTTGTTTTGTTTTGGGAATTAGGATCACCAAGGGGACCAATAATATCGAAAGCCCACATAGAAAAGGCCATGGTGAGAACAACGGGTGGAGTGAAGAAGAAGGAGCATGAATTTTGTCGGCGTGCAATTGGCATTTGACACACCGGCGGACAAAGAAAGAACAATCCTCCTCTAGAGTGGGCCAGTAAAAGCCTAGCCTAAGAATTTTCTTAGCCAGCATTTGGCTACTTACATGGCCCCCACAAACGCCCGAATGGGCCTCTTTGACAACCTTAGGAGCTTCATCTTCATCTAAACAGCGAAGCAAAACACCGGAGAAACTTCTTCTGTAGAGCGTATTTCCGATTACCGTGTACTTCTGAGATATCCTTCTGATGGCCTTCCTTTCTTCGGAAGTGGCTTCCACAGGATAGGATTGATCTTTACAATATTCAGATATCTCATGATACCACGGCTTTTCTTCATCTTTTATCTCTTCTTCTAGCTCTACCATCATAATTTCTGCTTTGCTTCTTCTCTCGGCGTTTATTAACTCCTTCTCTTTAACCCAGAGGAACCTAGGATCCAAATAGAAAGGCATTTGACGGCGTTCGATCTGAATGCTGTCAAAGTCACCAGGATAATTCATGTGCATGGTTGCACCAACAGTGGCAAGGGCTTCAGCCAAAAGGTTTTGGTGACGAGGAATATGGACGAAGACAAGCTTGGTGAACAATTTGGCGTAAGCCGATGCATGTTCTTGATATGGCTTGAGCTTGGGATCAGTAGTGCAGTATTTGGTAAGTACTTGGCGGAGGATCAATTGGCTATCACCTACAATCCAGAGACGTGTCACATCATAATAACGAGCGAGTTCCAAACCAGCCAACAAAGCTTCATATTCAGCGATATTGTTGGTGGTAGGAAAGTTCAATTTACAAACTCGCGAAATGGTGACACCCTCTGGGGACAATAGAGCTACCCCAATGCCTGTCCCAAAAGAATTTAAAGCACCGTCGAAGTACAATGTGTACATGCGATTGTTATGATCAATAGACTTTAATTCTTTGTCCGGGAGCTCTGAAATGACTGGATCAACTCGAGGCAATAGGTGATGAGCAAGGTGCTCGGCTATAGCGTAGCCCTTAACAGATTTTTGTTGAATGTAGGTAATTTCAAATTGAGAAAGGAAGCTTTGCCAACGTGCTAACCAGTCGGTTAAGACATATTTCTGAAGCAAGAATTTGATTGGGTTCATTCGAGCAATTAGATGCACTGTGTGGGCGAGGAAATAGTGTTTTAATTTCTGCACCACCCACACATGCGCGGCACAGATTTTTTCCATGGAAGTATATCTCTGTTCACAAGAATTAAGGAGTTTGGATAGGTAGTAAGCTGCCCTTTCCAAGCCTACTTCGTCCACTTGCGCAAGAACAGCTCCCACAGAATCTTCCAGGACAGAAATATAGAGAATGAGAGGCTTGCCTGGTGTAGGCGGTCTTAGGACAGGCGGGTTAGTCAAATAATCCTTAAGCTCATCAAATGCTGCCTGGCACCTCTCATTCCAGCAAAATTCAACCCCTGGCTTGGTGAGGTCATAGAAGAGCCTGCACCTCTGGGAATGCTGAGAGATGAATCGACGAATGTACTGCAACCTACCAATCAATCCTCGAACTTCTTTCAAATTCTTGGGAGGAAGCATCTCCTTGATTGCCTTCGCCTTATCTGGATCAATCTCTATGCCTCTCTTACTCACAATGAATCCTAACAACTTACCTACCGACACACCAAATACGCACTTCTTGGGGTTCATTCTCAGATGATAGTCCCTGGTCCTTTGCAAAACCTTAGTTAGAACCCCGGCATGCTCAAACGCCGATCTTGACTTGACTACCAGATCGTCTACATACACCTCAACAAATATGTGGATCATGTCATGAAAGATGGCCATCATGGCCCTTTGGTAAGTGGCCCCAGCATTCTTAAGCCCAAACGGCATGACCACGAAACAATAAGTTCCCCACGGTGTAGTAAACGAGGACTTGTCTTGGTCTTCTTCCGCCAGCTTAATATGATTGTACCCAGAAAATCCATCCATAAAGGATAAAGTTTCGTACCCAGCTATGTTATCTACCAACACATCGAGGTGAGGTAGAGGGAAATCGTCCTTAGGACACGCACGGTTGAGATCCCAAAAATCAATACAAATTCTAACTTTTCCATCCTTCTTGATGACCGGGACGATGTTTGCCACCCAATTAGGATAAAGTATGACTTTGATAAATTTGGCTTTGTGAAGCCTATCAATTTCATCCTTTATCTTCAAAGCTATGAGAGGGTGGAAACGCCTCAAACGTTGCTTGATCGCAATGGAGCCTGGTTTAAGAGTAAGGCAATGCTCAACTAATGAAGAATCTAAACATGGCATATCTTCATAACTCCATGCGAAGATGTCCTTGTATTTCCTGGGAACTTCCACGATTGCCTCTTCTTCGTCCGGCGACAAATTAGTACTGATGAGGACAATTTTAGGATCTTCTTTGGTTCCCAGGTTAATCTCTTTGGTAATTTCTTTGACAGCTGGTGATGGTTCATCAAATCTTTTCAGGCCACTGGAGAAAGCATCGGCCTCATCCTCAAATTCCTCATCGCCATCGTCAATTGGGACCTCATCATCCATAATCTCATAGACACCGAATCCATTATCGATACACGGGGCTGACTGCTCGCATTCTATATCTGGAAACTGCAAAGGGTGCTCCATAAATTCGGGAATTGTTAGGCATGCCTTGCATCTTTGAGCCAAACTAGCCAGGTAGCGGTGAGGGATCCTTCTTCCCTTGGGTTTCCTTTCCGGACCTACCCCCGGCTTACTACTCTGATCTAAGCTACTTAAAGGAAGTGACGATGCTGAAGGAGCAAAAGCAAAGTCCCGCCCATGGGTATTAGGGAAAGCGGTAAAGGAGGAATTTACAGAAGGAAGAGCGGAGTCCTGCCCATGGGCATTAGGGAAAGCAGTAAAGGAGGAATTTACAGAAGGAAGAGGGGAGTCCTGCCCATGGGCATTAGGGAAAGCAGTAAAGGAGGAATTTACAGAAGGAAGAGCGGAGTCTTGCCCATGGGCATTAGGGAAAGCAGTAAAGGAGGAATTTACAGAAGGAAGAGGGGAGTCCTGCCCATGGGCATTAGGGAAAGCAGTAAAGGAAGTATCCCCGGAGGGAGGAAGTAAGGCAGAATTCACAACGACATTCCCTTGTGGAGGAAATAGATTAGGGAAAGCAGTAGAAATCCCCTTTGTGGAAGGGGATAGCAGAGACAAACCGCCGACTGGAACGCAGTCGCGGTTGAGGAATGCAGTTTCCTCGAAAGAGATGGTGGGGTTATCCATCCCAAAGCTACCCCGATGTCCCCTTCTTCTCGCGCGAGAGAGAAGGAAAGGGAAGTAAGCACAAAGCAGTGACGAAAGCAGGAGCGAAAGCGACGCATTGTGCCTTCACTATGAAAGAGAACAAAAGCAATCTTGAGGGAAAAATCGACAGAAAGAGGATTAGGAAATCATGGTGGGCGCAGGGCCCATGAAACCCGGGGAGGACGCATCTCCAGAAGAGGGAGACGCCAAACAAACCGAATCCTTCAAGGCGGTCTGAAGGAGATCGTCAGGCGTGAATCCCGACCTGGAAGGGCGAACTCCGAGGATTCCGAGGGATCAGGTGGTTCCTCGGGGGAAATATGTACAGAAGACGGACGGGTGGGCATCAGTGCCCTTGAAGCAAAAAACGGCCCTGCCATGGCTTGCAGGAGGGACGAAGCAGCAGTTGAGGAAAGAAAAATAGAGGGACAAGGAAAAGCGGGGGCAATGCCGTGGAAATTCAAAACAGGACGGACGAAAGTTAAGGCGGGTGTGGAACCCGATGCAAAATTTAAAGCGGGCGTGATACCCGAAACAAAAGTAAAGATGGGCACAGGGCTAGGTGCAAAAACTGGAATGGGGGCGATGCCCAATACTGGAAAGAAAACGGGCGCGATGCCCGGTGCTGAAAGAAAAGCGGGGGCGTTGCCTGGTGCAAAAAGGGGAAGGGGCGCGGCGCCCCAAACAAAAGGAACGGATGCGAGGTCCGGAATAGCAACTGAAACGGGCGCGGGGCCCGGAATATCAACTGGAATGGGCGCGGGGCCCGGAATGTCAACTGGAATGGGCGCGGGGCCCGGAATATCAACTGGAACCGGCGCGGGGCTCGGAATGTCAACTGGAATGGGCGCGGGGCCCGAAATGTCAACTGGAATGGGCGCGGGGCCCGGAATTAAAGCCGGTATGGGGTCGGTGCCCTTGATGGCCTGGACTGCCTCATGAAGCTCAAAAAACCAATCTGCCTCGTCTGATCCGAACAAATGGTTTAAACAAGCAGTGAGACCGCTCATATCAACCAATCGTTCCATTCGGTCTCGAAATTACTGATCTTGCGGCGCTTAGCTGGTACTGAGTTGTCTGGCGCCCAGAAAACATTTCGAGACAAAGAGCCAGTCGGTTCTGCTACATTAAGTAATGTTTGAGGATCCCCAGGCTGTAGTGGGCCTTCGACAAAGTGGTCGTGCAAGGCCCATGTGAGGGGCCGGTCTGGCTGCAATTCGGTTTTGACGGGCTGATAGCCCAAACCGACTTTGACCCTCCTCTTGATGGCTTTGATGGTTGTTGTCCTGCCCTGCAACTGTGTTCCCAACCCCTTGCCGGGCCGATAACCCATCAGCTTCATGATGTGCAACCCCCTTTTTGTGATAATCTTGCTTGGATCAGAAGTGTTGGTGTATGAAGGGGTCAGCCCTGGGTATGTGCCGAGCGTCCTGGATTGACACTGTACTATCATAAGGGGTTGATGGCTGGGCTAAACAGTAGGGACTGAGTTGCTTGTCATGATGGCCTCAACTTCTGCAAGGGTAGGTTTGTTGGCGACCTTAATCACACGCCCTTTGTACGGAAATTTTAGACATTGGTGAACTGTTGACATAACAGCACCAAGGGCTTGTACATAAGGTCGACCCAGGATGATACGGTAGCATGGGTCCAAGTCAAGGATGTGGAAATCTATCTCAGTAGAAGTTGGGCCCAATCCAATTGTCAAAGTAACAATCCCTTTTGGCGACTTAGTGGAATTGTCATAGGCCGTAATATTGATAACAGGGGGGCGAATCGATCGAGCTGATACTCCACACATGCTTAACGTGTCAGGCGACACGACATTCACAGACGCTCCGGAATCCACCAAACACCGATCCACACGAACACTGTTGATATTTATAGTGAGGCAAAGAGCATATCGCTGTGAGTCGAGTGGTGCTAGCTCATTCGCAGAGAACACAATAGCTGGGTGTGGGCCAGACGGAGTCAAAACAGCACTGACCTGGTTGACTGGCAAATCTTCATTGACCATTACCTTTTGAAGATATTGCAAGAGGGCCTCTTGGTGATTAGCTGACCTCTTAATCAACTCCAGAATGGAAATTCTGGCTGGAGTTTGGTCCAAGTGCTTCAACAGATCGTACTGGGTGCCCGACACTAAGTCTTCTTGAACCTCTTCCTCCTCTTGAGTTGGCAGCACTTGGTCTTGCTGGGGGAAGACCCTGTTGAACATGCGCCCGCTTCGGAGCACCATGGTGGCCCTGGAAGGATTGCCTGACGTCGAAGCTTCAGCCGAATCTGTGGGAGTGGATGGTTGCGAGGTGGAAGGTTGGCTATTGAAAATTTGGTGCGGTATTTGAAAGTCTGCCGCACCCTGGGGGGTAGTAGTAGTGGTGATGGAAGTAGTGGAGTTAATAATGGAGGTGGTGGGAATGCGGAGAAAAGGGGCCCTGTGGTTAGGGTTTATGAAGGGAAAGGTGACAGGTGCCTATACGGGCAAGGGGTTGGATGATGGTGATTGTGGGGTAGATACAGGTAAAGATGCCGATGAGGTATCTACATGGGAGGGGGAATGCGTAGAAGTGGGAACTTGGGAAGTGGACGGACGAGTGTAGTTAGCAGGAATGCGTAAAAAAATGGTAAAGGATTATCTACAGTGGGTGTGCGGATAAAAGGTGGTAAGATAAAAGGTGCCCGGGTGGCAGGAGTAGGCGTGGAGGTTGCTTCTACCGACGGCGGCTGGGCCGTAATGGCACTGATCTGCTCGTTAGGTGCCGTGTTATCTGACAGCGGGTTCCGTACAATGCCCAGATTGGGCTGCTGCTGCTGTTGTTGGGCTGTTGTTGCTGTTGCTGAAACTGTTGCTGCTGCTGAGGAGGCCTCCTTGCTTTCAACTCAGTAATAAATTTTCTCATTTCTACCCAATCAATGCCCCCACCTTCATTTAGATTATGGATGTAATCTTTGAAATGGAAGCATTGGTCCAAGTGTGGCCCGGGCCCCAGTGAAATTCACAATACCGTGAGGTATCAAGGTTAGGGGGCCATTGTAGCTTCTCCTTTGGCAATGTGAGTGCGCCGGCGGCCATGAGGGCATTAAAATATCGGGCAATGTCTCTGGCAGAGGAGGGTAAAGGGTCCTCCTCGGGCCAGTGGGAAATCTGGGTGGGGGTGGCCCATAATTGTTGGGAGGTGGGACCTGGTGGAGCTGCTGGGGTAGATGAGGTGGTTGCTATGGTTGGCATTGCAGAGGGGCAGGCCTATATTGTGGCTGCTGAATGAGGCTGCTGGAATTGAGGCTGCTGGAATTGAGGCTGCTGGAATTGAGGCTGTTGGGATTGAGGCTGCTGGAATTGAGGCAGTTGGAATTGAGGCTGTTGAGCGTAGTAGGGTTGCTGTGCTGTTGGCCTCTACAGTTAGGCTGGTTACCCGGCCTAGAAATTGGAAATTGAGGTTGTTGGGCCCTGAAGTTATTGGGTGCACGGTAGGTGGAAGGGACTGGATTGCCTATGGCACTTACCTGCTCATTATGCATGACCCCCTCAGTGACAGGGCCACTGGCGGAAGTATCAACCGGCTTCTTAACAAACCGTGCCTTGGGTTCAAACATGGCCACAATGGGAGAGTATTTGAATTGTGTCTGGATGTAGCGGGCTCTCTCATACAATTCTTCCATTGTGGTCAGCTTGTTCATGGCCATATATGTCTGAACTGAGGCGTGGCATTGGCGGTGATCATTTTCACCTGCTCCGATTCAGACAGTGGGTCCTTCAATTTTTCGGCCATGAGTCTCCATTATCAGCAAAGGAGACGAAATCTTCATCAGCCCTCATTTTCTCAGTCATCAAATCAGTTATAGACAACACTGGCCCAACTCTATCTCTGTACCTCCTCACAAATTTCCTCTGGACAGCTTCAAAGTTCTCTGCATCTGCAGGATCCAGGGAGTAAAACAAATCGAGGGCGGGCCCATCCAGGGACCGACGAAACAAGAAGGCAAGTGCCTGATTATCATCTTGCCAAAATGAAGATTCGTACATAAATTCTTTGATGTGTACGAACGAATTGCCGGTACCGTTGTAGCGGCGGTATACCGGCATTTCAGAGGGAGGCAAGTGAAAGACCGGCATGGCAGGCAATGCCAGTTCGAAGGGATCATTGGGGGCAGACACCCTCTTCATATCACGCTCCAACTTATTCATCTTGGCCAGAAGAGTCTGGGCGAGTTGATTAGTCGATTGCTGGGGAGCGCCTGAAGGAATGGCATAATGGGCGTCTGCCCGGGAGAGATACTGAGGAATGGGGTGTACGAGACCCTGGGTCGGACCCCGGGGTTGATAGGGGGTCGTGCCATGTCAGCGGGCGCCCGATACCGGTCTTCGGGACTTTGACACCGGGAATGGATGACAGAATGGGCCCGTGAAGGGGCCGGTGAAATTCGTCCACCCGGGTCACGGATGGACTCAAGGCGGACCCCCTGATTAGGGTAACTAAAGGGGTCGGGATTAGCAACAGATTTCCCCTTTAAAGCAGCTTGTACTTCTTGAATCTGAGGGGCTCGGAGGTTTTGGAGTATGTCCACAAGCTGAGAGAGATTAACCGAGGCAGAGGGATCATCCTGCCTCTGGGGAATTTGAGGAAACTGGGTCTGGGTGTCCACCATATTCACATGTGGGTTGGACAGGTCGGGTGGAAGGAATTGACCAGAACCATAGACTCCCTCATACACATCATCTTGACCTGCATCCTCATATTCGGCCATTGAAAGAGAACGGCCGGATCGGAGTTGCATGTAGGATGACTCGGAAGACAGTACCAAACAACTACTCAAGAAACTGTGGGAGAAGAATATCCGATTTTAAGCACACAGTTAGCAAAGATTACGTCCACTTAATATGTTTGGAATGATTAAAGTGGATTAACTTAAGTGTGTCTCTCGTGAGATAAGAAATGAACCTAGACAATGGGTATGGTGATAGCTCTGGAGTTCACTCCTAACGAAATCTCTCCACACAAATGGTGCTCTATCCGGGTCAACGATAACGGGTACAACCAGCTCGGTCCGCCGTGAGGGAATCCACAGGGTACGAAGACTTACAGAGGTCTCGGCAGGAGTTCTCTAGCCTGATGGGACGGAATGCCCAAAAGGGAGATAATTCCGACCGAGAAGTGTGTATGGATCTTAGGTAAATGAGGGGAAGGAAGTCCCCGGCTAATAAAAAAAGTAAAAAACAAAAGGGCAAGCAACTGGGGCTATTGAAACAGGATTTAAATCGCGTCCACCGCAGCGGGCGTCTATTTAAATCGCGCCCTGTCTGTCAGCCGCGGATCTGACAGCTTATGACAGCTGTAAGAGCCGAGGCGACTCCCTTAGGACTCTGTCCCAAATAGCGTCCAGTATACGCGCCGCACAACACACACACAAATTGCGTCGTCCATGTTTGACGCGCAACAGCACAGCAAAATATTTTTCAGGAAAACTTTGGAAAATAACGAACACCGGGTAAGAGCGTCGTCTACACTCGACGCGTATCCTAGCCGAAAGCCTCCCTCCTAGAAAAGAATTCCAAATGAACAATCTGCAGGGAATCGCGTCGTCTGCTCTCGACGCGATTCTATCCAGAAACCCTCCCAACGAAAAACATCACAGATTAGGGTTGATTAGCATGCGATTGAGGCAATGAAATGGTGAGATGCAGATTTCAAGTGACTAAACAACTTCTATGGAAATCACACTAACATGGAGGAGAGCTATAGGAAATTTTTTTTGTATTTTAACTAACATTAACCTAATTTTTACACGCAATATTTAAACGAAGAGTAAAACGGTAAACTAACTAAAAATAGTGCCACGTGGGGCAAAACACACAGACACGAAGTGCCAAAAGAGGATACCGAACTAAAAGGTGAAGGTCCCATCGCGATCGCCAGTTGTAGACGCGGTTATTTTCCCGCCTTGAAAAGGACGAAAAAAACGACCGTCTCCACACGGAATAGATGGAGTGAGAGAACTGAAACAAAAACGCGATCGCCAGATACTTTTCCTAAAAAGCACCAAAGTAGGGACGGGTAGGAAAGGGGTTACCTTTCACCCGTAGAAAGCGCAGGATGTGCGTTACGGTGGGTTTATCCTCCTCCTTCCACCGGCCGGCCGGCAAAGGAGATTCAGCTCGGTACCTGGGACAAGGCAACAAAAGACAAACGGACGGTTAAACGGCAATGTAGTAAATGAAATGACAGAAGACCATAGAAAATGTATCAAAGGGGGTGTGCCAAACGCACCTCTTAGGACTAAAATGCAAAACCCCTAAGTGGGTGAGAGAAGACATGCATGTGTGTGCGTGTGTAATGTCTAAAGAGAGCCCTAAAAGGGAGAAGGATGTGTGTGCTGCAGAACCCTTCCCAAGACTTTTTGTGATATTTTCTAGCTTTTCTAAAAACCCTAAAAAGCCCTAAAAGATAGGAAAATAGAAAAATTACCTAAAATGTTAACTTAAGACAGTCACTTTTGAGGCGTTACAATGCAACACGAACTTGTCCAATTTTGGGAAAATTGGCGTGTCTACAGACACATGTGGGAGGCCGAGCTTACTTATTGTAAGGGGCTGGAGGCGGATCGCGTGGCGAAAGAGGCCGAGCTGAAGAAGGAGATAGAGAACCTCTGAGAAGCTCTTCGCGTCTCTGAACTCACGCTGCTGTGGTCCGTGCTGAGAAGGAGGCGTTGGTTCATGTCCTTTCTCAAGCTGAGGAGCAGGCGATAGCCAAGTACAAGGCAAGTTTGGGCTTCCAGGAGGACTTGGAGCAGTTCGGGGCCCGTTGTTATAAAGTGGGTCTCGAAGCCGGAGAAGAGCTCGGGCAAAGTCTATCAACGACCGAGTGGGCCCGGGAAGCCTTCGAGGCAGCGGTGAGGGAGTGTCACGCCGTACGGGCGACGCGTGTTTAGACGGAGTGCGATTCACCCAGTTTCAATCTAGGCGGATGCCTCCTGCCGACGACGGTGCTGGACCCTCCGAACAAGCCCCTTGACTGCACTTTTGTACCTTCTGTTCTTGCCTCCTCTTTTTTCTGTCAGTTTTTGTAACCTGGCCCAAGGGGCCTACATGTAAGCAGAGATTCTATAAATGAATATTTCCGCTTCGTGGGTTTGTCTATGGCTTCACTTTTTCTATCTTCTCCCTTTTGTCATTGTTCCTGCTCGGATCGGGATCCGCAGGTTTTATAAGCGTTGCATGTACCGCGCAGATCGTTGGGAACCGTAAAAAAAAAAGGTTCCGATCAGGGGTGTATACTAAGCACTTGTCTAACCATAGGAATAGGGAGAAGAGAAGTAGGATGCTGATCAAAGGCTTTCATAAGTGATAAGCCTTGAGATTAGATACATGCCAAGTCCTGGGTATGGCTTCGCCACTAGGGGTAGTTAGCTTATATGAGCATTTCCCGAGGACCTGGATGACCTGATAAGGTCCTTCCCATTTAGGGGCGAGCTTGCCAACCGCTCTTCGGGGATCCGAAGGCAAGCAGCGGCGCAGGACTAGACCTCCCACGTTGAAGCGCCTTTCCCGAACTCGTGCATTAAAATATTGCGCGAGTCGTTGCTGGTAGGAAACAAGACGAATGTTGGCATCGTTCTGTCGTTCGCCAAGCATGTCAAGGTTTTCCCGAAGAGCGCGGTTGTTGGCGGCTTCATCAAAGTGGGTTGTTCGGAGGGTGGGGAGAGCTACTTCCAGGGGCACAACGGCTTCTGAGCCTTAAGCCAAGTGGAAGGGTGTTTCTCCCATTGCTACTCGAGCTGTTGTTCGGTGGCACCAAAGCACGTTGGGGAGCTCGTCAATCCACGAACCTCCTGCAGCCTCCACCCTTGTGGGGATCCCATGCAGTAGTGTTCGGTTGGCGTTTTCCACCAAACCGTTTACCTGGGGATGAACCACGGAGGTGAAGTGGTTATAGATCCCGAGCTCAGCGCACCTTTGCTTGAAAAGGTGCTATCGAACTGCTTTCCGTTGTCGGAGGTGATCACCTTTGGGACACCGAACCGGCAGAGGAGGTTCTTCCAGACGAACTTCCACGCGGCCTGTTCGGTGATCGTGGCAACAGGTTCAGCTTCGATCCACTAGGTGAAGTAATCGATGGCCACAAACAGGAACTTCTTCCGACCTTGGGCCTCTGGGAAGGGGCCCATGATATCAATGCCCCATCTAGCGAAAGGGCGAGGTTCGAACAGGCTATGGAGTTGCTCGGCTGGCTGCTTGATGAGTTGCCCAAACTTCTGACATTCCGGGCACCTCCGAGCAAAGGCCTGCAATCCTTTAGCAGAGAAGGCCACCAGAACCCTGCTCTAATGATGCTGCGGGCCAACGTTCTGCCCCCAAATGACTACCGCACAACCCTTCGTGAACCTCTTCAGTGGCGGCAAGTGCTTCTTCGGGGTGAGGCACCGTAGAAGAGGTCTCGAAAGGGACCGCCCGTACAATTTTCCTTCAACGAGGGTGAAGCGCTGAGAGCGCATCCTTATCATTCGAGCTTCGCTCTGCTCGGGCGGAAGCCATCTCGAACTAGGTAGGCCAGGAGAGGATCCATCCAGCTCGGAGCTGGTGGGTCTGTCTCGATAGCAGCAACGTCCACTTCGGTGCTCGGTGAGGCTAGCTCTTCAATGAATACAAATCGAGAAGGAGTGATGTCACCTGAGGAGGCCAACTTGGCCAATGCATCGGCTCGCACGTTCTGCTCCCGCGGGACATGTATGACTTCGAAGTAGAGGAGACCCTCTGCTCGGCTCTTGACCTGCTGAAGGTATTGAGCCATGCGGGCTCTCTAGCTTCAAACTGTCCGTTCACACTGGCTAGCGACCAACTGGGAGTCACTGAAGACTCTGAGCCGAAGGGCCCCAAGGTGCCGAGCCAGGCGTATTCCAGACAGTAGTGCTTCGTACTCGGCGACGTTGTTAGAGGCCTTAAAGCAAAAACGGAGGGCGTACTGGAACTCTAGCCCTTCCGGAGAGGTGAGAACCAAGCCTGCCCCACTCCATGTGACACAAGAGGACCCATCCACGTAGAGCTCCCATGGGGGCTCGTCGGCTAATGGCGGGTCCTACTCAGTAGGTAGTGTGCATTCTGCGATGAAATCCGCCAATGCTTGCGCCTTGATTGCTGTCCTTGGTCGGAAGCTAATGTCGAACTCGCCCAGCTCTATGGCCCATTTGATAAGCCTGTCGGAAGCCTCTGGTTGCTGAAGGATAGACTTTAGTGGTTGGTCTGTGAGGACCGTCACTGAATGGGCCTGAAAATAGGGCCTGAGCTTCTGAGCAGCCGTGACCAGAGCAAGGGCAAGTTTTTCTACTCGAGGGTACCTCCTTTCGGCTTCCTGGAGGACCCTGCTGATGTAGTACACCGGATGCTGCGCCGCTCCTTCTCTGATCAGAACCGCGCTGATGGAGTGTTCAGTAACCGAAAGGTACACGAACAGTGGTTCTCCGAGCACTGGCTTTGAGAGAATCGTGGGCCGCCAAGTATGCCTTCAACTCGGTGAAGGCAGCTTCACACTCCGCAGTCCACCGTACATGCCCCCCTTGCTGTGGGGCACCTTTAGGGCCTCGCAGCAACGTGAGAAGTTAAAACTTCTTTCAGCTGCTCGGACATGAACCGGTTCAGGGCGGCAAGGCGTCCAGTAAGATGCTGGACGTCCCGTACCGTCTTCGGACTACCCATCTCAAGTACGGCCTGGATCTTCTCTGGGTTTGCCTCTATTCCTCTGTTCGAGACGAGGAAGCCGAGAACTTACCCAAGCGCACTCCAAACTCACATTTGGACGGGTTGAGCTTCATGTTGTACTTCCGCAGGGTTGCGAAAGTTTCTTGTAGGTCGAAGATGTGGTTGGTGCTTGGAAGCGTCTTAACCAGCATGTCGTCGACATAGACCTCCATGTTGCGCCCAATCTGCTGCTCGAACATCCTTTTGACCAGCCACTGGTACGTTGCGCCAGCGTTCTTTAGACCAAAGGCATCATGGTGAAGCAGTATAACCCTAGGTCTATGACGAACGTGGTGGCGTCTTGGTCCGGGGATGCATGCTAATCTGGTGATAACCAGAGTAAGCACCCAAGAAGCTAAGAAGCTCGTGCCCGGAAGTTGCGTCCACCAACTGGTCGATGCGTGGCAGAGGGAAGTTGTCCTTGGGCGTTGCTTTGTTGAGATCTTTGTAGTCCACACATACTCGCCATTTGCCGTTAGCTTTGCGCACGAGGACCACATTGGAGATCCACCTTGGGTATTGGGCTTCTCGAAGAAGTCCCACAGACCGACTTTTGACGATGTGATCCTAGATGACGGTCTTCCATTCTCGGTTGATGGGTCGCGTCCTTTGTTGAACCGGGGGGACCCGTGGGTCCAATCCGAGGCGATGTACCATGACATCAGGGGAAATGCCTGGTAGCTCATCATCAGACCACACGAACACATCCAAATTGGCTAACAGGAAAGTCCTGTAGCGCTGCTGTTCGGAGTCTGTTAGCAGAGCGCCAATGTAAAGCACATGTTCGGGGTCATCATCTACCTGAATAGGTAGCAGATCTTCTGCAGGCGTTCCTCGGCTAGTGGAGGGCTGATCGGTGGATGGCGGAACTTGGTCCGGTGTCGTGAGTGGTTGCTTATCTCTTAAAGAGAGAACATAGCATCGTCGAGACTCGCGCTGACACCCGAGCACCTCGCCTATCTCGCTTGGAGTTGAAAACTTCATCTTCTGATGAAGAGATGAAGGTACTGCTCTGATTCTCCCGATCAGGCCTCTGCCAAGGATGGCGTTGTAGCCGGGCATATTTTTGATGACTAAGAAGTCAACCACCTTGGTCACGATCTTTGGAGCCGTCCCTAAAGTGATCGGGAGGCGAACTCTTCCCATGGGCTGCACCGAAACCCCCAAAAATCCGAACAAGGGCGAGTTAACCGGGGTGAGTTGATTGGTTTTTATGCCCATAAGGACAAATCAGTCATAAGCCAAGACATCGGGGGCGCTTCCATTGTCCACCAAAATCCGACGCACATTACAATGATTGATGGTGGCCGAAATGACCAACGCATCGGTGTGCGGGGTAGTAACCCCTACAAGGTCCTCGTCCGAGAAGGTTATAGCCTCCTCGGACGGTGTGCGTGCAGGACTGGTGGGATATGGAGCCGGCAGGGGTGCCGAAGGCCTATCCACGACGTGCACTCGCCTTGCATAATCGCGTCGGCTTCGAGTGCTCTCTCCGCCCGCGCCGAAGCCTCCCGCGATCACATTGATTTCTTGCCCATTGGGCTCGTTGTTGACCGGCTGCTCGGGAGTTCGCTCTCGGCGTGTGGGGCGTTCTTTATTCCGGCGCACATATCCCCTGAGGTAGCCGCGCTTGATAAGGTCTTCGATTTCGTCCTTGAGCTGGCGGCATTCGGAGGTGTCGTGGCCGTGGTCATCGATGGAAGCGACAGTACTTTGCTTGATCGCGCCTCCGAGGGTCGGAGCGCATCTTTTGTGGCCACCGAAAGAATGGTTCATTCCTGATCTCGGCCAGGATTTGTTCGGACGCCACAGTGAGGGGAGTATAGTCGGTGAAGGGGCGCGGTCGGCACGGCGAGTCACTATTGCGCCGCCCTTTCTTCTGATCACGGTCGGAGCCGTTGTTAGAAGGTCTCTTCTTGTCCGACTGTTCCCCTGCTTTGCTCGGTATGCAGCCAAGCTTTCTTCACACGCTGTGTGGCGTTGTGCGATAGAAAGCAGCTCGGTGAGAGTGGAAGGTTGCTGGACGCCAAGGGTCCTTTGTAAAAAGCCGTTGCGAGTGCCCTGGATGAGGGCACTGGTGGCTAGAGGGACGTCCAGGAGTGAGATGCGAAGCGCCTCTGTTCAGAACCTTTTGACAAAGTCCCAGAGTGCTTCGCTCTTCTTCTTACGTATAGTCAGGAGGGAAGCCGCCGTTCGCGGCTGTGACCTCCCACCAAGGAAGTTGTCCCGAAAGGACTTCTTCAATTGGCGGAAGGAGGAAATGGAGCCCGCTGGCAGAGTCTCGAACCATGCTCTGGTGGTCTCCTTGAGAGTTGCAGGGAAAGCTCGACACTTGGCCGCGTCAGATGCCCCGTGGAATACCATGTGCGACTCAAAGCCGTGGATGTGGTCGGCCGGGTCGGTAGTGCCGTCGTAGGGTGCGATGGTGGGCAGGGGGAGCTTGGGAGAGACCCGGGCTTCCAGGATCTCCCCACTGAAAGGGGAGCGGAAGTCCAGGTCATCCTCCGCTAGGGCTTTCCCCTCCGCACGCTGAACCATTGCATCCACGCGGCGCTCCAGGTCGACCACACGACGGAGGCGTTTGGCGAGCTCCTGCTCAGAATGGACGGAGCCTTCTTGGCCGGTGCCTTGGGAGTTGGCTCCCACAACCGAGCGTGGCGGACGAGGGGCGACTACAGAGCGACGGGGCGAACGGCCTCGGCGCTCCGGTGCCCGTTCCTCGGACGGGGCTCGGTGGGATCGGCGCGGTGAGTCCGCTTGCTGATCCTGGGGCACCGGAAGGACTCGAGATCATTGGAGGGACGATCCTGCCTGCCTCTCCCGCGGCAGGGAAGGCTCCGGGGCTGGTGGTAGAGCCAACTGAGCCTGTAGGGCCAGGCAGAAGCCCGTCAACTACTGCATCTGCCCCCGGAGTTCAGCCATCTCCAGGGCGGTTGCTGGCACAAGGGCCGCTGGTGTAGGGACGTCATTGTTTACGCCAACGGGGGCGACGTCGACGTCAATGGGAGAGGCACGACGGTGAGAATCTGCACATGACTGGTGAGATCTTGTCGCCCTGCTCCCAATGTTCTTGTTAGAGGATCGTCCGCGAGCCATGGCTGTGTCGTTCCCACAGACGGCGCCAAAAGTGTGGAGGCATTTCCTTGATTGGGCCGGAGCCTGGTGGGCCTACACTCGAAGAAGGAGGAAGGATGCTGGAGGAGGACAAAGGCCTGCAAAACCAGAAAATGGATCAGGGGGGCCCGGTTGAATAACCGGGGAGAACCCTCCGATGCCTAAGTCAGTAGGTGACTGGAGAGGACAGGAGTTCTCGTGTATGAAAGTGTATTCGTATGAGAGAGAGAGCATGCCCCTGCATGGCACTATACCTGTGCCTTTTATAGGCGTGGTCACGGAGGTAGATGGTCGTAACGTCTCCGGATCGTGCCCGGAAGGGTGCCTTGATTGGCGCACGTAACGGGGAGTTACACCTTCAGACGCCCATTGGAGTGCTTGGCAGTTAATGCACTCTTTGATCGTGGGGCGCGTGGCCTGCGGCAGTTACAACCACCATGAGGATCCGAAGAGGCTGCTCGGAGGCTCTTGTCTGTGAATAAAGAAGGTAGCCAGCTCGAACAGGTGTGACCCGCTGCTCGGCGGCTATGCTGGCAGTTCGGTAGGCCGGAGCTTGGACCGCACCGTCCGGGAAGTACCGGTCAGAGCGACCTGGGAGCTCGACGGTGCTCTGGCCAGGGCGATTGCCTTTTGGGGCCCTTTGCGCGATCCTCGCGGGGTAGTGGCGCAACACGGAGAGGCCACGTCCCATGGGGGAGCTTTAATGGGCGTTGATGGATCATGATGGGCCTAGGTTGCAGGAACAGCCACCACAAGGGGGAAGCCTAATTATTCGAATAATCTTAGCTAAGATGGTCTCTTGTCATATATGTCTAAGTGGATCCCATATTAAAATGGAGGATGGATTGAGACGCAGCAATTGGTTTTGAATAGAATGCTCTATATATATATATATATATATATATATATATATATATATATATATATATGTGTGTGTGTGTGTGTGTGTGTGTGTGTGTGTGTCTGTGTCTGTGTGTGTGTGTGGAAATGGATTTATAAATAAATCACAAATCCTTTTAAATTCTCTTTTATCATGTTTTCTCATATTCTTATAGATTCATATTGCTAATCCAAATCTCGTCGAATGCTACGCGAGCGATAATGATGAGAGATGAATCGGCAATTTGCATAGCGCATACGTGCCAGACACCGAAGTGGCAATAAGTGTTCTGCCTCCGAGAGTCGAAGGACTTTAGGTCTATTGTGCGCACCGTTTGACTTCGTCAAACGAAAATGGAGATCGGGTCGGGACCAAGATCCCGTCGTTGCCTAAACGCAACGGTGTCAATTACATCTCTCTAGGAGAGAAAACCCTTGATTAATCGCCAGATTAGAAAGTCTTATGACCTTAAAATGGAAACATCCAATAAAGATGCGAAGTGCGTGCTGAAGTGAAGCTGAAATAACAACAAGAGAAATGTCTATTGAAAAGCATTTGATCCTTTGTGATTATTATCATCTTTTGTACAATTGTTGGAGGCTTTTATTCACTTATTCATTTGATATTTGTATAGTTGTAGTTATGCTAGTGAGTCGGCAAACTGCTGAGTCGGCCAGGCTACTGAGTCAGCCAGGCTGCCGAGTCGGCAGATTGCTGAGTCGGCAGGGTCCTGCTGAACTGGTGAGTCGACAGACTGCTGAGTCGGCAGGGTCCTGCAGAACTGGTGAGTCGGCAGACTACTAACTCAAATGAGGTGGCAGAACCTTACTGCAATATGAGTCGGCAGGCTGCTAAGTCGGCCAGGCTGCTGAGTCGGCAGACTGCTGAGTCGGCAGGGTCCTGCTGAACTGGTGAGTTGGCAGACTGCTGAGTTGGCAGACTGCTAACTCAAATGAGTTGGCAGAACCTTACTGCAACATGAGTCGGTAGGCTGCTGAGTCCGCAGACTACTGAGTCGGCAGGGTCCTTCTGAACTGGTGAGTCGGCAGACTGCTGAGTTGACAGACTGCTAAGTCAAATGAGTTGGCAGAACCTTGCTGCAACATGAGTCGACAGGCTGCTGAGTCGGTCAAGCTGCTGAGTCGGCAGACTGCTGAGTTGACAGGGTCCTGCAGAACTGGTGAGTCGACAGACTGCTGAGTCGGCAGACTGCTAACTCAAATGAGTTGGCAGATGCTTATTGCAACATGAGTCGGCCAGGCTGCTGCAGTGATGCCGAATCACTTAGCCAACATGATTTTTGAAGTCTTTTAATCTTATAAAGTTTTTTGGTCTCATAAGGATGCGCGAGAAAATTCGGCAGCACCTCCTCTTACTCATGGCGAAAGAGGAGGGCACAGTACTCATCCACCATGATAGAGACGGCACCAAAACGACGTGTTAGCCGCATGTGGCGTCACCTGAACAACACACGGTACTAATTCCCGAGGCTTGCCTATGAGGGAGCTGATGCGTATCGGGACCGAAAACACGTAATCTCATAAATCAAGGCTTGCCAACTCATCATGTACGAGGCCTACCGACTCACTGATTCAAATCTCTTCACCGATTCAGTGAGTCGGGAGCCAGCTGAGTCCTTGCCGACTCACCCGCCAGAAACATAAAACGGTTTAAACTTTACGGGAAAAATTCGGCAGCACCTCCCTTGGACTCATGAGATGCGGGGGAGGTCGCGGTATCCATGCACCATAATGGAGATGGTACCAAAACGGGGTATTGGCTGTGTACGGCGCTACCCAAATGGCACATGGTATCGGTTCCCGAGGCATGGCTACAAAGGAACCAAAGAGTACCGAGACCAAGACCAATCCGGTGGACAATCCGACGATGTACGAGTCTCGAAACTCGGGCATAGATATCATATTATCTAACCCGAGGCCTCATAGAATCTCATTTCCATGTGAGTCGGCAGGAAAACTGCTCTGCATGCATGAGTCAGCAACAAGCAGTTCTGCCTGAGTGAGTCGGCAACCCTCATTTGCAACGAAATGACATCCAAATCACGGTGGAACGGCGTGAAACTTTTATGAGAGGGACTGAGGCGTATATTGATCGATTTCAATTCTTTTCACGGGCGAAAAGCCATGCCGACCGGTCTCAAACCGCTGAAAACACGCGTTCTGCCTGGTGAGTCGGCAGCCAGGCAGAACTGAGTCGGCAACGTCCATTTGTAAAGGGACGGCCACTCAAATCATACCGGAACGACACGAAATTTTTATGGAGGGACTGAGGTATATCCCGGTCAATCTCAATCTTTTACACGAGAGAAAAGCCGTGCCAATCGGTGTCAAACCGCTGAAACACGCGTTCTTCATGGTGAGTCGGCAGCCAGGCAGAACTAAGTCGGTAACGTCCATTTGTAAAGGGACGGCCACTCAAATCACGTCGGAATGACACAAAATTTTTATGGGGGGGGGGGGGGGGGGGCTGAGGTATATCTCGGTCAATTTCAATCTTTTACACGGGCGAAAAGCCATGCCGATCGGTGTCAAACCGTTGAAAACAGGCGTTCTTCCTGGTGAGTCGGCAGCCAGGCAGAACTGAGTCGGCAACGTCCATTTGTAAGGGGACGACCACTCAAATCACGTCGGAACGACACAAAACTTTTATGGGAGGACTGAGGTATATCTCGGTCAATTTCAATCTTTTACACGGGCGAAAAGCCGTGCCGATCGGTGTCAAACTGTTGAAAACACACGTTCTGCCTGGTGAGTCTGCAGCCAGGCAAAACTGAGTCGGCAAAGTCCATTTGTAAAGGGACGACCACTCAAATCAAGTCGGAACGACACGAAATTTTTATGGGGGGGACTGACATGCATGCTGGCCGACTTCAGCCTTTTACACGAGCGAAACGCCATGCCGATCGGTCTCAAATCGCTGAAAACCCACTGCCCAGGTGAGTCGGCAGCACTTTGAAGACTTGGTTCTCAAAACACAGGAACCACTTGAGTGTCCAGTCGAGATGATAGACTTTTTAACATGTTAGAAATCCATTTATAGGCTTGAATAGGGCATAGGTATCGTTTACCTAACCGTTCGTGTTCAAAACCGCAAGAGACAGTGATTCGGCAGCGAATATTCAAGCTCAAATCAGATGAAATAGAGGAAATGCTTGTTAGACAAAGGGGGTTTGCAGCACCCCCATGGTGGGTGGAGGGCTGTTAGTCCCATCTAGGGGTGGCACAGGGAATGGACATTGAGTTGTCCACCCTTGGGCGCCCCAAAACTCACATCCAGGTGAGTCGGCAAGGGGGCTTCAAAGGCCAAGAGCAGAAGGGAAAAGAACGCAGCAAAGAGAGAGGCATATGCTCAAGCACCAAAATATACACATTAAAAAAAATATTCAACACATGCATTAAATGAAAGGAGCATCACATGACTTTATCTATTATATTCTATTCAAAAAGAGAGGAGGCATTAAATGCCATTCTCTTCTCACGGAGAAGGGGAGAAGGACATGAAGCATAGATAGGTACATTGATGGGACAAGAGACATGGGAGGAAGAGAAGAACATAAATAAAAAAAAGAAGGGAGGAGGGGGAAACGATGGCTCCTTCTCTCCTTGGAGCTCTCTTCTTCCACTCTTCTTGGCACACCTTTTGAGGAGATGGAAGAAGACTCTTCAATACTTCCTTTCTTCTCTTCTTTTGCAGCCACGAGAAGCCCTCCCTCCTCGTTTTTTTGTTCTCTTCTCTCTTCTTCTTGGAAACCCACGCAGGAGCCCTTTCTCTTCCCCTCTCTTTTTTCTCTTATGGCTTCTCCTCTCCTCTTGTTTCTTTGGCTGCTGCTGCCACCCCTTTTTTTCTCTTCCCAGATAGACACCCCCTCTTCTTCCCCCTTCTTACGTAGGAAGAACCCAGGAAAACCTCAATTTTCCTTTGCCCCCCTCTCCAAGCAAAGGCCAGCCCCTCCCCAAAAGGTCCCCACCGTCCAGAAGCTTCTCTTTGCAATTAAGCACTTTTTGTAGTGGGGAGGTGAGGGGTCCCTTAAGATGACCCCTTGCATGGGGTGCTTTGGGTCATTAAATAGTGGGCCTATTTGTAATGGACTCACATCTTGTTCCATTTTTTTTTATGTCCACAAATGCCCCCTACCCAGGGGTGGTGCAAGTGAGGGACGAGCGGAGCGACACCCGTGGGTGAATCCGTACGACGTCAACTAGGTCTCATTCTCAATTTATAGCAATTCAATTCATCAGCACAAACGGTCATTGACTTGTTGCCATGCCAACAGTCTTGTGGTTCGCCAATGTATTGACGGTCTCCTGGCTTTGTCTATTGTGTTCATACTATTGTGCTCAGCTTGAGACAGTTGACGTCGACGTGAATCGGCAACCTCCAGGCTCGCTCGCATGATAAACAGGCTCCGCTTTGTCAAGTAGATCTTTTAGAAGCTTTCATGAGTCAGCAGACTCTCTATTAAGTGGCCTTTTGGAAACCCTTCTGTTCAGTGGCCTGACGATTCGGCAAGCCTCATGAGGTGGCTAGCCCTGTGATTCGGCAGCCTTCTGGCATGTTAATGTCGTGACTCACTAGCGTTGTTTGTCGATGATTGTTATGATTTGGTGGCCGTCCTCTTCACCAACTTGACGACTCGGCGGTTGCGTGAGTCGGCGGAACTGCAAGTTTAGCAAGCGTGGTGATTCGGCGGCCATTCCCCCCTTGTCGACGTCACGACTTGTCAGCTTCATGAGTTGGTGGAACCATGAGTCAGCATGATTCAACAGGCCTAGTGAGTCAATAGCACTGCGAACCGGCATCCCTCCTTCCTATCGGTGCTAAGAGTCGACAGCCTCGTGAGTCGATGAAGAAACCCAATAGGGCAATGAAGACCATTGAACTAACAAGTTACTTGAGAGCTTGTGGCCTTCATGAGTCGGCAATAGCACTGGGACTGGCGACTTTTTTCGTATTGCTGGGATTTTTGACCCGGTGGGACGTCTGTAATGTAGGATTTTTGGAAGCCTCCTTGAGTTGGCGAGAGCCCTAAATCAGTAGCCTCTTTCAATTGGCAAGGCCATGTGAGCTGGTGGCCTTCATGGGTCAATCGTCGACCATTGGGTTATGTTGGCCTATTGTATGAGAAGATGGGGCATGCTGGCTTGATTTGTGAGTTGGTAGCTCCTTCTAGACTCAGTAAGTGACATTGCTGCTTCCTTTCTTCTGAACCATCTTACTGACTGGTCGCATTGAATGCGCAACAATCTGAGTATGCAGTAGCATTGAGGTCTTAGTATGATGAAGTAGACCACTTTCACGTCGTTGTCACTGATTGTGATAACCAGACTGCCGCTTTGGAGATCTTGTAGCTCTCATTAATGCCACTTCGCTCATAGCTAGATTAATGTGCTCTTGTCTTCCTCTCTTGACTTTTGTTGTGTCTGGGTATCGACAGGTTTCTTCAATATTCTCCACCCAGAAACTTGAAAACTGTTAGAACACATCATCTGTTGACACATGCTTCGTTGGTTGTCGACTAACTCTATCAGGAATTTCCCTCCAGAGACTTGAAATTTGTTAGAATCCACTTCGCATACAACGAAGTATTGCTTTGTCCCCTATGAGATAGAAATCCGATTGGAATGAAGACAATTTCAGCTAGCACGAAGATGAGCTTTGGCTGGCATGAATACGAAGAGGAGCCTCGGCTAGCACTGACATGAAAACGAGCCTCGGCTGGCATTGACATGAATATGAGCTTTGACTGTCGTGAAGATAAACTTCAACTGGCATGAAGGCGGGCTTCGGCTAGCAGTGACATGAAGATGAGCCCCGGCTGGTGATGATGACTAGCTTCGGCCGGCACTGACATGAAGATGAGCCTTGGCTGGCACTGACATGAAGATGAGCCTTGACTGTCAAGTACCACTTCTGTCAGGATTTCCTTTCTAGAGACTTGAAGCCTGCTTGCCTTTGGTATCTATTTTTGATTGATTTTTTTTTATTTTCACATTATCGAATTGAGCGCCCTTTCGGGTTTTCACCCAATCCAACCCCTCTTGCTTTTGCCTATGCGCCCTTTCGGGTTTTCACGTAGCGGGGTACCCAATTTTTCTCATGACGCCCTTTTGGATTTTCGCCATGACCGGGTTCTATCTCGTTTTACTCTTGTCCAGGGGAGACCTAGACAAGTCCAGCGAAGCACCTCTATTTTAAGCCTCTTTTTTTTGTTTTTTTTGTATACATATATACATATATGTATATATATTATAAGGAGAGATTCATGAGTGGAATATAATGTCACGTCCTAATAAAGGCTATTTATTGGGAAATGACAGAAAACAGGCACAAAGTAATTACATTAACGTTTATTCATTATAATGCAGTATGCGGAAGTCTTATTACATAAAGCTCCTCATTACACACTAAGTGAGGAGTAAGGATGAGTAGCTACTACTCATAACATTTTACAAGTACGCAACTAAAGCAGTAAATGGTTGGTTGACTCGTCATCGGTGTCCACTCTACACACAGCCCATTTTATACTTCTCCCTCATCTTGATTACCTGAAAAGGGAAGGATGGGTGAGCTAACTAGCCCAGTAGAATTCAAATCCTTAAATCAAAGGATCAGGAACACATGATAATTTAGGTAAGAACATGAATGGTATCAAGAACAGGGTCAGATAACCAAGAGAACATGTCAGTGAATGTATAACAGTAGTATGAAAACATAGGCATACTCAGAAATTCATATAAAGGCTCATGTTCGGAATCATATAAATATTCACACAGGACAGGTAGTAGGATGATCATAACTAGGAGATAGTGATGCAATGTCAAACATCTTGGTGTCCTTATCTCTCTAAGACAAGGATCGAACGGACATCAAAGAGGTAATACCATATCTCAGAATAGTAGCTTGATACAGTGATACTAAAACTCAGGTCATGCTCAAGTATATAGCTCAAGAATTGGTTCATATATCAGTTCACACAATACAGGAAGTATGATGACCATAATCAGGAAATAGTGATGCAATGCCAAACATCCCGGTATCCTTATCACTCCCGTACGGCCCGTAATGAATTCGGGTGCTCCTCCCAGGACTGGACCAGCCCTATTTGCACAGGCATATCAGTTA
Organism: Colocasia esculenta; assembly: GCA_014218235.1. NCBI lineage: Eukaryota > Viridiplantae > Streptophyta > Magnoliopsida > Alismatales > Araceae > Colocasia > Colocasia esculenta. Next base: position 168,553,538 of record CM024755.1, read on the forward strand.
GGTGGGGTCCAAGGACCCAATAAATGTCATCATCATAAGTTTATCATATCTCACAAGGTGTTCAAGCCTTTGAACTCTCAAGTCATCAAGTAATATAAACTTAGTTGTCGAATACAGGAGAATGGACTCAACGGAGTACCATTTGGAGTTGACGATTTCAAGGATAATTCAATAATGAGTAAGGTATCCAAAGTGGGTAATCTTTATGGTAGAATGACAGAAAATATCAAAGTAAATAAGAGGGTAATTTGGTAGGCTATTAGGATGAACTTTGAACAAGGATTTACACATGTAAGAGTGCTGAAATCCAAGGCAGGACAGTAGCTGTCGACAGGAAGGAAGGATCTGTCGACAGATGGCACAGACAGAGCTCAGGTTTGCTGGCTCTGTGGGTATCTGTCGACATATGCATGGGATCTGTCGACAGATCCACACAGTCCAGAAACCTGGAGTTCTGGAAACATGCGCCTGTCGACAGCTCTTGGGCTGGCTGTCGACAGGAAGCAGCAGAACTTCCGTAAGTATGTTTAAATCCATTCTAAGCACCCTAATTATAGATCTTATAATTCAAGGCATGATTGATATCAAATGGAAGAGTCTAAATAGAGTTTTCACAGTGGTTTATAAACTAAACAGTCGAGATGCAACAAGAGATTGATAATTCGAACTTGGTCGGCTATAAACTAATGTAGTGTAGTATTGGAAGCATGAACTTGATAGCAATGGTTTATTGGAAAATTCCTATAAGATGGACACTAAAACTCAAGGTATTTCATGAATCCAAGTCAATGTTCGAATTATCAACCATCTAAACCGAAATCCTCACAATGTTCTAAGGATATGTTTACTTCTACCAGAACTCTATATCATGAACTTGAATCAAAGGTGGAAGAAGAAGAAGAGATGATCTGGAGGTAAAATAAGTATCTCTTCCTCCCTAACGTAAGAATATTCATCAAAAGTAGACGAAAACTAGTAAGATTACAGTTATATCAACTTGGCTACTCAACACGAGTTATTTATCATGTGTAGAGAACATGATTAAGGAAAAGGAGATGAATCCTACCTTACTGAAGAATAAGCCTTCACGTTTTCCTAACTAAAGAACCTATCCCAGGAATAGAAATGCTTCTCCCCAAAGGTAATGGAGTTCCAGTAATGTTTACACCGAGGTGAGAGCAGCTACAGTAGTAAAACAAGAGTAGAAGTATATTGCAAGTGCGATGGAGCTTGCAACTTCCAGTAGCTCCTCCTACAGCAGACCCAGTAGCTTCTCCCACACTCTTCTAGGAACAAGGAGCAGTGGAAGATAAGAACAAGGGTGCAAGAACAAGAGAAAATAGTAGAAGCTTGCGTTAGAAAGGTTTGCAAGCTGTTTACGGTACAGGTTTTATAACCCCAAGCTTATTCATGCACAAAGACACGTCAACCATGAGATGTCATGGTAGAAACCCTTTGGTTTTTACCTTAACACGTTGCACATGCAAGGATTCTCAAGCTCCCACGTAGTTAACCTTTATGATTACCCCAACCTTAGGTGTGCTGGCCTCTCCAAGGCTCTACACGTAAGTACCCAGAAATTGGCCACCGTAATTGGCCCTTAAATCAGCTGGCCCAAAGATCCCTATGAAAACCTATCCAAATGGTGTCCATTTGCATTGAAATTTTAACCATAGACTAATATAATGGTTTTACAAGTAATGATTATTTTTATTCAATTTTTAGAATTTATTTTACAGTAGGTGAAAAATCACCCGAAAAATAGTCGCGTTGACTGTACCTTGAAATCCGTACGTCGAAAAATTCAGATAATTACATATTTAATTTCTCCACATTTTTCTGGAAATTATGATGTTCTCGGATTTTTATTTCGTTGTCATTTTCCGGTATCGCCCTGTGGAGGCACACACTTCGAGGTACGATACTGGAATAACGTTCATTACCACTAATTAAGTCTATCATTTAATTATCACAATTTAATAACAACCCTAAGGTATTTTAACCAAATTATTTCTATTTTCTTAACATTTTAAATTTCCAAGGCGTTACATATAACTCGACCACCAATCATACCATGATGTTGATAGATGGTGTGGGGTTATTTAGGCAGATTGCAAAATGGTAATCTAGAAAACCTATGTGCTAGCTTCAGTGGGTGTTCTAAAGGTAATCATCTATTGGTTAGCCAAGGCAAGAAGTCAAGACTAAGCTTTATTTGGAGTTTTGAAAAGGTAGAAGCTATCTAAACTTAGGGTCCCAATTGGCGAGAGTAAGTGTATATATGAGTGAGGTATAGATGGCAAGAGACAGCTTGTCTAAGTTTTGAGGTTTTGTTTTGACTAGAGAGTGCATAGCTAGATTCAGAGAATGTATAGTAAAAAGGGAATTTCTTGAAAGAGTAGAGATGGAACTCCCCTTCTTGCCATTTTGACATTTTGACTTCATTTATTTTCTTTTTTTTTATCGCATTACTGACCCAAGTGCCCTTTCGGGTTTTCACCGGAGTCAGCCCCTTCTTGCTTTTGCCTACGCGCCCTTTCGGGTTTTCACGTAGCAGGGTTCCCAATTTTGCCCACGACGCCCTTTTAGGTTTTCACCGTGGCCGAGTTTTTCTTGTCCTTTTATCCCTACTTGGCAGTGAAACCAAAGTAGGTCCGACGGACATCTCTATTTTTAACCCTTTTGTTCATCATTCATTTTTATCATTTTTTTTAATACAGAAATGTCGCAGGATATACATTGCAAGCATACATTCAATAGTGTACCCTCAAAGTTCTTGAACATGACAGACTAGAGGGTGTATGTCTTCGAGGCAATGTCGAATTTAGCTCCATGAGTTGTGGGATCTTTCTAATGTTGAAGCATAATGACGCCATCTCGAACCATCGACCAACGTGAAAGTAGCTCCACCATATTGTCTTGGGGGATCTTGGGCATGGAATGGCAAAGCTCGATGTTAAATCCCCCAGACCGCCGCTAAAAGGGATTTGATAATATACAGTTCCTGCAAAATAAGCTGGTTATATAAACATCGAACGTGACAACCCGATTCTAACTCTTAAATCCTCGAAGATCTCACGTGGCAATTGCCCACGGGCTGAGATTGAACTACAATACTTTTCTTGTAGTTGCAGCTCCTCGGAGATAGATGTTTATACCATTGGAGACCTCAGACGCGGAACTAATCCCACGAACTGAGGCTGGACTACGGTATTTATCCCGTAGTTACAGCTCCTTGGAGATGGATTCTTATATCCTTAGAGACCTCAGACGCGGAAATAATCCCACGAACTGAGGCTGGACTACGGTATTTATCACGTAGTTACAACTCCTTGGAGATGGATTTTATATCCTTAGAGACCTCAGACACGGAAATAATCCCACGAACTGAGGCTGGACTACGGTATTCATCCCGTAGTTGCAGCTCCTTGAAGATAGATTCTTATATCCTCGGAGACCTCAAACGCGGTACTAATCCCATGAACTGAGGCTGGACCACGGTATTATCCCGTAGTTGCAGCTCCTTAAGGGTCGATTCTTATATCCTCGAAGACCTCAGATGTGGCAACATTTCACGATCTGAGGCTGGACTACGGTATTTATCTCGTAGTTGTAGCACCTTAAGAGTGGATTCTTTTTATATTTTTAGAGACCCCAAATGTGGCAACATTTTACGATCTGAGGCTGAACTGCGGTATTTATCCCACAATTGTAGCTCTTGGTAGATTGATTAAGAATTCGAGTATGGGAGCCCAACACGTGGGCAGAGAGACTCGACTTCTTAAATCAAATGTTCTACTTTCTTTTGGTGCATTTCTTTTGTCCTGTTCATATTTTTGATTAATTTTCTCTTTTCTTTCTTTTTTTCTTCTTTTTGTCTTTGTTTTTCTTCTTTTTTTCTTTTCTTTCTTCTATTTTTTCTTTTTTATCTTTTTTTTTTGAACAAAATTTCATTCCATCCTCTTTTTTAATAATTTCATTTTTTCCATTGATCACTTTATTATTTTCTATTCATTTTGTCTCTTTTTTCTTCTTTTTTTTAATATATATTTTTAGAGACCTCAAATGTGGTGAACATTCTACAAAAAGAGGCTGGATTACGGCACTTATCTCGCAGTGTCTGTTTAGGAGGTCAATTTTGATTTATATCTTTGGAGATCACAGCTGTGAGAAATATTCAACAACTGAGGATGGACTGCGATATTTATCTCGCAGTTGCTGCTCCTTTGAGGTCAATTTGTCTTTTATCCCTGGAGACCCCAGATGTGAAAAATGTTCCACAAATTGAGGATGAACTACGACACTTATCATGTAGTTGCTACTCCTTTGAGATTGATTTAATTTTGAATCCTTGGAGACCCCAGATGTGGGAAATATTCTACAAACTGAGAATGGACTACGGAACTTATCCCGCAGTTGCAGCACCTTTGAGATTAATTTGATTTTAAAGTTCTTTTGCTTCAAATATCTTTTAGTCAGTTTTGGGAAGCATTGGGCACAGAGACCCGATTTTGAAATCATGAGGGCATGGAAGCCTGATTCTGAAATTACGAGGACACGAATGTCTATTTGAAAACATGAAGGCGTGGAAGTCTGATTTTGAAATATATGGACACAGAGGCCTAGTTTAAAAATATGGGGGCGAAGAAGCCCGATTTGAAATTTGTGAGGGCATAGAGGCCTCGATCTTTTTATTAAACATGTGGGCGTTAAGGTCCCATTTGAAAAACATGATTTTGAGTTTTGAAACATGAATTTTAAAATATGACTTACGCATCGTTACTTTGAAAACGTTGATTTTGTAATTTGACTGGCAAATTGTCATTTTTTGAAATATGAATTTTGAAATATGATTGGCAAATTGCCAGTTTTGAAATATGTCTTTTGAAATATGATTGGCAAATTGCCAGTTTTGAAATATGTCTTTTGAAACATGATTGACAAATTGCCACTTTTGAAATATAACTTTTGAGACATGATTGACAAGACGCCATTTTTGAAATATGACTTTTGAGACATGATTGGTAAGGCGCCATTTTTGAAATATGATTTTTTTTGAAATCATGAGCGACAAGCTTGCCGATTTGAAAACATGACTTTTGAAAATATGATTGGCGAGTCGCCACTTTTGAGATATGAGTTCTTTTGAAATCATGAATGACAAGCTTGCTAATTTTAAAATATGACTTTTGAAAACATGATTGGCGAGACGCCATTTTTTTTGAAATATGATTTTTTTTAAAATCATGAATGACAAGCTTGCCAATTTTAAAATATGACTCTTGAAAACATGGTTGGCGATACGCCACTTTTTTAAAATATAAGTGTTTTTAAAATCATAAATGACAAGCTTGTCGATTTGAAAACATGATTGGCGAGTTGCCACTTTTGAAATATGAATTCTTTTAAAATCATGAATGACAAGCTTGCCAATTTTAAAATGTGACTTTTGAAAATATGGTGATAATTTGTCTTTTTTTTTGAAGTTGAATAAGGATAAATCCTTCGTCCATTTTATTAAGGATCCGGAAAAAGAATATGCACTCAAAATCCGGTAAGAAAATCCATGTATGCATATGCACATAAGTGGTGAAAGCTCGGTGTGATATGATCATGCTGGCTCATATCATCGCCCTGCAGAAAATATGTAATTTTGTTGAGGTATTATTTGTCTCAGAACTATAGTCTGACTAGCGGTATAGTTGGCCTATTTACTTTTGCTGCTCGTCATTGACGATAATACCTCAGGTGGCCCTAAAAGAGCCGATTGAGAATGCCTCATGCTGGGTGGTCTGTGTGACTACCTTAGCAAACTACTCTTTTTCTTCCTTTCTCTTTTCATCATTTTTTTCCTCTTTTTTTTTGAATGAGTATTTACATAAATGGACATTATACGTTCGACTGGCATCTATCGCAGAATAACTCACTTTCGGTGAGTTGGCCTTTGTTTGCTTGCTTGTGATGGGCAGAAAATCTTAAAGTTCCCCAGGGTACATGGATTTCCTCCGTGCGTTGAACATCTTGAGTTGCATATGCTCTTCGGGCTTGAATATCATAGGTTGCATTTGCCCCCATATTGGCTAGCCCATTTGCCGTATGCTCTTCTTTTCTATTACATTGGAGTCCCGTGAGGGTGCGACGGGTCCACTTTGTACTCACCCACTTGTAGTTCTTCTTTCCTTATTAATGCTTCAATTTTGTCTTTGAGGACATAGCAGTCCTCTGTAACATGTCCCGACAGTTGATGATATAAGCAGAATCGGGGATCGTCTTTCTTCTTGATGTCCTCTGCCCTTCTACGCTAGGGTGGGCTGATTTTGTTATGTCGACGGGCCCATTCAAAGAGGGTCTGTGTCTTATCTTTTGGAAATGAGTATGGCTTTTGCATCTTCTCTTGTAATGAACCTCTTTTATTTCGCTTCATTTGTTTGACGAAAGGAGAGCCATCTTCACTCTTTTGTCGTGTGAAGGCTTTGAGGCTCACAGTATGAACATCTGTAGGTGTTGGTCTTTTCCCAAACAATCTGTTTTCCTGACTTTGATGCATTGACATGGGGATGTTTGGACAAGAATTGTTCAATCTCGGCCACAACTTTATTTAGCCGGTCGAAGGACTTAATCTCAATGCCGATCATCTTTTCTAGGACATGCATGCCCAGGTTCTGCTTGCAAATTTGAACGGCGTCTTCTGGATGTAGTGGTCGTCTGCATCTCATGCTGAGATCTCTCCACCTTTTAACATAGTCAAGAGCTGATTCATTATCTTGTTGCCTGGTTGCATATAACTCGACCAGTGTGATTTCTCTTTCAGCAACATAGAATCTTTCTATGAACTTCCTTTGCATATCTGGCTAGTCTGTAACGGACCCGACTGGTAAATTTGAATACCATTCGAAAGCCAGTCCAGTTAGGGAAGACCAGAAGAATTTGAGCAAATATGACTCGTCTGTGGCCAAATCTCCCATCATATTGACATAATGTGCAACATGTTCTTTTGGCAATCCTTGCCCATTGAACTTTTCAAACTTGGGCGGTTTGCTGACGCCAGTAGGTAATCTTTTTGCAGCATGGCACACAGGGTATGGTACCCGGTACACCTCAAAAAGGGCTTGATTAGACTTGTCCATTGTAGATAGCTTAGTTTCTATAATCTGTTCCAACATTTGTCTATTCATAATTAGCGTCTGGACCATGTCTAGATAAGGAGGATCTGACTGCATCTTAGCCATAGTGGCAGGCCCTTGATGTGCTGCTTGGCAGGCTATGGACTGCTCTGGGGCTATTTGACATGGGATGCCCCCAGTAGTGCCTGATGTTGGCTGGAGTCTTGTTGGATGCAGTAGAGTATCAGAGAAGCTGGTGTCAACTTGTGGTGCCCCCGTCATACCCCCTGCTTTTTGTAATATAAGAGGGTGAGCATCTCTTTCTTCAATTTGCTTCTTCAGTATTTCAATTTCCTGTTGGTATCTTTGTATCAACGCTGCCACAGCAGGATCATACATATGAGTGCTAGGGATATTAGATATCACTTCAGCTGGAGCCCTTGTTGGAGGGATAGGTGGCAGATTGTTGATATTATCAATTTCTATTATATTTGCACCCCCTTCTTGGATCACTGAGACTATCGGGGCTTTGCCCTTAGCTTCTTCCCTCCTGACAGGAGGATCTGACTCTTCATTGAGCCTTTTCAATTCATCTTGTTCAGGGGGCATATCCCCGTGTCGACGGACCACACCAGTCATACAACATGTGTATATCTGCATAGCTTTGTCTGTTCTTTTGGCTTCTTTGCATTCTACCTCGTCCCTGGGTGGTTGCGTCCTTTCAAACCTATCCTCTGGCATCTCCTGGGGTAGCTGCTGATATAGAGAAATTACATTTATGGCTTTTTTCCGAGCTTCCTGTCGGGCTGAGGCTTCATGTGGGCATGGCGGATCCACCTTATACTCGCCCATTTGCAATTCCCCTTTGTGATCAAAGACTCCATGATGTCTTTGAAAACATAGCAGTCTTCCAAAGGATGCCCCAAGATCTGATGGTATAGACAGTATCGGGGATCATCCTTCTTTCCTGCTTGCTCATGTCTTTTGGGCACCGGTAGTGCAATTTTGTTGTATTCAATTGCCCATTCAAATAGTACCCTTGTCTTTTCCTTGGGGAATGAATAGGGCTTTTTAACTTTATCCTGGAAAGGAATGATACGTCTTGAGCCTTTGGACGTGGTGCTAGAGGCTCCAGTTGTAGATTTACTTGCATCTCTTAACAGCTCGAAGGCCTTAAGATCTTCAGTGTGTACCTCCTTTCTAGCAGGCTTCTTATCAACTGATTTGCCTCTTTGTCCCAGAAATGAGCTACGGGGATATCTTGCCAGAAATGCCTCAATTTCTGCCACAATATTATTTGTCTTGTCACCTTCAGACTTCTCCTGTTTGTCTAGCTGGTCTGCTATAGATGATGCCAGGAGATTTGGACGTGAATGTCTGCTCGACAAGGATGCACGAGGTGTCATCTGAGAAGGCGCCTCTAGAGTCAAACGCCCTATTGCATCGATAGAGTGCATATCGTGACATATGGGGTGTGGAGCTTGATGAGTATTATGTGTAGTAGGAGCACTATCACACATTTCTGTTAACTTCATCAAGCTGCTTATCAATGCTGGATCTGTTAAACTCAAGCGATTGTGGGCCGACTATAGTGTTAACCCTTCAGCTTGTGGAAGCCCTTGCCATGTTGATTGTTTCGGAGTCTCTTGACATGGATTTAAGGGTGAAATGCCCCCAATGTGGCTTGACATCGGTTGTGTCATTATTGGTAGAATTTGGGGCGGGCTGATGCTGCCTTGTAATACTCTGATTGCGCTCTCTTTTCCTTTTAATGCTATGATGTATTCATCTCTTTCTTGAATCTGTTTTCTCAACATTTTAATTTTCAGTTGGCATTTTTGTAACAAGACTATCACAGCAGGATCGTGTACAGACATGGTAGGGATGTTAGTTGTTGCCCTAACCGAAGTTTTTTTCAAGGAAATAGGTGGCAACTTGCTATCTTCCTCAAACATCATTGTCGTTGCAGTTGTGCTTCTGACCGTTGGAGTGTTGCTGTCAGTCCTTCTCCTTCTGGCAAGAGAATCTGGCTCTTCAGTGAATTTGGGTAGTTCCCCTTCTTCTTCAGGGGGAACCCCACACCGGCTAAACATGCTAGCCATATAACATGGGAGAATGCGCAATGCACCATTTTCCTGAGCCAGTGGCTCTCCACAATTTCCTCTTTCTCTTTCTTTTTCTTTTCTCTTTTCAACTATTTTTGCTCTCCCTTTTCTTTGCATTTTCTCATTTCCTTTTGATTTTTCTCTTCTATTTCCTTTCTCATATTCTTTTCCTTTATCTCTATCTTTTTCTCTTTCTTTTTCTTTCTCATTTTCATTTCTATTTTTGCAACATGATAGACCACCCTGGGCCGCTTCAAGGGAAGGTTTTGCCAGATCACAGAAATGAATGGACATAGTTCGATTAACCTCATCAGATTCTCGTATAAACGAAGGGACAAATATTGGAACCCTTCTCTTTACTAGGGGCATGTGAGCCAAATGCTCCAGATTGGCTGCCTTGTTATGGTATGCAGTGTAGCAGAAAATAGTCCCTTGTCGTGCATAAGATTTGAACACTGGCACGGGAGGTGCTGGAGCTAGCTGATCAACATCTATTTTGCCCTTTGCATTTGTTTCATTGTCTTTTTCATGTTGTAGCTTTATTGGTTTAAGGGCTTGGGTCTTCTTGAGCACCCAAACTTGCTTGAATTTAATTGACTTTGGGGCCAATTTACTTTTGAAGGTGTTGTACATATCTTTCTTTCCCTCTAATGCTTGGAAGGAATTTCTTGTTGGAACAGCCAGCACCATTTGATTTGGCTCCATTACAGCACAACCGCTCTGCAGATGGATTCTAATGTTGCCGACTAGCATACTTTTTCCAGAGCCAGAGACACGCGCCTTGAGGGGAGTGACAGTTGTAGCCTTCACAGCATTGGCTTGATGCCCCCTGGGTCCATTGGTCTTCCCAACACTAGCTTGATGCCCCCTGGGTCCCTTGTCGATTCTTCCGTTGCTACGGTTTATATGATTTACCTGGCAACTGACTGTCTTTGGTGCCTCTTCAGTTATCTCATCACTGTTGTTGTGCAGCACTTGGACGAAGGCCACTCCCAAGAAGTTGGGGAATTCGACCACTGGAGGAAAATCTCCGAAGCGAGTCGGCACAGCAAGATAGCCATACCGAGCTTGGTCCCGAACAATTTGCGGTCCAAAACGCACTTCAGCCATGGGTCTGTTAGTCACCTGCAAGTTAGTTCAAACCAGTAGTCAGTATGGAGTATGAAGGCCACAGGGCTTTCTATTCTGGCGAAGGGATGAAGGGAAGTTTGGTCCCACCGGGCGTGCCACGCTGTGGAAATGGATTTATAAATAAATCACAAATCTTTTTAAATTCTCTTTTGTCATGTTTTGTCATGTTCTCATAGATGCATATTGCTAATCAAAATCTCGTCGAATGCTACGCGAGCGATAATGACGAGAGATGAATCGGCAATTTGCATAGCGCAGGCGTGCCAGCCACCGAAGTGGCAATAAGTGTTCTGCCTCCGAGAGTCGAAGGACTTTGGGTCTATTGTGTACACCGTTTGACTTCATCAAACGAAAATGGAGATCGGGTCGGGACCAAGATCCCGCCGCTGCCTAAACGCAACGATGTTAATTACATCTCTCTAGGAGAGAAAACCCTTGATTAATCGCCAGAATAGAAAGTCTTATGACCTTAAAATGGAAACATCTGATAAAGGTGCGAAGTGCGTGCTGAAGTGAAGCTGGAATAACAACAAGAGAAATGTTTATTGAACAGTATTTGATCCTTTGTGATTATTATCATCTTTTGTACAATTGTTGGAGGCTTTTATTCACTTATTCATTTGATATTTGTATAGTTGTAGTTATGCTAGTGAGTCGGCAAACTGCTGAGTCGGCCAGGCTACTGAGTCGGCCAGGCTGCTGAGTCGGCAGACTGTTGAGTCGGCAGGGTCCTGCTTAACTGGTGAGTCGGCAGACTGCTGAGTCAGTAGACTACTAACTCAAATGAGTTGGCAGAAGCTTACTGCAACATGAGTCGGCAGGCTACTGAGTCGGCCAGACTGCTGAGTCGGCAGGGTCCTGCTGAACTGGTGAGTCGGCAGACTGCTGAGTTGGCAGACTGCTAACTCAAATAAGTTGGCAGAACCTTACTGCAATATGAGTTGGCAGGCTGCTGAGTCGGCAGACTGCTGAGTCGGAAGGGTCCTGCTAAACTGGTGAGTCGACATACTGTTGAGTCGGCAGACTGCTAACTCAAATGAGTTGGCAGAACCTTGCTGCAACATGAGTCGACAGGCTGCTGAGTCGGCCAAGCTGCTGAGTCGGCAGACTGCTGAGTTGACAGGGTCCTGCTGAACTGGTGAGTTGGCAGACTGCTAAGTCAAATGAGTTGGCAGAACCTTACTGCAACATGAGTCGGCATGCTGCTGAGTCGGCCAGGCTGCTGCAGTGCTACCGAATCACTTAGCCAACTTGATTTTTGAAGTCTTTTAATCTTATAAAGTTTTTTGGTCTCATAAGGATGCGCGAGAAAATTCGGCAGCACCTCCCCTTACTCATGGCGAAAGAGGAGGGCACAATACTCGTCCACCATGATGGAGACGACACCAAAACGAGGTGTTAGCCGCATGTGGCGTCACCCAAACAACACACGGTACCAATTCTCGAGGCTTGCCTATGAGGGAGCTGATGAGTACCAGGACCGAAAACACGTAATCTCATAAATCAAGGCTTGCCGACTCATCATGTACGAGGCCTGCCGACTCACTGATTCAAATCTCTTCACCGATTCAGTGAGTTGGGAGCCAGCTGAGTCCTTGCCGACTCACCCGCCAGAAACACAAAACGGCTTAAACTTTACGAGAGAAAATTCGGCAGCACCTCCCCCGGACTCATGAGATGCGGGGGAGGTCGCGGTATCCATCCACCATAATGGAGATGGTACCAAAACGGAGTATTGGCTGTGTACGGCGCTACCCAAATGGCACACGGTACCGGTTCCCGAGGTATGGTTACAAAGGAACCAAAGAGTACCGAGACCAAGACCAATTCGGTGGACAATCTGACGATGTACGAGTCTCGGAACTCGGGCATACATATCATATTATCTAACCCGAGGCCTCATAGAGTCTCATTTCCATGTGATTCGGTACGAAAATTGCTCTGCATGCATGAGTCGACAGGAAGTAGTTCTGCCTGAGTGAGTCGGCAGCCCTCATTTGCAGCGGAATGACATCCAAATCATGGCGGAACAGCGTGAAACTTTTATGAGAGGGACTGAGGCATATATTGATCGATTTCAATTCTTTTCACGGGAGAAAAGCCATGCCGACCGGTCTCAAACCGCTGAAAATACGCATTCTGCCTGGTGAGTCGGCAGTTAGGCAGAACTGAGTCGGCAACGTCCATTTGTAAAGGGACGGCCACTCAAATCATACCGGAACGACACGAAATTTTTATGGAGGGAACTGAGGTATATCCCGGTCAATCTCAATCTTTTGCACGAGCGAAAAGCCGTGCCAATCAGTGTCAAACTGCTGAAAACACGCGTTCTGCCTGGTGAGTCGGCAGCCAGGCAGAACTAAGTTGGCAACGTCCATTTGTAAAGGGACGGCCACTCAAATCACGTCGGAATGACACAAAATTTGTATGGGGGGGACTGGGGTATATCCCGGTCAATTTCAATCTTTTACACGGGCGAAAAGCCGTGCCGATCGGTGTCAAACCGCTGAAAACACGCGTTCTACCTGGTGAGTCGGCAGCTAGGCAGAACTGAGTCGACAACGTCCATTTGTAAAGGGACAACCACTCAAATCACGTCGGAACGACACAAAATTTTTATGGGGGGGACTGACATGCATGCTGGTCGACTTCAGCCTTTTACACGAGCGAAACGTCATGCCGATCGGTCTCAAATCACTGAAAACCCACTGCCCAGGTGAGTCGGCAGCACTTTGGGGACTCGGTTCTCAAAACACAGGAACCACTTGAGCGTCCAGTCGGGATGATAGACTTTTTAACATGTTAGAAATCCATTTATAGGCTTGAACAGGGCATATGTATCATTTACCTAACCCTTCGTGTTCAAAACCGCAAGAGACAGTGATTCGGCAGCGAACATTCAAGCTCAAATCAGATGAAATAGGGGAAATGCTTGTTACACAGAGGGGGTTTGCAGCACCCCCATGGTGGGTGGAGGGCTGTTAGTTCCATCTAGGGGTGCCACAGGGAATGGTCATTGAGTTGTCCACCCTTGGGCGCCCCAAAACTCACATCCAGGTGAGTCGGCAAGGGGGCTTCAAAGGCCAAGAGCAGAAGGGAAAAGAACGTAGCAGAGAGGGAAGCATATGCTCAAGCACCGAAATATACACATTAAAAAAAAACATTCAACACATGCATTAAATGAAATGAGCATCACATGACTTTATCTATTATATTCTATTCAAAAAGAGAGGAGGCATTAAATGTCATTCTCTTCTCATGGAGAAGGGGAGAAGGACATGAAGCATAGATAGGTACATTGATGGGACAAGAGACATGGGAGGAAGAGAAGAACATAAATAAAAAAAAAGGGAGGAGGGGGAAACGATGGCTCCTTCTCTCCTTGGAGCTCTCTTCTTCCACTCTTCTTGGCACACCTTTTGAGGAGATGGAAGAAGACTCTTCAATACTTCCTTTCTTCTCTTCTTTTGCCGCCACGAGAAGCCTTCCTTCCTCTTTTTTTGGTTATCTTCTCTCTTCTTCTTGGAAACCCACGCAAAAGCCCTTTCTCTTCCCCTCTCTTTTTTTTCTCTTGTGGCTTCTCCTCTCCTCTTGTTTCTTTGGCTGCTGCCACCCCTTTTTTTCTCTTCCGAGATAGACACCCCCTCTTCTGCCCCCTTCTTACGCAGGAAGAACCCAGGAAAACCTCCTTTTTCCTTTGCCCCCCTCTCCAAGCAAAGGCCAGCCCCTCCCCAAAAGGTCCTCACCGTCCAGAAGCTTCTCTTTGCAAGCACTTTTTGTAGTGGGGAGGTGAGGGGTCCCTTAAGATGACTCCTTGTATGGGGTGCTTTAGGTCATTAAATAATGGGCCTATTTGTAATGGGCTCACATCTTGTTCCATTTTTTTTAATGTCCACAATATATATATATATATATGCTCGACATGCACGGTGCTATTGCCTTCTTAATTTTACCACTTGTTTCGTACAGTACTTCAATGCCATGATGGGTGTTAAGTCTCTGATATGGTGGGGACTAACTAACTTGAAGAAACGCACTCGGGTGTGTAATTTTCATCTTCGTGGACTGGGCCCGGCTTGCTTGAGCTTTGTGGCAGATCTCTCCATTTTTTGGGCTAGGTGGGCCGATACAGTAACCTTGGATCCTTAATGGGCCGGTACAGAAGGCTTGGGCCCGGATCCACAGCACTGCATGATGCAGCCGAAGCAACCTCTTTTCCTCGCACTTCTCTGATCTGTTGCCTACAGGACATGATTAAACTAAAATCCATCAGAAATAGATCTATAAGAAGTTGTAGTTGTAGACACATATTTTTGATTCATAAGTTGAATCATTTTTTTTATTCATCTTGATAATATCTCAAATTGATTATCGTTATTGAGCCCCCTTGGCTCAATATAGGCTCAATATGCCTCAGTTTTAAACCCAATCTCATCTTGAAATCCGAAAATCCATATCACTTAAACCCCATGCATGAATTGCATAAACACGTCATGGCCATTTGAGGCTTTATCTTGATCTCCCTTCATGATCGGGTCACTGCATTATGATGTGTTACATCAATATGATATGATATTACACATTCATGAAATCCCATGTAGTCCACAAGTAGCACATCTTTTGTCATCACTATCATCTTGGTAGCCGCATTTGGATGGGTTTTAAAATTTTCTTTCCACCGAAATTTCTTTGTAATTATCTTTGGAGTGACGTAAAACTTGATTTTTGTGGATTTATTTTCCAAAATTCTATTTTTTTTCATGATTATACTCTGCGAGTGAGATTAGGGCTTAACCAACGTGAGTCTGCTCTTCATCTTCAAACTCTCTCTATGTTGATTTGTTGGCTGGGAGTGATTTAGCTAGGGCATCCTCTTCTTTTCTATCTCTTATTTATTTATTATTCTCTCATCATGCATAATAGCTTGGGCTTTTCTTTCATTGTTTCTTAGATAGAGCACGAAACGCACACCTGTTCTCCACCCACGCAGCGGTTAAAAATCCACCTTCATCATGGTAAGGTCCCACCGATTTGCTTGCCTATTCATTTGGAGGATAGATACTTCACTCAAACTTTGCTTCTAATGGAATTTTGCCTTTGTCAATCACTTTTGCAGTTTCAAATGGGAAGAACAACGCGAGGCCCTCATCTTTTACCCGGCCGAAGAGCGAGGAACTCAAAGAAACATGCACGAACTCCCATGCGGAAGGAAGAACATGAGCAGACGTACACATGGTATCATGAAAGTGTCAACGGTGACAGACGCGTTCTCAGCTAGCTAGCGACTCTCCTTGTTCCTTCTCCATCAGATTCTAAAGTAATTAGCTTTCTTTTAATTTTTTGTATTTCATATAATTATCTTAGTGGCAATCGATAACATCCTCTTTTCACATACTTTTCTCTGGAGGTACATCCCCGTGGTTACAGTAGTGTTCTTCCTCGAAAAGCAGATGTCCTTAATTGGTAACAGGGCCCACTGGGTTCATACGTACACAGCACTGCTGCATCTCCTTTTTTACAAATTATAAGAACACCACCACCTCCTTTTGTTATGGATCGCCCAGATCTCATCACTCGCAAAACTAAGTGGATTCGCGCTCGATTAATTTGACACCATCTTGTAAGATCTGCTTTATAATTATAATTTTCCTAGTGCTGCATGCACATACCCGGTGCCTTCTTCTTACTTCTCTTTTCAATTAAGTATAGTGGATGCGGGCGGTTAAGGCAAACCCCACACGCTAAAGATCATTTCCAACTTGATGCGAAGGGGGACAAAAAGAGGAGAAGCAGAAGAAGAAAAAAGAAAGAGTAAAGAAAAGCTGATGGAGTTGGTGTGGCCAATCTGTTGCAGTAGAATGACGAAAGATGAGCTGAAACCTGAACCCATGTCCATATATATATATATATATATATGATCATAGTAAGCACACTAGAAGCTCTCTGCTAACTAACAAGATAGGCATGTATGTACTTCTCATGCTTGGAGATTACTTGTGCTTATAATAATACTAAAAGCTACGTACATATGCATATGTGTGTGCATATGCTGACTAACAAAAGCAGGTAGATGCTTACCTTCCCAAGCACACCCAACCCGGTAGGGAAGGTTCTCTTGCTTGTGGAGACGAGCACTCCTTTTTCTAAAAAAGACAGTATATATATCAAGCCCCGATGCACTTTAAAAAGCCCGGGATATATGTTACGTCTGTATAATACCCAACTTAATATATGAACGGCAACTTTGTGTTGGTTGGCTCAAATGCTCCTGACGCAACCCCTTCTTTCCCCCTCGGCAGTTGCACTGAAACAACACTAATTAGAACGCATGAAATTAAGAAGAGTTGTGGTGAAGTAATCCCTAAGCAATGAGTGAGGCATGATCTTTAGCAGGCTTTCCCGTAGAAAGAGGCAGGCACACGCGCACACAGACAGAGAGGGAGTTACATAGCAACCCTATCTGGCCCATGCATGTGCTCATGCTGAAGGGAGGAAGACTTCCTTTTTCTGCAGAGACTTGTAGGTGAGGAAAGAAGAAACAAAAAGGAGGTAGAGGAAGAGAAGCCACAAGGGAGAAGAAAAGTGCAGGGAACGTGAGGCCCCCATGCATATATGCTGTAATTAATAAACAGGCTTGGCCTTGGTGTACACATTCCCCACCAAATGGACTGGACATACTATACCCACGCAGATATACTTGCTTTTGCTTCCTGTGTTTCCAAGAAGAATATGCGCGCTCTCACACCCACACCCACACAGTTGATTAATTTGTTTCCTTTTCTTCTAAAGCCAACGGGAGCACAAACAGTTGCTTTGAGTTATTTAGCTAGGTCAAGTGGCCCCAAAAAGACCTCCTCCTATATCTCCAGACTAGTTGATCTAAAGGGTGAATTGGACAACTGTGAGGCAGTCCCTGCAGGCCAGTAGTGCATAACTCTCTGCACTATGCTTTGTTTCAACTTGGCTTTGATTCCTCAAACTTAATTACTTCTAGCCATGGTTGGCGCACACACGGCCTGCTTTGTCCATCTGAGTTTGCTGATGAAAGAAGCCTTCGAGAGAGTAGTTATTGGGAGAGGGAAGAACATGCATGCATAGAAAAGAGCGAAGGGAGATGACCGAAAAAGGGCAAAACAGGTCTCACAAGGAGATGGGGATTTGCATAGAGATGTGAACTTACGGATTGTAAATTACCGTTCCATCAATTCCACTAAAAACGATATTTATCATGAAATAATTAATTAATGATGGTTTGCACTTTTTGCCGACCACAGATTCGGTGTGATGTTCTTGGCCGTTGAACAGTCTCGCATATTTGTTAGTCAAAAGAAAACAGGTAGCTAGACATCTTTTTCTTCTAACTGGGGATGGCCTAGCTTAATTTGCAAGTAATCTGATCAAAAGGCAAGCCAGCTAGATATATAGCTAGACAATTCATATGGCTGTGATCTTTGCCGTGAATTAATCTATCTTTATTATGCTATATATATTATGACAATATATATATATGTAAGAGAGTACTGTTAATAAATAATTCTAAATGAAGATTAGGATACACCAATTACACATGATGTATATGTATATATATATGTACAATGACGTGATCACCCTCTTCATTGATTCTCTTAAAATTTTAAGTTTACTAATAATTTCAACAATCAAAGCGAGTAGTGAGGATGTGTCGGACCCATTTGTATGTATATATAATGGCCAATGAACAAGTAGGGGTGTTATCTATACTTGATCAAAGTGTTGTACATGTATAAGGCCCTGGACTTTTCTTCTTCTTTCCTTTTGTTGCTTTCGTTGAAGTCACCATCTTTCTCTTCCCTCCTAACTTATCTCTCATTCGTTTTTTATGAGGAGAAATACTTAAAAATCATTGAGCTGCCCGCCTATTCTATCCGATCGCACAAGAAGATAGATCTCACAATCATAACTTTAATTGTTTGCAGATATAAGAGGCATACAATTGCGACAGACACAGAGAGTTTCTAACCATATGCCGTGCCTAAACTTTTCTTCTTAGAGTTAAAAAAGAAGGTTTCAAAGTTAGGATATATGAGAAGCAAGATGGCAGCTTTCGTATGAAAACAAGGTCAAGTTAGACACCGGCGAATGAACACATTTTAGCAGATATCACATTGAATCAAGCACACAATAGTAACCATATGCACCTGAATGCTTCCGTATGCACCTGAATGCTTCCGTATGCACCTGAATGCTACCATATGCACCTAAATGCAACCATAAGCACCTGAATGCAATCATAAGCACCTGAATGCTACCATATGCACCTGAATGCTACCATATGCACCTGAATGCAACCATATGCACCTGAATGCAACCATAAGCACCTGAATGAAACGATATGCACCTGAATGCAACCATAAGCACCTGAATGCAACCATAAGCACCTGAATGCCACCATATGCACCTGAATGCAGAACTCTCATGCGGTTCGTACGATTGTGTTGGGGGGGGGGGGGGGTTATAACCTAGCAGAACTCTCATGCGGTGCGTTCTGGGTGAAAAATTGTCCGAAAAAATATGGTGACATTAGAAATGTAAATATCCGGATTTGTTGATGTGCGGATTTCGAAATTAAGCCGACGCAACTATTTTTCAAGTGATTTTTCACACAGTGTAAAATAAATTCTAAAAATTAAACTAAAATCACTATAATTTATAAAACTATTACATTAGCCCATGGTTGAAATTTTAACACATGCTATTTTTTATTTTATAGTTTTTCTAAATATAAAAATAAATATCATTATATATATACATACTAATGTCTGTCGGGTTGGGAACTATACCGCCCTGGGAAATTTTTATAGTTGAAAAACATGAATAATATGGTTATTATATCTGATTATTATAATGAGATTGAAATAATTAATATTTGGCGTACATAGAAATACGCGCTCCGACAGGGCGACACCGAAAAACTATAACGAAAATAAAATCTAAGAACACCATAATTTTCAGAAAAAATATGGTGACATCAGAAATGTAAATATCTAGATTTTTTGACGTACGAATTTTGAAATTAAGTCGACACAATTATTTTTCGGGCGATTTTTCACACAGTGTAAAATAAATTCTAAAAATTAAACTAAAATGACTATAATTTATAAAACTATTACATTAGCCCATGGTTGAAATTTTAACACAAATATATATCATTTGAATGTGTTTTCAATAGGATCTTTCAGCCAGCTGATTTTTAGCCCATTTACGGTAACCATTTTAACCAATTATTCCTTGCTTTACGTAACCATGGTTACGTAAGCTTAAACTACTTGGTTTGGCTGGGTTACACATTAGTTATTCAAGTGAATATGGTAGCATTCAGATGTATATGGTTGTATACAGGTGTTTTTTTTTCAAAAAGTACAATAACTGTTATGTATGGTTGCATTCAGGTGCATATGGCTACATTCACGTGCATATGGTTGCATTCAGGTGTATATGGTTGCATTCACGTACATATGGTTGCATTCACATGTATGTGGTTGCATTCAGCTACATATGGTTGCATTCAGGTGCATATGGTTGCATTCACATGTATATGGTTGCATTCAGTTGTATATGGTTGCACCTGAATGCAACCATATGCACCTGAATAATATAATTATTAGACCTCATTATTATTATGAGATTGAAATAATTAATATATGGGATTAATTGATATTAATAAATGTTATCTTAGTGCCGTACAGAAAGATGTGCGCTCGGACAGGGTGACACCGAAAAACTATAACGAAAATAAAATTCGAGAACACCATAATTTTCAAAAAAAATTGGTGACATTAGAAATATAAATATCTGGATTTATTGACGTACATATTTCGAAATTAAGTCGATGCAACTATTTTCCGGATGACTTTTCACCCAGTGCTTATGTTTGCATTCACATGCATATGGTTGCATTCAGGTGCGTATGGTTGCATTTAGGTGTGTATGGTTGCATTCAGGTGTGTATGGTTGCATTCATGTGCGTATGGTTGCATTCAAGTGCTTATGGTTGCACTCAGGTGCATATGGGTGCATTCAGGTGTTTATGGTTGCATTCAGGTACATATGGTTGCATTTAGGTGCTCATGGTTGCATTCAGGTGCTTATGGTT
Source organism: Colocasia esculenta (assembly GCA_014218235.1). Classification (NCBI taxonomy): domain Eukaryota; kingdom Viridiplantae; phylum Streptophyta; class Magnoliopsida; order Alismatales; family Araceae; genus Colocasia; species Colocasia esculenta. The sequence continues at coordinate 168,574,009 of CM024755.1, forward strand.
GCATTTAGGTGCATATGGTTGCATTCAGGTGCTCATGGTTGCATTTAGGTGCATATGGTTGCATTCAGGTGCATATGGTTGCATTCAAGTGCTTATGCTTGCATTCAGGTGCTTATGGTTGCACTCAGGTGCATATGGTTGCATTCAGGTGTTTATGGTTGCATTCAGGTGCATATGGTTGCATTCAGGTGCATATGGTTGCATTCAGGTGCTTATGGTTGCATTAATCAGGTGTATATGGTTACATTCAGGTGCTTATGGTTACATTCAGGTGCATATGGTTGCATTCAGGTGCTTATGGTTGCATTCAGGTGTATATGGTTGCATTCAGGTGCTTATGGTTGCATTCAGATGTTTATGGTTGCATTCAGGTGCATATGGTTGCATTCAAGTGCAAGCATTCAGGTGCTTATATATGGTTGCACTTGAATGCAACCATAAGCACTTGAATGCAACCATATACACCTGAATGCAACCATAAGCACCTGAATGCAACCATATGCACCTGAATGCAACCATATGCATGTGAATGCAACCATATGCACGTGAACGCAACTATATGCACCTGAATGCAACCATAAGCACTTGGTGAAAAATCGTATGCACCTGAATGCAACCATATGCACCTGAATGCAACCATATGCATGTGAATGCAACCATATGCACCTGAATGCAACCATATGCACCTGAATGTAACCATATGCACCTGAATGCAACCATAAACACCTAAATGCAACCATATGCACCTGAGTGCAACCATAAGCACTTGAATGCAACCATACGCACCTGAATGCAACCATACACACCTGAATGCAACCATACACACCTGAATGCAACCATACGCACCTGAATGCAACCATATGCATGTGAATGCAACCATATGCACGTGAACGCAACCATATGCACCTGAATGCAACCACATACATGTGAATGCAACCATATGCACGTGAATGCAACCATATGTACCTGAATGCAACTATATACACCTGAATGCAACCATATACATGTGAATGCAACCATATGCACGTGAATGCAACCATATGCACGTGAATGTAGCCATATGCACCTGAATGCAACCATACATAACAGTTATTGTGCTTTTTTGAAAAAAAACACTTGTATGAAACCATATACATTTGAATGCTACCATATTCACTTGAATAACTAGCGTGTAACCCAGCCAAACCAAGTAGTTTAAGCTTACGTAACCATGGTTACGTAAAGCAAAGAATAATTGGTTAAAATGGTTACCGTAAATGGGCTAAAAATCAGCTGGCCGAAAGATCCTATTGAAAACACATTCAAATGATATCTATTTGTGTTAAAATTTCAACCATGGTCTAATGTAATAGTTTTATAAATTATAGTCATTTTAGTTTAATTTTTAGAATTTATTTTGCACTGTGTGAAAAATCGCCCGAAAAATAGTTGTGTCGACTTAATTTCAAAATTCGTAAATCAAAAAATCTGGATATTTACATTTCTGATGTCACCATATTTTTCTGAAAATTATGGTGTTCTCAGATTTTATTTTCGTTATAGTTTTTCGGTGTCGCCCTGTCGGAGTGCGCATTTCTATGTACGCCAAATATTAATTATTTTAATCTCATAATAATAATCAGATATAATAACCATATTATTCATGTTTTTCAACTATAAAATTTCCCAGGGCGGTACAATCGCCAACCCGACAGACATTAATATGTATATATATAATGATATTTATTTTTATATTTAGAAAAACTATAAAATAAAAATAGCATGTGTTAAAATTTCAACCATGGGCTAATGTAATAGTTTTATAAATTATAGTGATTTTAGTTTAATTTTTAGAATTTATTTTACACTGTGTGAAAAATCACTTGAAAAATAGTTACGTCGGCTTAATTTCGAAATCCGCACATCAACAAATCCGGATATTTACATTTCTAATGTCACCATATTTTTCTAGAAATTATGGTGTTCTCAGATTTTATTTTCGTTATAGTTTTTCGGTGTCGCCCTGTCAGAACGCACATCTCTATGTAAGGTACTAGGGTAACGTTTATTAATATCAATTAATTTCAAATATTAATTATTTTAATCTCATAATAATAATCAGATATAATAATCATATTATTCATATTTTTTAACTATTAAAATTTTCCAGGGCGGTACAGTCCCCAACTCAACAGACATTAGTATGTATATATATATTTAATGATATTTATTTTTATATTTAAAATACTATAAAATAAAAGATAACATCTTTCACATCCAATTTTAAAATAAAAAATTAAAACTAAGGGAAAGAAAAAATAAACTGATGTGTTCAGTAACCGGGTAGGAAGAGTGGAGAGGGGAACCGGCTGAAGGGCCTCATGACCGGCTGCTGGGGAGTGGGGAAGAGGGACGGCAGGTGGGGGTGGGAAGAGCCACGCGTCACCATTTTGTTGGTGACTGTCTGAGTTCCCTCCTGCCGGGTGGCGAGAGGAACCGCACTCCTCAAATATACAGACGGAAACGTCACTTGCATGGAGTCTTTAATTAAGGAATTAAGCTCACCATACTGCAGTACGCTGAAGACTCCAAGTAGTGCTGCAGACAACCATAATGACTAAAAAAGAAGTTGATGCATATATATACTTGATAGAAGAAGCCCAACAAACGCCAACACTCTCTTTTTTTTTTCTTTTTTTTTTTGTAATCAGGAACCCTGTCCCGTGTGATTTTGTGGACTCAGATATTAGTATTCGTGAACTCTAAGGTCAAGATTTGACAGCCCATATTTTTCGTGTACCCGTATTATCCTTATCTCACTTGATCGAAAAAATATCGGATCTATACACTTCGAAGATTATATGTAGATCAGATAAACCCCCTTCCCTCAAGAATCGAACTCAGAATCTCCTATTTTGAAGCAAGAGTTCTAACCGATAGACCCAACCGAAGTCCTCTCCAACACTCTCTTCCCTTCCCCTTTCTTTCATCATATATATACGGCGTCATGCCGGCATAATGTCTCTAAAGAACACAGCTCCTCATTAGTCCATCCACCATGCACCACTTTCATTAGCTTGTTCCCTATCTAGACTTCTCCAACCCTGCAAACCCTGCTAGAGGTTCCGGTAAAGCAACCTGATCAGTCCCCACGCATAAGGTTGGCCCGGCTCATCGGATTGGATCGATATGGATCATACGGTTCTCCGCCCCAGTTCGAGACCACTCAATAATTCCGTATTCGCGCAAAGGAAGGCGATATTGCATCATATTGTAGACTGGTCGGTGGAGAATATGCATGCATGATGCGTACGTGTAAGCTGCATGCGCTGGTTTAACTGTTCATTCGATCGACTTTTTAATTTGAATGTATTATTATGGGTAAATTAATTAATAATTTCTGACTATAATAGAAAAGATCTTTATTATAATAGAATTTAATGTATATTATAATAAAGTGTAATATTTATTATTTATTATAATAAATTACAGTTCTATCACAATTAATTAAAAAAATCAAATATTTAGTAAACTTTTTTAATTAATTTACCCTATTATTATTCGTGATGTCTTTGGGTTTTCTTTATTGAATGAATTAAAACAGAAGGCCATGCATATGACATGACGGCCACCGGGCCACGCAACTGGCTAGGTTGGGTCTAGAGTGTACTGTGAAATGGGTTACCGAGAGTCGAGAGATCTAGTTCGGGCCCCACAAAGCGCGTGTGAGATTTTGAACTCAAACCGCGTGGGAACCGCGTTGCGGAGAAACGTAGCACTCGGTATAAACAAATGGAAAAGTCTTGTTGGTTCTACTATTTCCCCCAATATAAAAGTTTATTTGTCTTCTTATTGACTATTAACTTGTCATCTTTTAACTCGCACAACAATTTTTATTGAAAATAATATAAAAATATTTAATAATCTTCTTTGAGAAGTATAATTATTTATCTTTTTTGATTAGTTATTTATCATCATTTTTTATGAGATAAGAGTGACAAATAATTTTACGAAGAATAATGTAAACATGATTTCACTCCTATTTGAGATATATAACTATTTGATTCACTCTTAACTCACTATTTATTACCTATTAATAGGTTAAGGATGACAAATTATATATAAGAACATTTAATATTCCTATTGAGATGATATAATAGTCTGAAAAATGGTTTAGTAACACACTTACATGACACAACTTTTAAAACACCAATATTTAAAATACAGCACAACCTCCTCTTTTATGAGTTTTTGACTTCCTCCTTATAAATGATAAAAACTATTTCTCAAGAATATTTATAAGTATTAAATATTTTTGTCTGGTCGACCTTACAACTAATATTTTTTAAGAGAGAGAAAAAAACTTATTACTTTCATGGAGGGTAATAAAATTGATATGAATTATTTGACAAATAATTTTATTGTTTGATATGGTGACCGTAGTGATACGTGGTGTAAAGATTGAAGAGCTATTTCCCTCTCTCTCTAACGAATAATAAAACTTGTTATGATATGTCTCTTCTCATCTCATGTAACTTGATTCACATACAAATGATGATAAGATATGACATATATATAACATGCATAATATACGTCTCATTTATTTTTTAATATATACAACTTGTCATATATAAATCCGTATAGATATTATCTTATATATATATTTTATCACATAAAAATGAGGGAAGATACTTCACACTCATTGCCTATCTAGCTAATTAAGTTCTGAAGAAATATTCTTCGTATACGTACGTATAGCATATGAAGCTACATGCATGTCATGGCGCTGCAGCTGGCTCATGTGTGGTGTTGTCTCCACCTCTCTTTGCTTCCACCTTCCTCCTCCTCCTCCACCAGTACGAGATCGAGCCTCCTGCCTGTGTTACTTAAAAGTTTATAACCATTACATCGAGAGGGGAAACTAGCTGGCTAGTCAAATGACCCTAGTGCATGGAAAGGTGTAGATCACATCGTTGGCCTCCTCATTATAATTAATTAAGCTAGGGGTGTATATATATTATTAACAGTACTGTTGAAGAGGTTTTCTTTTGAAAATGTAGGTAATCTTTAATTACCCACGCTGTCAACACCAATTATACAGAATCGTAAGGAAATAATAGATAAAAATTTGTATCTACGATTTTTAAATTTTTACAAAAGAAAGTCAGTAGTAGTTATAATAATCATATTTTCTCGTGAGAAAGTGATCTTGAAGTACACATCTAACAGCGATTCGTTATTCAGTACTGTGCTGTGATGACGTGACACCGTAGTGTACATTGCACATCCCTTTCAGACGATGAGCAATGAGACTTTTTCTTTTGTTACAGTGGATATACACCATGTCCTTGCAGTGAAAGAGAGTGGATAGTTAATGATGTAACTTTTGGTGGAAGGTCACTACGTACCTAGCTGGGCTGCTGGATCTGGATTATGGATGTTCCATCAAGCATGGAGTCTGGTATGGATCGATCGAGTGCGCCAGGCCATATAATCTTCATTAAACTAATTAAGTAGATTGCGGAACTGTTGGCTTAACGATCCGGAAACTTCCTGGACGCTTCCTTTGTTCACTTTTGACAGATTTTGTTATTGATAGCTTTTCTTCTGATCAGCCTGTCACACGACACACTTGCCAAATTTCACCATTCACAGCTAGCAGTGTGTGGCGAGTGTTGATCAAAAGGCAAAAAAAAAATGGTTCCGTTAGAAGATTATTAATAAAAAGGTATATCCCCTTGCATCAAAACTGATGATTAATTATATAGGCTAATGGCATTCGGATATTGTCGTCAACTATGGATCGTGAATATATATATATTAGGGGTATAAACGGAACTTGATATTTTGATATTCCGACATGATTCTGATAAAAATTATCAGGTTCGGAATTGAAAAATAATACCGATAGCTTATCGGCATCGGTATCGGATATTCCGATAAACTATCGGAATCAGAATTGAAAAATAATCAGAATCGGTATCAATTATTCCGATAAATTATCCATATACTCAAAAGATAAAGTATGGTAAACACCTTAGCTTATCGAAATTTCGGTTCTGGTAATATTATCGGAATCGGAACAGAATCGAAATTAATCATTCCGATTTTATCGAAATCGAAACTATATTTCGGTTATCATAATCAGAATCAAAATCTGTATTTTCGATTCCGAATCCGACCCGTTTGCAGCCCTAATATATATGCTCAAGTGATATAGGTGGTATGATATGTAGAACGTTTATTCCTTCAAATCTAAAATAGTAGCCTACATGATAAACATAAAATAATCATTCTTATATAGGGAGGTTATTTCTTTTCTACAGGTGAAGTATTTCTCGCCAAATTTGTGTTAAAAATTTGTAGTTTTCTCGTCAATAGATATTTAATGGAATATTCAAAATTGTATATATATAGAGAGAGAGAGAGAGTGTGTGTTGTTGGGATGCCACACTGCGGCTCTACCACACCCCCAACTGTTGCCGTTGGATGAGATCCAGTGACAACGTGCATTGTGCGCTCGTACGTATATTTTTTTTACTGTCGTTAGATCCTCATCCAACGGTAACAACTAGAATACGGCGGAACGTATCGCCGTACCTCAACATTATTATATTATATATATCCTGCAGACAGCTGAAGATCAAGAGAGTGTGACAATCAAAATTTTAAAGCACAGAGAGGATATATGTACGCAAAGGCAACTATCCTAAGCAGTGAAGAAGGGTGGTTGCAAATTGTCACTGTCGGATTGCCACGGATTGAGGAGGAGGGCAAAGCACCTGGGCCTTCGATCCCATCTACATATAAATTATGGTAATGTCGGCCAGCCCCATGCTGTCTTTATTTCGTTATCTTATCACAAGAACCCTAGCTAACTACAAGTCTACACCCATCACCTTCGTCGAAATCCCAAGGGTTCTTCGTGTCAAAAAATCTTGCCGTCATACCGTGTGAAGCGGGCTGTTGTGTCCTCATGTGTCTTAATCTTGCGTCTACAGATGCCTTCTTAAATCTGTTGTTATTTTTTCACCATTTTATTAAATATTTTTTCATTTTTAAGTATTTATTAACGACTATATATATGTAGTCTTTTTTTTTTCGGTAAGTGGTGACTATATATATATATATATATGTAGTCGTTGACATATATTTAATATTTGTTAACGACTGTTAGCAACCGATAACAAATGTTAAGTAATTATCAATGACTCAATACAGTCATTGATATATGTTACTTTTGTCAAGGCTAATGTAGCCATTGACATATATTTGACGTTTGTTAATGACTTTTGTTAGTCGTTGACAAATATTAAGTAGTTGTCAATGACTCATGTGAAGCCGTTGACAGATTCTAAACATATATCAGCAGCTGAAGAGAGTTGTTATCAAATGTTTAGGTATATCAATGACTTCATTTAGTCGCTGACAAATATCGGATATATCAACGGTTAATATTAGTCTCTGATATATATTCATTGACAAATATTATTTTTCTTGTAATAAATTTTGTTTCACACATATGCTATTTTAACAGTAAATATTCTCCTCTCAGTGGTCTAGCATAGGATCCATCATGAGCTCCTCTCGTTTGGTTCGAATTATTATTTTTTGAAAAAATAAAAAAAATAATACTTGATTTATGCGCATTAAACGTTGTCTCATGCAAATGGATTCATATGAGATGAGAAGATTTCAGAATAGAAGGGAAAAAAAAGAGAAAATATTAATATTTGTCTCATCCGTCTCATGTGGACGGACAACATCCACACATATCGGAGAGACTAGCAAAACCCTAATTCTACTGATAAATACCGGTTTCACACTCGTTCATGTGTGTCTGAATATGAGTGGCAAATAACAAGTGCTTTAAAAAAAAAGTGGCTAAGATGTGTAGATTTTGTTTTTCACATGACGAGTGTCTTGAAGATTCTTGACACGGGAAAGAGGAAGAGGAATATCTGAGGAGTAAGCAATTGGTTCATTAATGATATATGGTTGCAAGGGAGATCTTGGGAGGATTGCATCTTTCTTGCCGACACCTTTATTCCAAGAGGATTATATATGAAGGCCGAGAATATTAGACTATGTTACACATTTTCCACAGCTTTGACATATACACTAAAACTCAGTTTCGGTACTACACTGACATAAGTTTTAAATTAAACTATTATATTGAGAATATTTGTTATCAGATTACTTACGACAAATCTAGTAGATTATTTATCAGATAAATATTTTTCATTTATATTTTACTCACCAAGGAACCCATGACTCGAATGTAATTCGTGAGAACAATTTACGACACTACAAGATTATCCATTTTTTATCTATCCTAAGTATAGATCCAAGGGCGGAGGGTTTCGCAGTATTAATTTGTGTTTGAAACGGACACAAACAAGTAATCTCCTAAATTGGAAAAATGAGATGGCACCGTATGTTGGCATATGGAAAGGTTGTGACAAGTATAAATGTACATTCTTTACTACCATCGTTGCGTCTAAGAAGTGGTGGGTTTTGCCTCGATGCGAAGAAAAAAGTGATCTATTTTTTTTATTAATTATTATCTGTTCTTGTCGCCATACCCCTCATAACCTCCATTTGCCGCTATGCATGGCTTTACCTCCTCAGAAGGAGAAGGAAGCAGAGTCTTCCTTTTTGCGTACAAAGGAGAAAGAGGGACGAAGAAGATCCCAGCGTGCGCATCTGAATCAGGTTCCACAGTCTTTAGACTTTGCACAGCATGGAAGGTGGAAAAATGCTTTTTGTGTGGCAAAAAAAGGTTTAATCTATTGATCTATATTGTCAGTCTATCATTCATTGTTTCTCATAGATTTATATCGTATTCGTAAGGGAATCCATTTTTTCATACTAAACTTCCTTACAGTCGGAATAAGCAGTGGCGGAGCTAGAAATATTTGGAAGGGGGGGCAATTAATAAAATAATTATTCATGAGTACTCAACGCAAGGAGGGACAATTAATAAAGTTAAAAAAAATTTCACTTACCCATCAAAAGAAATTTTATGCAAAAAAAATTAATAAGAAAAAATTTATGTAAAAAAATAAAGGAGAGACAATTAATAAATAATTATTCATGAGTAAAGAGGGGCAAAAAATAAGGTGGGGGCAATTGCCCCCCTTGACCCCCCTGCTTCGCCACTGGGAATAAGTATCTGCAGAAAAAAATCTCCTATTTTGGACTTGTTGCACGAAAACATATTCTGATGCTTTTTCGTCGTTGTCTAAATCGAACATATGTAAGTAGGAATAGAACCACAGCAGAATAGAGAGAATAAGAAGAGATAAGACAATCGATTTGCGTAGTTCGGATTGACGATGTGTCAAATTTACTTTACGGAGCTCTACACCTGTACAACTGTCTCTTCCATTATGAAGAAATCGATACAATGTCCTAAGCCAAGAAGATGACCTTAAATACACGGAATCAAAACAAGGAAACCGTCTAAAATTAAGCGTGTCGAAAGCAGTCGATCGCTCTGGACTAAAGCGGTCGACCGCTTTTCTCAGAGCGGCCAGTTGCTGCACTAGCGAAAGCGATCGACCGCTCTAGGTTGAAACGATCGACTATTTTTCTCAAAGTGACTCTACTCCGCTCAAATCTTCTTGGTACCGTACCACGAAAGGCTACGCCTCCCGCATCTTGACGCCACATGACAGAACATGTCCATAACGCTGCTGTTGTCCCATAGATGCTACTAAATTTGAGTCACATCTCAACAGAACTCAACAACTTGAAATATATAATTGTCTACAAAAATAGGAACACATCTTACAGTACTTCTGTGCATCATGGTTCGACGTATTGGTTGAATATATTTGATTCGTAATAAATCATATCGATTTAGTATATTTGGTGTATATGATATTTGAGATTTTAAGATCTGAGACATGATCGATCTGACATCATAAACTTTCTTCTGTTTTTATTTTTTATTATTAAATTTAAGTGCAAATTAAAACCAAATTAGAGTGATACGTTTCTATTCATACCCACTTGGAGGGACTAGGTCGGTCGGTTTAGTATGCCCTAATACTAATATTCTTTGAAATTTTGTGCTTTCCCCGATGAAAGAAAACACATACTTGACTGTATCATCATAGGTCGCTATTATAATAATATGAAGCACTTTGACGGGAGTATATATAAAGATGCTTCAGAGTTAAATCTGCGAACAGGGAGAGAGACGCCTGCAGAAGAGGAAAAGGGCCGGAGGCGCTTATTGCTACAGTAGCTCGCCGGAGGGTCCCCGGCGACGAAGAAGACAGGTATATATGCACCACCGATACGCGGCATACGCCCGTACATGTACATGCGTGTCCCCCATGCATTCATATCTGTTTTCTCCATCTCATCTAGCTACTGGTCTGCAGTACATACTAGATTAAAATTTTTTTCCCATCTCCATATATAGCTTGTTTGCAGACATTAGTTTTCTTCTGCTCTTATGTTTTAATTCTTCGGGGGGCTGAGAGTTGGATAAATTTGATGAGTAATTGTGAGGCCAACGTCTTGCTGATCTTGATGTGTCAGAAAAGAGGAAAAAAATTCAACTCTGATGATGATGACATAAATAAAGAATAGGTATGATTAATCATGTAATGTTCATGTGAGCTCCAAATAAACTTTGGAGAATTGGTCGATTTATATCTTTACAAAAAAACAAAACCCACAAGCCACCAGTTCAAAGATCCACTTCTTTATATCCTCGGGGACAGTACAATTAAGTTATAACATTTATAGATCTCAAATTATAAAGATCATGACAAGAACATCCATGCATTAATCCGAATGTCTTTTAGCACTTTTTTTTTTCACATATTCGAGTCTCTACAATAATTCCTTAATTAATAATTTATTTGAACAATATTCCTTGTATACTTAACACATTTATTTAATTCCCTAAAATCCTCCTTTATTCTAAAATAAGTACCGTTGTTGTACCTGTTGAAGCGAATGGCGGCTGATATTTTATTTTAAAAATATCAAAGAATTTAAGAGATCTATCTAGAAAATATTATGATTATATATATAGATAAGTTCTTATTAGGGACTCAAATATTTCAATCTTTGAAGTACCATGGGTTATCATGTCAGATAACTTTTTCCTGGGCTCGAACTAAGCGAGACAACCACTATTCCCCCATATCAGGAGACAAGTGTCTACAAATGTTCGATAGCTATTTATAAAAGGTTGTAGACGACTACTCGGAAATGATTCCATACAGATGTCAAATAAAAGTCGATTGACAAATGTTATATAGATGGTTTTTTGTAACCATATAACAAAATAACTTATCTAGAGAGAGAGAATATACAGTGGGGGGGACAGTACCGAGGAAGGGGGTTGAGAGAGAGAGAGAGAAAGAGAGCGAATCAACGGTGGTGGAGGGGCGATAGAAGACGATGAAAGAGATGGTGGTGGCGATAGGTCATTCTGCCCTCATTCTCTCTCTTACGGAGGGGAAAAGAGGAGAAGACATGCACCTTGCAGAGAAAAGGGTCTATGGCCTTCTGTTGATGGCTTTTAAGTTTGTAGATGACTCCAACCGTCTACAATAGGGTAGAATATATATATATAGGCGGACCTATATATAGTTATATATACCGTACGTGATTCTATTGAATTTTAAAATTTTATTATAAAATTGAAAATTTTTTATTATTTAATTATGATTAGAAAAATTTAAATAAGATGATCCATTGATTTTTAAAATAAGTTTATGGATGCACCATGTGTTAGCTAGCTTGTGTTCACTATCTCAAAGCAGTTTATGAATAATATATAGTATCAACAAACATATGTATTACACGGATAACTTTTACCATTAGTTCAACCTATTCTACTGTCTACATGTCATGGTACAAAATAATTCACTTGATTAATAATTAATTATTAATTCTTTTTTATGACTCCAAACCCAAATATCAACACTTGTGACTCCCCCCAACTTCCCGTGATGTTGCACCTCTCGAGAAATTAAAACATGCGTTATGGGGGGATCATGATCAACTTGGCTATTCTCCAAAAACAAATTAATTAACTTGTATAATCCTCACCAACATCCACAGAAACATATAGAGGAGAGAGAGAGAGGTCCGGACATAATTCCACCGCTGCTGTACGAGATGTAAGCGGTAAAGTTGGGTAGCTCATGCAGCAAAAGCACCTGGCCTCTTCCTAAACACCACTGACACTTGCCTCCCCATCCGCATGTATCTGCCCTTCTAACGTGTGGCAGCGTCCGGTCTTCTTGGACAAATTAATATAAGAGAGATG
>CM024755.1:168586388-168679921 GCA_014218235.1 Colocasia esculenta
CATTATGCTCCCTCTCGTTATCCTCCTTGGTGAAATATAGGTGACATCGATTTATCTTGAGAGTTGGGTATCATCCGTACATTTTCATTAGATGTGTGTTAGTCGAGCCACCTATTCTAGCTACTCTATTAGTTGGCAGCCTCTGTCCGTTGGAGAGGAGTTTCGCCACAGTCTAGGATTTGCTTATCTTAGGTTTTTGCTTATCTGGCCAGATCCTCATGGTTGTCGTCTTAGTCTTGGAGCTTTTGTATAACTAGTGTTTCTTTCTTATGTTAGTGATTTATCTTCCTTTTTGTTGCCCCATGTGTGTGGATCGGAGTATGGGTGGCTTTCTTTTGTCCGGAGTTTGCAGGGTATGGTATGTTCTGTGTTTGCAAGGTATGGCATGTTTGGTGTTTGCAGGGTATGGGTTGTTTGACACCTTTTATGTATTGTTCACCATACCTCCTTGTACTCTCCTCGTTTAATATAATATCATGTGTTTCTTGGTCAAAAAAAATATTCTTGTTGCCCACTTAAAATAAATAATAATTATTACTCCATTTTTCAAAGATCACTTTCTGCACATTATGTAATGGCCCCGACACTCGGACCTGGCTCCCACCAAGAATCCGACCGTCGGCACCGCCACCCACGGGCCCGAAGACCCGAAAGAGCTAACAGACCAGTCTAACAAGATATGTAACAGAAATAAATGACGACAACAAGCACTAAAATATACTAACAAGTGAAGGAAAAACGTCCAACACAGAGTACGAGTCTAGTACAGTCCCAAAGTAACAAAGTACAAGTGTAGAAATAAAAGAGAATAACAGGTCCCTTAGGGGCATACCCCAAGGGTGATGAAACAAGTACAAGGGAACACTGCTCAAGGAAGACGCCGACTACTACGGCCCCGTCTCCTCAGCTCTCCGCGGAGGGTACTGCTGTGAAGTCTCACCTGTAAAGAAGGGAATGAGCTTCATGAAGAAGCCTAGTATGGACTACCTATCTCCCACTGGTTCTAACAACAGAATAGACATATGTGTATAACTGAAATTAAGCAAGTAAATCTATTCTACTAATAGAGTAAGTGCGGAAGCGGAAAGTAACTACACGACCATCAGTCTAAAACAACGTCAGGACTGGAAACCCGTGTAAACCACAGCACTGGGACAATCCCAAGGCTTCAACGCAGATAGAGAACAACTGTCTGGATAACGACACTAGCCACGGAAGGCAACTACGACTATTCAACCAGTCAGGTGCGCCACGTGCCTTACCCTCGACCACCAGTCCATGGCTAGCACCTCTCATCGGAGTGAGACACGGAACTACAAGTAACAACACAACTGCCGTAGTCTGGCCGGACTACGGTCCCACGCCTGGACCTTCTAGATGGTATCGGAACCACGTAGAGTGAGGCAATGAGAAGGACTAGCTGATCTATGCCAGAAGAAACACCCGAAACCACCTCAGCGTCCCAGACTCAACAAGAGAGCTCTGCAAATGACTCTACGCTGATGTCCCCATCGTTTTCTCCTCTGCTACTAGAGTCTGTAACTCGAGTTCACCTGCCACCTGGAGAACTCCCTCAACAGACGCGCGGGGACCGGGGGTCCAGGTAATGGTAACAACCTCTCAACGGACAAGCCAACAAGTGCCTAGCACCGGACGAACGACTAGTGTAGGACCGTGCTAGGAAATAGCATAGGTGCCAAGAAACAGAGTCGTAGTGGAACGGAAACTCCGAACATGTCTCCTGTCACTCTCTATCTGAGAAGGCGATAGGGTTACTATCGCTTTCTCACAGAAGGCGACACAAGGGCTGTCGCCACCTGAAGGCGACACTATGTCTGTCACGACCTGGGTCTGAAGGCGACAGGAAAACTGTCGCGAGTTGGGTCGCGACCATAGTCAGAGGTCCGAGTGACCGTCCAAAACCTCCCACAACCCATAGGGGAAACCAGGCATGAAGGCAACGGCTACCCTTTCGCTACCAGAACACGACGGGGTGTGGCGTCGCATTCACACCAGAAGGAGACGGGTCGACCTGTCGCGATTGGTTCTTGTCGCGACCACAGACAGACACACCCGAGACATCCAAAACAAGCCAGAAACCACAAGTCCAGTGAGCATAGAGAGAGGGGATCATGTAGGACGATGTAAACACAAGATTTAAGCTCAAACCACCTTCATCCACACCCATGCATGTCAAGGATATGCATCTACACTCCAAAAACCTCACATGCATGCATTATGGAGCACTCAAACCCAACTCCCAATTCAAACACAAACAAGCTAAACATGCAAACAACAATCCTAGCAGGCTTCTACTAGCTTGGAGGAAGGGGTTCGAGGGTCCTAGCATGGTAGAACTAGGGGAAGCCAAGCGTCCCTACCTCAAAAAGAAGAGCCAAAACGTTGAGGTCTTCTCGTGTGCATGGCCACCTCCTCCTTGCTCCAAACTCCACGGTCACGTCGTCCACGAGCCACGAACATCCTCCTACACACCGGAGAAGAGGATCATCACCTCAGAGGGGAGAAAGCCACGCCCACGCCAGAGAAGAACACCACGTCTAGGGGGAAACACCTCACACACCACCAACAACATCACACTCTCCCCATGGAGCAAACACACACAGAGGGGGGTCGGAGGAAGGAAGGAAGAGGAAGAAGAGGGAAAGAAAGGGGAAGATTTGCTAGTCTTGCACAAATAGGCCACAGATCTGAGAACACGACAGCTAACCCGTCGCGTTCACTTACTGAACATGACGGCTAACTTGTCGCGACCCCAAGGTCATGGTCACACTTGACCAACGGATCCGTAACGTGTCATCCTCGCAGACCTGACACAATGAATGTGACATCTAACATGCCGCCTTTATCTGTCATCGCTTGACACTTGTCCCAACTGTCCCAATAGCAAAACGACAAAACTGCATGCTGCGGTCAGAAGGCTGAACGCGACGACATGCCTATCGCGTTCCAACCAGAACGCGACAGCCATCCCGTCGCCTTCAAAAGGCAATGGCCCGATATGTCGCTACCTTCAGCAGAAGGTGGCTGACTAAGGAAAAAGGGGATGTTATATAACTATTGGAGAAAGAAAAAAAAATCACATAGTCCAAGTGTCTAAATTTGACTCAAAGGTGGTATCCCCATAAGCACATAGAGAGCCCATCCAGCCTAAGAAGGCAAAGTTAATAAAGATGCTATCATGTCCCAGATCACCGCCTATGTGGAAGGATCTCGAACTCGAAAAAAAGTCTCTACAACAAGGGAACTCGAGTAGTTGGAAAGCTACCAAAGGACTCTCCCTGGAACAACGCTATACCAAACAATACTCAAAGGATCCCTGCAAGGCCATAAGGAGATATCATCTGATTGAGCTTCTATCCAACATCTTAGCTAGTAAACTCCCATTAGGATTATGACTAAATTCAAAGATAAGGAGGGATTAAGATAAAATTAAATAGTCTCGTGTGATCCACTCAAGGCCCACAATAGACCTCCGAATACTAATAATGAGTCTTAACCGAGAAGCATATATCTCGGCCTATCCTTTCCTCTATTCGACCTTTATGGAACCAATAAAGGAGCACACAACTATATAATCCATGGGATCTCCCTTCGAAAAAAAGGTAACTCTTAAGCACACCTTAGACCCTCAAACAGGTGAAAAGCGATCCTACATCTTCTAAGTCTCTCTATCCTCTCTTATCTTTTGCTCTCGTCCATCACTGACTTAAGTATTGGAGAGTTTTTCTAGAGACCCCATCCCAAGATCTCTGATCTTCTATCTTCCTTAGAGATTCATCACTAGCAGGACCAGATCTATGATCGTCATCAGATCTCTTCTACATCCAACAGTCTGCGATAGGGTATGAAATCGAACTTCTTCAATTATGTTTCACTTGCTTTTACCGAGTGGCTACTTTGATAAGTGAACATCATGGGATATTCTGAAGAATAAAATACTATGCGATGAACAACCAAGAGGGGAGAGGTGAATTAGTTATCGTGCTATATAAAATTTCTTTTACACAGAATAGATTAGACTCCATTAAGACAATCTATAGAACGATGTGCACATCGGAATATGACAATTAAAACAGTGAAACCAACTATCCTAATATGCGTAGAATGGAGATAGAAAATATGGAATCAAAGCACAAGTGCATGTAGGATTTAGAGTGGTTCGGCAAACACACCCTCGTGTGTGCCTACGTCCACTACCTCACATCCCCGTGAGAATTTTTCACTAACTTGTTTCCTAGTACAAGTTACAAACCCCTCACCACACTCAGTTGTTTCTAGGGACAACAAAAATCCCACCTTGTTTTCGGGGACGAGATAACCCGATATGTATGCGCCGCACACACTACACACCAACCACACAAATTGTTCTTGGTTCAAGGAAGAACAAACTAAAGAACATGGACAGGAGAGACAACAATCTAAATAAGTAAAGTATAAAGTTCTCCTGTCTCAGAAGTTCAGCCCTTGTAGTCGTCTTTGCCCGACGATGTCACATTGCAGAATTGGTCGATGGAACGCTTCAGAATGGAGTCTTGCAAGAGACAACACCAAGTCCACGTCTTTCTGATGAAGAACACCTTCTTCGAACATCTGGAAGGCTTCAAGAAGAACACCTTCTTGGAACACCAAGTCCACACCTTTCTTACATGACATGGTTCCTTCTTTCACTTCGTGAGTCTCCTACCGAGCCTATAACTATGTAAGGCTCACTCCCTACTCCTTTTCAGACTGCATTTTGCATGGAGCAATGTCCACCTCAAGTCTGAGTCGTGAGTTGTGTGGTGTCCCTGTGTACCAATAGTTACTTTGGTGTCTCCTCTTCAGGTTGTTCCCCATCAAGTGCGTACTTGAGTTATAAATTGAGATCTTGTTACTTATTGTTGTAATTATTGTTAGTTTTAATTACTTTATCCATTTGTTTACCTCTTTAGACGGTTACATAACCCTTCCAAACCTTCAACTTGTGGGTGGAAGATCTCGATGCGGAGCCTTATAGGTGTAAGTATATAGGGCCGCTATATGAACTAACCCTCTGACCTAATAACTAGGATTCAAAAGATTGGAACATTACAAGAATCACTCAAGAGTATAAAGAGACTGAGCTACCTAGCACTCGAAACACACACCCATACACATGCACACTTTTTTGTTTTCGACTTTCTTGAAGGGATGTGATTATGTGGCATTTTCACTTACTCTTATTTTATCTTTATGTTATTTTATCTCGTAAATAAAAAAAAGGGTGGGATTATCCTATCATTAGATAAGGTATACAAGGAAAACTCCCCCCTAATCAAAATGTCTCATTATTCTGATTAAGTTGCATGTATATGTCATATCCCTCAATAGTATAACTTACTATCCACCCTTTTCGATTTACTAAGTTTAAAATAGGGGTGTGCAACTAGGGGTGTTCACTAAACGGTTCAACTCGAAAAACCGAACCAAATCAACCGGTTTGGTTCGGTTCGGTTCGGTTCGAGTTGAAGAGTCCCACAATTCAGTTTGGTTCTCTATTGGGAAACTGAATGAACCGAACATATATTAAATATATTTAATAATAAATAATATCACAAAGAAAAGTGTAGCCCAGTTGGCTAGCGCTTTTCATTTCTCATGGGGCGGTCTTGAGTTCGAAACTCAAGATCGCTGGATTGCCCTTAAATGTTGTATTTTTTTTCCGGTTCAAATCGAACTGAACCGATTTGGTTCGGTTTGATTAGAACAAGAGTTCGGTTCAGTTTCAGTTCACCCAAAAAATGGGGTGAACCAGACCGAACCGGACCATGTTCACCCCTATGTGCAACAACCCAGGTCGGTTTGGTTTGGAAATTTTTCCTAAACCAAATTGACCCAACTAGGTTCATGAACCGAACCAAACCGAACTGTTTGGTTTAGTTCAAACCAAAATTTTAAAGTTTATGATAAAATTTATAAAATTAATAATAATAATATATATATAAATTATATATATATATGTAGTTGATTTTGAAATGTATTTATAATAATATAATATATATGCAAAATTATAAAAATTGATATTTTAATTTATTTGGTTCAATTTCATAATATGTGAAACCCAACCAAACAGATTAAGGTTCGAACCAAATCGAACTAACAATTCGGTTTGAACTGAACTATGCATACCCATAGTTTAAAAAGTTATCAATCTTAAAAAAGAAGAAGGGTTTTTGCATATATACCCTCACAAACATCACTATTTGCATATATACCTCTAACCTACATCAATTGTTTGAAATATCCTTGATCTATTGTAATAGTTGTAGCTATACCTTTTATTGTATGCATACCCATATAAGAGTATAGTTGTAATTATATTATGACAGATCAAGAGTATTTCAGATAATGATGTAGATCAGGGGCATACATATAAATAATAATATTTTGTAGGGTATATATGCAAAAAAAATCCCAAAAAAGAATGGGAGGTTTGGGGGAGGGAGTAGACTTAGCCACTATTATTTTATTTTTGTTTTGTTTATAATTTACCCTATCAAAACAAGATAAAGTGTTTTTTCTGAGATTATCTATTCATACCTCTTTGATAACCAGATAAAGAGATTGAAGATAGGTTATTCATGTATATACTATCCATGTTTAGGAGTTTTTTTTATTTGAGATGATTTAAGGAGGGATAATTATGAAGAGGATAACCTTTAATGTGATATAATATGATGTGATAATGTGTATAGTGTTATCACCGTTTTATCCCTAATTTCACATCATTTATACATATATAAAGAGCGGATATACGATTTTCTAGGGGGAAAATATAATATTTAATGAGTTATCTAACTTTGATCCCCCTTCTATGGGTGGGATATCTATCTCCCCTTTTACCTCCCCTTATCCATGTATAAAAGTTATCACCGAAGTTTATCTTAAATCGGTTATCAAAATGGGCTAAAATTTCATGTTAAGAGTGGGATAAATCTCCCTATCTCTCCTTATCAAACCCGTCTGAAAGTCATGATCCAATGGGAGAAAAAATGATGGGGATGAAGTTGGAATATGGGATGGAAGGATTTTGAGTGGAACTAAACAAATAAGATAAAATATCTTAGAAATAGTGGAGTGACAATATGGCTATTTTTATATATATTTATTTTTTATATGATGGGGTTGAACTCATTTGGCATGGAAGTGGGGAAAAGAATGAAGAAAGAGAATATAGATGACAAGGTGACAAAGTGGTGGGTTGGATTACGACTTTGAATTTGAAGGATACACATGGTAGTCAATGTCTAGATAATGGTAACGATGCAGTGTACTATGGATAGTTGTGGGACTGTCAATACTTATATATATAAGTAAGTGTGGGATATAAATTTGAATCTAAAATCTAAAATATACGAAAAATCTTAACTACTGAACTATTCTTTATATGGGGATTGTCAATAATTATACATAGTTGTACAAATGAACTATCAACACTTTCCATGGTGAGGGATTAGCAGAAGCTACGAAGAGTAGTAGTGTGAGAAGGGACAAGGGCGGGGCCAGGCCTAGTGACTACACAACAGAGGGGGGGGGGGTGTGTGCGGGCTCATGTGGTCGAAGCACACAACACCATTATCTCTTCTTCAAAAGTTTTTATTAAAACAAGGGAGTACTTCCGAATTCCGATCCACTGGTTACATAGAGTAAAAAATTAGACGATTAACCCTAACCAGCTATCTCTAGAGATTGGGCAAGATCCCTAGTGACCTCGGATGAGATCGTTTATTTATTATATATTTTCTCTCTTTTTTTGAGTCCCCAATATTTGAGAGTTTGCTTTGGTGTCCCCATTAAAGAGGAATTTCTATCATAATTTTTTACAATGAACATCTAAAATAGAAAATTAATCCAACTTTTGACATCTTATAAATCTACTTGTATAATCCACTTAGTGTTAGAAGACTATTGAAAGAGACTAACATCATATAAGCGGTGACCATGTCAATCTTCTCTAATAGTCCAATTGCATAAAATAGACTACTAATATATGAGTTTATAATGACTAGACATAATTTTATATCATAATATGCAATTATTTTGTCAAAAATATGTAATTAGTATGAGAAATTACTAAAATGGTAGGTAATTGTTCACGGTCATCGTGTAAAACTATCTGTGATTATGCTCCAAAGCCACTCATATTGTGTGCCTTGATATCTTGACAAACTTATACCATATGTTAGATGGGACAAAAAATATTGGTCTATCTTAGCTTAGACCCGCCTCCAAAAGGTGCGGATAAGATAGATGCTTCAATTCAGCTGTTCACCAAATCCAAATGGACTCCTGATATCAACCACTTATAATAAGGGGGAAACCTAATTATTCGAATAATCTTAGCTAAGATGGTCTCTTGTCATATATGTCTAAGTGGATCCCATATTAAAATGGGGGATGGATTCAGACGCAGCAATTGGTTTTGAATAGAATGCTCTAATATACATATATATATGTATGCTCGACATGCACGGTGCTATTGCCTTCTTAATTTAACCACTTGTTTCGTACAGTACTTCATGCCATGATGGGTGTTAAGTCTCTCATATGGTACTGGGGACTAACTAACTTGAAGAAACGCACTCGGGTGTGTAATTTTCATCTTCGTGGACTGGGCCCGGCTTGCTTGAGCTTTGTGGCCGATCTCTCCATTTTTTGGGCTAGGTGGGCCGATACAGTAACCTTGGATCCTTAATGGGCCGGTACAGAAGGCTTGGGCCCGGATCCACAGCACTGCATGATGCAGCTGAAGCAACCTCTTTTCCTCGCACTTCTCTCTGTTGCCTACAGGACATATACCCAATCTCATCTTGAAATCCGAAAATCCATATCACTTAAACCCCATGCATGAATTGCATAAACACGTCATGGTCATTTGAGGCTTTCTTGATCTCCCTCCATGATCGGGTCACTGCATTATATATGATGTGCTACATCAATATTCGATGATACGACACTTTCATGAAATCCCATTTATCCACACTTAGCACATCTCTTGTCATCACTATCATCATGATAGCTGCATTTGGATGGATTTTAGGATTTTTTTCGACCCAAATTTCTTTGTAATTATCTTTGGAGCGACAAAAAATCCACCTTCATCATGGTAAGCTCCCACCGATTTGCATGCCTATTCATTTGGAGGATAGATACTTCACTCAAACTTTGCTTCTAATGGAATTTTGCCTTTGTACCATCACTTTTGCAGTTTCAAATGGGAAGAACAACGCGAGGCCCTCATCTTTTACCCGGCCGAAGAGCGAGGAACTCAAAGAAACATGCACGAACTCCCATGCGGAAGGAAGAACATGAGCAGACACACATGGTATCATGAAAGTGTCAACGTGACAGACGCGTTCTCAGCTAGCTAGCGACTCTCCTTGTTCCTTCTCCATCAGATTCTAAAGTAATTAGCTTTCTTTTAATTTTTTGTATTTCATATAATTATCTTAGTGGCAATCGATAACATCTCTTTTTTCACATACTTTTTCTCTGGAGGTACATCCCCGTGGTTACAGTAGTGTTCATTCCTCGAAAAGCAGATGTCCTTAATTGGTAACAGGGCCCACTGGGTTCGATCATACGTACACAGCACTGCTGAATCTCCTTTTTTACAAATTATAAGAACACCACCACCTCCTTTTGTTATGGATCGCCCAGATCTCATCACTCGCAAAACTAAGTGGATTCGCGCTCGATTAATTTGACACCATCTTGTAAGATCTGCTTTATAATTATAATTTCCCTAGTGCTGCATGCACATACCCGGTGCCTTCTTCTTACTTCTCTTTTCAATTAAGTATAGTGGATGCGGGCGGTTAAGGCAAACCCCACACGCTAAAGATCATTTCCAACTTGATGCGAAGGGGGACAAAAAGAGGAGAAGCAGAAGAAGAAAAAAGAAAGAGTAAAGAAAAGCTGATGGAGTTGGTGTGGCCAATCTGTTGCAGTAGAATGACGAAAGATGAGCTGAAACCTGAACCCATGTCCATATATATATATATATATATATATATATATATATGATCATAGTAGCACACTAGAAGCTCTCTGCTAACTAACAAGATAGGCATGTATGTACTTCTCATGCTTGGAGATTACTTGTGCTTATAATAATACTAAAAGCTACGTACATATGCATATGTGTGTGCATATGCTGACTAACAAAAGCAGGTAGATGCTTACCTTCCCAAGCACACCCAACCCGGTAGGGAAGGTTCTCTTGCTTGTGGAGACGAGCACTCCTTTTTCTCAAAAAGACAGTATATATATCAAGCCCCGATGCACTTTAAAAAGCCGCCGGCTATATGTTACGTATACCCAACTTAATATATGAACGGCAACTTTGTGTTGATTGGCTCAAATGCTTCTGACGCAACCCCTTCTTTCCCCCCTCGGCAGTTGCACTGAAACAACACTAATTAGAACGCATGAAATTAAGAAGAGTTGTGGTGAAGTAATCCCTAAGCAATGAGTGAGGCATGATCTTTAGCAGGCTTTCCCGTAGAAAGAGGCACGCACACGCGCACACAGACAGAGAGGGAGTTACATAGCAAGTAGCAACCTATCTGGCCCATGCATGTGCTCATGCTGAAGGGAGGAAGACTTCCTTTTTCTGCAGAGACTTGTAGGTGAGGAAAGAAGAAACAAAAAGGAGGTAGAGGAAGAGAAGCCACAAGGAGAAGAAAAGTGCAGGGAACGTGAGGCCCCCATGCATATATGCTGTAATTAATAAACAGGCTTGGCATTGGTGTACACATTCCCCACCAAATGGACTGGACATACTATACCCACGCAGATATACTTGCTTTTGCTTCCTGTTTGCCAAGAAGAATATGCGCGCTCTCACACCCACACCCACACAGTTGCTTAATTTTTTTCCTTTTCTTCTAAAGCCAACGGGAGCACAAACAGTTGCTTTGAGTTATTTAGCTAGGTCAAGTGGCCCCAAAAAACCTCCTCCTATATCTCCAGACTAGTTGATCTAAAGGGTGAATTGGACAACTGTGAGGCAGTCCCTGCAGGCCAGTAGTGCATAACTCTCTGCACTATGCTTTGTTTCAACTTGGCTTTGATTCCTCAAACTTATTACTTCTAGCCATGGTTGGCGCACACACGGCCTGCTTTGTCCATCTGAGTTTGCTGATGAAAGAAGCCTTCGAGAGAGTAGTTATTGGAGAGGGAAGAACATGCATGCATAGAAAAGAGCGAAGGGAGATGACCGAAAAAGGGCAAAACAGGTCTCACAAGGAGATGGGGATTTGCATAGAGATGTGAACTTACGGATTGTAAATTACCGTTCCATCAATTCCACTAAAAACGATATATATCATGAAATAATTAATTAATGATGGTTTGCACTTTTTGCCGACCACAGATTCGGTGTGATGTTCTTGGCCGTTGAACAGTCTCGCATATTTGTTAGTCAAAAGAAAACAGGTAGCTAGACATCTTTTTCTTCTAACTGGGGATGGCCTAGCTTAATTTGCAAGTAATCTGATCAAAAGGCAAGCCAGCTAGATATATAGCTAGACAATTCATATGGCTGTGATCTTTGCCGTGAATTAATCTATCTTTATTATGCTATATATATTATGACAATATATATATATATATGTAAGAGAGTACTGTTAATAAATAATTCTAAATGAAGATTAGGATACACCAATTACACATGATGTATATGTATATATATATGTACAATGACGTGATCACCCTCTTCATTGATTCTCTTAAAATTTTAAGTTACTAATAATTTCAACAATCAAAGCGAGTAGTGAGGATGTGTCGGACCCATTTGTATGTATATATAATGGCCAATGAACAAGTAGGGGTGTTATCTATACTTGATCAAAGTGTTGTACATGTATAAGGCCCTGGACTTTTCTTCTTCTTTCCTTTTGTTGCTTTCGTTGAAGTCACCATCTTTCTCTTCCCTCCTAACTTATCTCTCATTCGTTTTTTATGAGGAGAAATACTTAAAAATCATTGAGCTGCCCGCCTATTCTATCCGATCGCACAAGAAGATAGATCTCACAATCATAACTTTAATTGTTTGCAGATATAAGAGGCATACATTGCGACAGACACAGAGAGTTTCTAACCATATGCCGTGCCTAAACTTTTCTTCTTAGAGTTAAAAAGAAGGTTTCAAAGTTAGGATATATGAGAGCAAGATGGCAGCTTTCGTATGAAAACAAGGTCAAGTTAGACACCGGCGAATGAACACATTTTAGCAGATTCACATTGAATCAAGCACACAATAGTAAACGCATTAATATATATATATATATATTTGTAGTCAGGGAGATAATAGATAGTTTTAGGTTTTGAATCAAGCACACAATAGTAACCATATGCACCTGAATGCACCATAAGCACCTGAATGCTTCCGTATGCACCTGAATGCTACCATATGCACCTAAATGCAACCATAAGCACCTGAATGCAACATAAGCACCTGAATGCTACCATATGCACCTGAATGCTACCATATGCACCTGAATGCAACCATATGCACCTGAATGCACCATAAGCACCTGAATGAAACGATATGCACCTGAATGCAACCATAAGCACCTGAATGCAACCATAAGCACCTGAATGCCACCATATGCACCTGAATGCAGAACTCTCATGCGGTTCGTACGATTGTGTGGGGGGGGGGGGGGGGTTATAACCTAGCAGAACTCTCATGCGGTGCGTTCTGGGTGAAAAATTGTCCGAAAAAATATGGTGACATTAGAAATGTAAATATCCGGATTTGTTGATGTGCGGATTTCGAAATTAAGCCAACGCAACTATTTTTCAAGTGATTTTTCATACAGTGTAAAATAAATTCTAAAAAATAAACTAAAATCACTATAATTTATAAAACTATTACATTAGCCCATGGTTGAAATTTTAACACATGCTATTTTTTATTTTATAGTTTTTCTAAATATAAAAATAAATATCATTATATATATACATACTAATGTCTGTCGGGTTGGGAACTATACCGCCCTGGGAAATTTTTATAGTTGAAAAACATGAATAATATGGTTATTATATCTGATTATTATAATGAGATTGAAATAATTAATATTTGGCGTACATAGAAATACGCGCTCCGACAGGGCGACACCGAAAAACTATAACGAAAATAAAATCTAAGAACACCATAATTTTCAGAAAAAATATGGTGACATCAGAAATGTAAATATCTAGATTTTTTGACGTACGATTTTGAAATTAAGTCGACACAATTATTTTTCGGGCGATTTTTCACACAGTGTAAAATAAATTCTAAAAATTAAACTAAAATGACTATAATTTATAAAACTATTACATTAGCCCATGGTTGAAATTTTAACACAAATATATATCATTTGAATGTGTTTTCAATAGGATCTTTCAGCCAGCTGATTTTTAGCCCATTTACGGTAACCATTTTAACCAATTATTCCTTGCTTTACGTAACCATGGTTACGTAAGCTTAAACTACTTGGTTTGGCTGGGTTACACATTAGTTATTCAAGTGAATATGGTAGCATTCAGATGTATATGGTTGTATACAGGTGTTTTTTTTTCAAAAAGTACAATAACTGTTATGTATGGTTGCATTCAGGTGCATATGGCTACATTCACGTGCATATGGTTGCATTCAGGTGTATATGGTTGCATTCACGTACATATGGTTGCATTCACATGTATGTGGTTGCATTCAGCTACATATGGTTGCATTCAGGTGCATATGGTTGCATTCACATGTATATGGTTGCATTCAGTTGTATATGGTTGCACCTGAATGCAACCATATGCACCTGAATAATATAATTATTAGACCTCATTATTATTATGAGATTGAAATAATTAATATATGGGATTAATTGATATTAATAAATGTTATCTTAGTGCCGTACAGAAAGATGTGCGCTCGGACAGGGTGACACCGAAAAACTATAACGAAAATAAAATTCGAGAACACCATAATTTTCAAAAAAATTGGTGACATTAGAATATAAATATCTGGATTTATTGACGTACATATTTCGAAATTAAGTCGATGCAACTATTTTCCGGATGACTTTTCACCCAGTGCTTATGTTTGCATTCACATGCATATGGTTGCATTCAGGTGCGTATGGTTGCATTTAGGTGTGTATGGTTGCATTCAGGTGTGTATGGTTGCATTCATGTGCGTATGGTTGCATTCAAGTGCTTATGGTTGCACTCAGGTGCATATGGGTGCATTCAGGTGTTTATGGTTGCATTCAGGTACATATGGTTGCATTTAGGTGCTCATGGTTGCATTCAGGTGCTTATGGTTGCATTTAGGTGCATATGGTTGCATTCAGGTGCTCATGGTTGCATTTAGGTGCATATGGTTGCATTCAGGTGCATATGGTTGCATTCAAGTGCTTATGCTTGCATTCAGGTGCTTATGGTTGCACTCAGGTGCATATGGTTGCATTCAGGTGTTTATGGTTGCATTCAGGTGCATATGGTTGCATTCAGGTGCATATGGTTGCATTCAGGTGCTTATGGTTGCATTAATCAGGTGTATATGGTTACATTCAGGTGCTTATGGTTACATTCAGGTGCATATGGTTGCATTCAGGTGCTTATGGTTGCATTCAGGTGTATATGGTTGCATTCAGGTGCTTATGGTTGCATTCAGATGTTTATGGTTGCATTCAGGTGCATATGGTTGCATTCAAGTGCAAGCATTCAGGTGCTTATATATGGTTGCACTTGAATGCAACCATAAGCACTTGAATGCAACCATATACACCTGAATGCAACCATAAGCACCTGAATGCAACCATATGCACCTGAATGCAACCATATGCATGTGAATGCAACCATATGCACGTGAACGCAACTATATGCACCTGAATGCAACCATAAGCACTTGGTGAAAAGTCGTATGCACCTGAATGCAACCATATGCACCTGAATGCAACCATATGCATGTGAATGCAACCATATGCACCTGAATGCAACCATATGCACCTGAATGTAACCATATGCACCTGAATGCAACCATAAACACCTAAATGCAACCATATGCACCTGAGTGCAACCATAAGCACTTGAATGCAACCATACGCACCTGAATGCAACCATACACACCTGAATGCAACCATACACACCTGAATGCAACCATACGCACCTGAATGCAACCATATGCATGTGAATGCAACCATATGCACGTGAACACAACCATATGCACCTGAATGCAACCACATACATGTGAATGCAACCATATGCACGTGAATGCAACCATATGTACCTGAATGCAACTATATACACCTGAATGCAACCATATACATGTGAATGCAACCATATGCACGTGAATGCAACCATATGCACGTGAATGTAGCCATATGCACCTGAATGCAACCATACATAACAGTTATTGTGCTTTTTTGAAAAAAAACACTTGTATGAAACCATATACATTTGAATGCTACCATATTCACTTGAATAACTAGCGTGTAACCCAGCCAAACCAAGTAGTTTAAGCTTACGTAACCATGGTTACGTAAAGCAAAGAATAATTGGTTAAAATGGTTACCGTAAATGGGCTAAAAATCAGCTGGCCGAAAGATCCTATTGAAAACACATTCAAATGATATCTATTTGTGTTAAAATTTCAACCATGGTCTAATGTAATAGTTTTATAAATTATAGTCATTTTAGTTTAATTTTTAGAATTTATTTTGCACTGTGTGAAAAATCGCCCGAAAAATAGTTGTGTCGACTTAATTTCAAAATTCGTAAATCAAAAAATCTGGATATTTACATTTCTGATGTCACCATATTTTTCTGAAAATTATGGTGTTCTCAGATTTTATTTTCGTTATAGTTTTTCGGTGTCGCCCTGTCGGAGTGCGCATTTCTATGTACGCCAAATATTAATTATTTTAATCTCATAATAATAATCAGATATAATAACCATATTATTCATGTTTTTCAACTATAAAAATTTCCCAGGGCGGTACAATCGCCAACCCGACAGACATTAATATGTATATATATAATGATATTTATTTTTATATTTAGAAAAACTATAAAATAAAAAATAGCATGTGTTAAAATTTCAACCATGGGCTAATGTAATAGTTTTATAAATTATAGTGATTTTAGTTTAATTTTTAGAATTTATTTTACACTGTGTGAAAAATCACTTGAAAAATAGTTACGTCGGCTTAATTTCGAAATCCGCACATCAACAAATCCGGATATTTACATTTCTAATGTCACCATATTTTTCTAGAAATTATGGTGTTCTCAGATTTTATTTTCGTTATAGTTTTTCGGTGTCGCCCTGTCAGAACGCACATCTCTATGTAAGGTACTAGGGTAACGTTTATTAATATCAATTAATTTCAAATATTAATTATTTTAATCTCATAATAATAATCAGATATAATAATCATATTATTCATATTTTTTAACTATTAAAATTTTCCAGGGCGGTACAGTCCCCAACTCAACAGACATTAGTATGTATATATATATTTAATGATATTTATTTTTATATTTAAAATACTATAAAATAAAAGATAACATCTTTCACATCCAATTTTAAAATAAAAAATTAAAACTAAGGAAAGAAAAAATAAACTGATGTGTTCAGTAACCGGGTAGGAAGAGTGGAGAGGGGAACCGGCTGAAGGGCCTCATGACCGGCTGCTGGGGAGTGGGGAAGAGGGACGGCAGGTGGGGGTGGGAAGAGCCACGCGTCACCATTTTGTTGGTGACTGTCTGAGTTCCCTCCTGCCGGGTGGCGAGAGGAACCGCACTCCTCAATATACAGACGGAAACGTCACTTGCATGGAGTCTTTAATTAAGGAATTAAGCTCACCATACTGCAGTACGCTGAAGACTCCAAGTAGTGCTGCAGACAACCATAATGACTAAAAAAAGAAGTTGATGCATATATATACTTGATAGAAGAAGCCCAACAAACGCCAACACTCTCTTTTTTTTTTCTTTTTTTTTTTTGTAATCAGGAACCCTGTCCCGTGTGATTTTGTGGACTCAGATATTAGTATTCGTGAACTCTAAGGTCAAGATTTGACAGCCCATATTTTTCGTGTACCCGTATTATCCTTATCTCACTTGATCGAAAAAATATCGGATCTATACACTTCGAAGATTATATGTAGATCAGATAAACCCCCTTCCCTCAAGAATCGAACTCAGAATCTCCTATTTTGAAGCAAGAGTTCTAACCGATAGACCCAACCGAAGTCCTCTCCAACACTCTCTTCCCTTCCCCTTTCTTTCATCATATATATACGGCGTCATGCCGGCATAATGTCTCTAAAGAACACAGCTCCTCATTAGTCCATCCACCATGCACCACTTTCATTAGCTTGTTCCCTATCTAGACTTCTCCAACCCTGCAAACCCTGCTAGAGGTTCCGGTAAAGCAACCTGATCAGTCCCCACGCATAAGGTTGGCCCGGCTCATCGGATTGGATCGATATGGATCATACGGTTCTCCGCCCCAGTTCGAGACCACTCAATAATTCCGTATTCGCGCAAAGGAAGGCGATATTGCATCATATTGTAGACTGGTCGGTGGAGAATATGCATGCATGATGCGTACGTGTAAGCTGCATGCGCTGGTTTAACTGTTCATTCGATCGACTTTTTAATTTGAATGTATTATTATGGGTAAATTAATTAATAATTTCTGACTATAATAGAAAAGATCTTTATTATAATAGAATTTAATGTATATTATAATAAAGTGTAATATTTATTATTTATTATAATAAATTACAGTTCTATCACAATTAATTAAAAAAATCAAATATTTAGTAAACTTTTTTAATTAATTTACCCTATTATTATTCGTGATGTCTTTGGGTTTTCTTTATTGAATGAATTAAAACAGAAGGCCATGCAATGACATGACGGCCACCGGGCCACGCAACTGGCTAGGTTGGGTCTAGAGTGTACTGTGAAATGGGTTACCGAGAGTCGAGAGATCTAGTTCGGGCCCCACAAAGCGCGTGTGAGATTTTGAACTCAACCGCGTGGGAACCGCGTTGCGGAGAAACGTAGCACTCGGTATAAACAAATGGAAAAGTCTTGTTGGTTCTACTATTTCCCCCAATATAAAAGTTTATTTGTCTTCTTATTGACTATTAACTTGTCATCTTTTAACTCGCACAACAATTTTTATTGAAAATAATATAAAAATATTTAATAATCTTCTTTGAGAAGTATAATTATTTATCTTTTTTGATTAGTTATTTATCATCATTTTTTATGAGATAAGAGTGACAAATAATTTTACGAAGAATAATGTAAACATGATTTCACTCCTATTTGAGATATATAACTATTTGATTCACTCTTAACTCACTATTTATTACCTATTAATAGGTTAAGGATGACAAATTATATATAAGAACATTTAATATTCCTATTGAGATGATATAATAGTCTGAAAAATGGTTTAGTAACACACTTACATGACACAACTTTTAAAACACCAATATTTAAAATACAGCACAACCTCCTCTTTTATGAGTTTTTGACTTCCTCCTTATAAATGATAAAAACTATTTCTCAAGAATATTTATAAGTATTAATATTTTTGTCTGGTCGACCTTACAACTAATATTTTTTAAGAGAGAGAAAAAAACTTATTACTTTCACGGAGGGTAATAAAAATTGATATGAATATTTGACAAATAATTTTATTGTTTGATATGGTGACCGTAGTGATACGTGGTGTAAAGATTGAAGAGCTATTTCCCTCTCTCTCTAACGAATAATAAAACTTGTTATGATATGTCTCTTCTCATCTCATGTAACTTGATTCACATACAAATGATGATAAGATATGACATATATATAACATGCATAATATACGTCTCATTTATTTTTTAATATATACAACTTGTCATATATAAATCCGTATAGATATTATCTTATATATATATTTTATCACATAAAAATGAGGGAAGATACTTCACACTCATTGCCTATCTAGCTAATTAAGTTCTGAAGAAATATTCTTCGTATACGTACGTATAGCATATGAAGCTACATGCATGTCATGGCGCTGCAGCTGGCTCATGTGTGGTGTTGTCTCCACCTCTCTTTGCTTCCACCTTCCTCCTCCTCCTCCACCAGTACGAGATCGAGCCTCCTGCCTGTGTTACTTAAAAGTTTATAACCATTACATCGAGAGGGAAACTAGCTGGCTAGTCAAATGACCCTAGTGCATGGAAAGGTGTAGATCACATCGTTGGCCTCCTCATTATAATTAATTAAGCTAGGGGTGTATATATTATTAACAGTACTGTTGAAGAGGTTTTCTTTTGAAAATGTAGGTAATCTTTAATTACCCACGCTGTCAACACCAATTATACAGAATCGTAAGGAAAATAATAGATAAAAATTTGTATCTACGATTTTTAAATTTTTACAAAAGAAAGTCAGTAGTAGTTATAATAATCATATTTTCTCGTGAGAAAGTGATCTTGAAGTACACATCTAACAGCGATTCGTTATTCAGTACTGTGCTGTGATGACGTGACACCGTAGTGTACATTGCACATCCTTTCAGACGATGAGCAATGAGACTTTTTCTTTTGTTACAGTGGATATACACCATGTCCTTGCAGTGAAAGAGAGTGGATAGTTAATGATGTAACTTTTGGTGGAAGGTCACTACGTACCTAGCTGGGCTGCTGGATCTGGATTATGGATGTTCCATCAAGCATGGAGTCTGGTATGGATCGATCGAGTGCGCCAGGCCATATAATCTTCATTAAACTAATTAAGTAGATTGCGGAACTGTTGGCTTAACGATCCGGAAACTTCCTGGACGCTTCCTTTGTTCACTTTTGACAGATTTTGTTATTGATAGCTTTTCTTCTGATCAGCCTGTCACACGACACACTTGCCAAATTTCACCATTCACAGCTAGCAGTGTGTGGCGAGTGTTGATCAAAAGGCAAAAAAACAAAAACAAAAACAAAAAAAAAAAATGGTTCCGTTAGAAGATTATTAATAAAAAGGTATATCCCCTTGCATCAAAACTGATGATTAATTATATAGGCTAATGGCATTCGGATATTGTCGTCAACTATGGATCGTGAATATATATATATTAGGGGTATAAACGGAACTTGATATTTTGATATTCCGACATGATTCTGATAAAAATTATCAGGTTCGGAATTGAAAAATAATACCGATAGCTTATCGGCATCGGTATCGGATATTCCGATAAACTATCGGAATCAGAATGAAAAATAATCAGAATCGGTATCAATTATTCCGATAAATTATCCATATACTCAAAAGATAAAAGTATGGTAAACACCTTAGCTTATCGAAATTTCGGTTCTGGTAATATTATCGGAATCGGAACAGAATCGAAATTAATCATTCCGATTTTATCGAAATCGAAACTATATTTCGGTTATCATAATCAGAATCAAAATCTGTATTTTCGATTCCGAATCCGACCCGTTTGCAGCCCTAATATATATATGCTCAAGTGATATAGGTGGTATGATATGTAGAACGTTTATTCCTTCAAATCTAAAATAGTAGCCTACATGATAAACATAAAATAATCATTCTTATATAGGGAGGTTATTTCTTTTTCTACAGGTGAAGTATTTCTCGCCAAATTTGTGTTAAAAATTTGTAGTTTTCTCGTCAATGATATTTAATGGAATATTCAAAATTGTATATATATAGAGAGAGAGAGAGAGTGTGTGTTGTTGGGATGCCACACTGCGGCTCTACCACACCCCCAACTGTTGCCGTTGGATGAGATCCAGTGACAACGTGCATTGTGCGCTCGTACGTATATTTTTTTACTGTCGTTAGATCCTCATCCAACGGTAACAACTAGAATACGGCGGAACGTATCGCCGTACCTCAACATTATTATATATATATATATCCTGCAGACAGCTGAAGATCAAGAGAGTGTGACAATCAAAATTTTAAAGCACAGAGAGGATATATGTACGCAAAGGCAACTATCCTAAGCAGTGAAGAAGGGTGGTTGCAAATTGTCACTGTCGGATTGCCACGGATTGAGGAGGAGGGCAAAGCACCTGGGCCTTCGATCCCATCTACATATAAATTATGGTAATGTCGGCCAGCCCCATGCTGTCTTTATTTCGTTATCTTATCACAAGAACCCTAGCTAACTACAAGTCTACACCCATCACCTTCGTCGAAATCCCAAGGGTTCTTCGTGTCAAAAAATCTTGCCGTCATACCGTGTGAAGCGGGCTGTTGTGTCCTCATGTGTCTTAATCTTGCCGTCTACAGATGCCTTCTTAAATCTGTTGTTATTTTTTCACCATTTTATTAAATATTTTTTCATTTTTAAGTATTTATTAACGACTATATATATGTAGTCTTTTTTTTTTCGGTAAGTGGTGACTATATATATATATATGTAGTCGTTGACATATATTTAATATTTGTTAACGACTGTTAGCAACCGATAACAAATGTTAAGTAATTATCAATGACTCAATACAGTCATTGATATATGTTACTTTTGTCAACGGCTAATGTAGCCATTGACATATTTGACGTTTGTTAATGACTTTTGTTAGTCGTTGACAATATTAAGTAGTTGTCAATGACTCATGTGAAGCCGTTGACAGATTCTAAACATATATCAGCAGCTGAAGAGAGTTGTTATCAAATGTTTAGGTATATCAATGACTTCATTTAGTCGCTGACAATATCGGATATATCAACGGTTAATATTAGTCTCTGATATATATTCATTGACAAATATTATTTTTCTTGTAATAAATTTTGTTTCACACATATGCTATTTTAACAGTAATATTCTCCTCTCAGTGGTCTAGCATAGGATCCATCATGAGCTCCTCTCGTTTTGGTTCGAATTATTATTTTTTGAAAAAATAAAAAAAATAATACTTGATTTATGCGCATTAAACGTTGTCTCATGCAAATGGATTCATATGAGATGAGAAGATTTCAGAATAGAAGGGAAAAAAAAGAGAAAATATTAATTATTTGTCTCATCCGTCTCATGTGGACGGACAACATCCACACATATCGGAGAGACTAGCAAAACCCTAAATTCTACTGATAAATACCGGTTTCACACTCGTTCATGTGTGTCTGAATATGAGTGGCAAATAACAAGTGCTTTAAAAAAAAAGTGGCTAAGATGTGTAGATTTTGTTTTTCACATGACGAGTGTCTTGAAGATTCTTGACACGGGAAAGAGGAAGAGGAATATCTGAGGAGTAAGCAATTGGTTCAATTAATGATATATGGTTGCAAGGGAGATCTTGGGAGGATTGCATCTTTCTTGCCGACACCTTTATTCCAAGAGGATTATATATGAAGGCCGAGAATATTAGACTATGTTACACATTTTCCACAGCTTTGACATATACACTAAAACTCAGTTTCGGTACTACACTGACATAAGTTTTAAATTAAACTATTATATTGAGGAATATTTGTTATCAGATTAGACTTACGACAAAATCTAGGTAGATTATTTATCAAGATAAATATTTTTCATTTATATTTTACTCACCAAGGAACCCATGACTCGAATGTAATTCGTGAGAACAATTTACGACACTTACAAGATTATCCATTTTTTATCTATCCTAAGTATAGATCCAAGGGCGGAGGGTTTCGCAGTATTAATTTTGTGTTTGAAACGGACACAAAACAAGTAATCTCTAAATTGGAAAAATGAGATGGCACCGTATGTTGGCATATGGAAAGGTGTGACAAGTATAAATGTACATTCTTTACTACCATCGTTGCGTCTAAGAAGTGGTGGGTTTTGCCTCGATGCGAAGAAAAGTGATCTATTTTTTTTATTAATTATTATCTGTTCTTGTCGCCATACCCCTCATAACCTCCATTTGCCGCTATGCATGGCTTTACCTCCTCAGAAGGAGAAGGAAGCAGAGTCTTCCTTTTTGCGTACAAAGGAGAAAGAGGGACGAAGAAGATCCCAGCGTGCGCATCTGAATCAGGTTCCACAGTCTTTAGACTTTGCACAGCATGGAAGGTGGAAAAATGCTTTTTGTGTGGCAAAAAAAGGTTTAATCTATTGATCTATATTGTCAGTCTATCATTCATTGTTTCTCATAGATTTATATCGTATTCGTAAGGGAATCCATTTTTTCATACTAAACTTCCTTACAGTCGGAATAAGCAGTGGCGGAGCTAGAAATATTTGGAAGGGGGGGCAATTAATAAAATAATTATTCATGAGTACTCAACGCAAGGAGGGACAATTAATAAAGTTAAAAAAAATTTCACTTACCCATCAAAAGAAATTTTATGCAAAAAAAATTAATAAGAAAAAAATTTATGTAAAAAAATAAAGGAGAGACAATTAATAAAATAATTATTCATGAGTAAAGAGGGGCAAAAAAATAAGGTGGGGGCAATTGCCCCCCCTTGACCCCCCTGGCTTCGCCACTGGGAATAAGTATCTGCAGAAAAAAATCTCCTATTTTGGACTTGTTGCACGAAAACATATTCTGATGCTTTTTCGTCGTTGTCTAAATCGAACATATGTAAGTAGGAATAGAACCACAGCAGAATAGAGAGAATAAGAAGAGATAAGACATATCGATTTGCGTAGTTCGGATTGACGATGTGTCAAATTTACTTTACGGAGCTCTACACCTGTACAACTGTCTCTTCCATTATGAAGAAATCGATACAATGTCCTAAGCCAAGAAGATGACCTTAAATACACGGAATCAAAACAAGGAAACCGTCTAAAATTAAGCGTGTCGAAAGCAGTCGATCGCTCTGGACTAAAGCGGTCGACCGCTTTTCTCAGAGCGGCCAGTTGCTGCACTAGCGAAAGCGATCGACCGCTCTAGGTTGAAACGATCGACTATTTTTCTCAAAGTGACTCTACTCCGCTCAAATCTTCTTGGTACCGTACCACGAAAGGCTACGCCTCCCGCATCTTGACGCCACATGACAGAACATGTCCATAACGCTGCTGTTGTCCCATAGATGCCTACTAATTTGAGTCACATCTCAACAGAACTCAACAACTTGAAATATATAATTGTCTACAAAAATAGGAACACATCTTACAGTACTTCTGTGCATCATGGTTCGACGTATTGGTTGAATATATTGATTCGTAATAAATCATATCGATTTAGTATATTTGGTTTATATGATATTTGAGATTTTAAGATCTGAGACATGATCGATCTGACATCATAAACTTCTTCTTGTTTTTATTTTTTATTATTAAATTTAAGTGCAAATTAAAACCAAATTAGAGTGATACGTTTCTATTCATACCACACTTGGAGGGACTAGGTCGGTCGGTTTAGTATGCCCTAATACTAATATTCTTTGAAATTTTGTGCTTTCCCCGATGAAAGAAAACACATACTTGACTGTATCATCATAGGTCGCTTATTATAATAATATGAAGCACTTTGACGGGAGTATATATAAAGATGCTTCAGAGTTAAATCTGCGAACAGGAGAGAGACGCCTGCAGAAGAGGAAAGGCCGGAGGCGCTTATTGCTACAGTAGCTCGCCGGAGGGTCCCCGGCGCCGAAGAAGACAGGTATATATGCACCACCGATACGCGGCATACGCCCGTACATGTACATGCGTGTCCCCCATGCATTCATATCTGTTTTCTCCATCTCCATCTAGCTACTGGTCTGCAGTACATACTAGATTAAAATTTTTTTCCCATCTCCATATATAGCTTGTTTGCAGACATTAGTTTTCTTCTGCTCTTATGTTTTATTTCTTCGGAGGGCTGAGAGTTTGGATAAATATTGTATGAGTAATTGTGAGGCCAACGTCTTGCTGATCTTGATGTGTCAGAAAAAGAGGAAAAAAATTCAACTCTGATGATTGATGACATAAATAAAGAATAGGTATGATTAATCATGTAATGTTCATGTGAGCTCCAAATAAACTTTGGAGAATTGGTCGATTTATATCTTTACAAAAAACAAAACCCACAAGCCACCAGTTCAAAGATCCACTTCTTTTATATCCCTCGGTGACATTACAATTAAGTTATAACATTTAATAGATCTCAAATTATAAAGATCATGACAAAGAACATCCATGCATTAATCCGAATGTCTTTTAGCACTTTTTTTTTTCACATATTCGAGTCTCTACAATAATTCCTTAATTAATTAATTATCTTGAACAATATTCCTTGTATACTTAACACATTTGATTTAATTCCCTAAAATCCTCCTTTATTCTAAAATAAGTACCCGTTGTACCCTGTTTGAAAGCGAATGGCGGCTGATATTTTATTTTAAAAATATCAAAGAATTTAAGAGATCTATCTAGAAATATTATGATTATATATATAGATAAGTTCTTATTAGGGACTCAAATATTTCAATCTTTGAAGTACCATGGGTTATCATGTCAGATAACTTTTTCCTGGGCTCGAACTAAGCGAGACAACCATATTCCCCCATATCAGGAGACAAGCTGTCTACAAATGTTCGATAGCTATTTATAAAAGGTTTTGTAGACGACTACTCGGAAATGATTCCATACAGATGTCAAATAAAAATCGATTGACAAATGTTATATAGATGGTTTTTTGTACCATATAACAAAATAACTTATCTAGAGAGAGAGAATATACAGTGGGGGGGACAGTACCGAGGAAGGGGGTTGAGAGAGAGAGAGAGAAAGAGAGCGAATCAACGGTTGGTGGAGGGGCGATAGAAGACGATGAAAGAGATGGTGGTGGCGATAGGTCATTCTGCCCTCATTCTCTCTCTTACGGAGGGAAAAGAGGAGAAGACATGCACCTTGCAGAGAAAAGGGTCTATTGGCCTTCTGTTGATGGCTTTTAAGTTTGTAGATGACTCCAACCGTCTACAAATAGGGTATATATATATATATATAGGCGGACCTATATATAGTTATATATACGTCACGTGATTCTATTGAATTTTTAAAATTTTATTAAAAAATTTAAAATTTTTTATTATATTATTATGATTAGAAAAATTTTAAATAAGATGATCCATTGAATTTTTAAAATAAGTTTATGGATGCACCATGTGTTAGCTAGCTTGTTCACTATCTCAAAGCAGTTTATGAATAATATATAGTATCAACAAAAATATGTATTACACGGATAACTTTTACCATTAGTTCAACCTATTCTACTAGTCTACATGTCATGGTACAAATAATTCACTTGATTAATTAATTAATTAATTAAATTCTTTTTTTATGACTCCAAACCCAAATATCAACACTTGTGACTCCCCCCAACTTCCCGTGATGTTGCACCTCCTCGAGAATTAAAACATGCGTTATTGGGGGGATCATTGATCAACTTGGCTATTCTCCAAAAACAAATTAATTAACTTGTTATAATCCATCACCAACATCCACAGAAACATATAGAGAGAGAGAGAGAGAGGTCCGGACAAATTCCACCGCTGCTGTACGAGATGTGTAAGCTGTAAAGTTGGGTAGCTCATGCAGCAAAGCACCTGGCCTCTTCCTAACACCACTGACACTTGCCTCCCCATCCGCATGTATCTGCCCTTCTAACGTGTGGCAGCGTCCGGTCTTCTTGGACAAATTAATATAAGAGAGATGTAGAGAAGAACAAGATGGTGGTCTGAGTGATCAGGAACATACCCCCAGGTTGGCTCCCCATTTTAATATTTGTTCATGGGCGTCCTACATCATTACCGAGAAAAATAAGGGGAAAAAGAAACTAGTTCATGTGGTGTACATGGTGTGCATCCAAAGGTACATGTCGGATTTAGATCGATTACCGCCATGCATGCATCGGTGGGTGCTTTTAGCCAGGTGAAGCATCTTTGCATATGAATCATTGTTACATTAAAAGTCGCACACATATATCATTCTTGGATCCATATATATTTGTATGTGTATATCATTAGCTAAATGAAATATATAGTATGTGATGATGGAGCTTTTAGTTTGTTGGTCTTTTTTTGCAACAAAATATATATATTGTTGTAGCATTTTTAGTGATATAAGTGTAATTATAGATATAAAATGATGAAATTATATATGGCAACGCAATTCACATGCAAATTAAAACTCCCTTCAAACTAATCACTATAGCCATAGATCTTGGATGGCAAATGCATGTTTGCCTCTATTCTTAATCTTGTATTTACTTTGGAACCCCCTTTTAAGAAAACAAAAGGAAAAGGTATATGGAGATGGAACTTTTAGTTAAAGGAATAAAGTATAAACATGTAGATACCTGGTCATTC
The DNA here is from genome assembly GCA_014218235.1 of Colocasia esculenta. NCBI lineage: Eukaryota > Viridiplantae > Streptophyta > Magnoliopsida > Alismatales > Araceae > Colocasia > Colocasia esculenta. The sequence continues at coordinate 168,613,722 of CM024755.1, forward strand.
TTTCTCGATGTTTTTTACTTTTACTTTTTATATATGTTGCGCATATTATCTTTGTTTGATCTTTTGCTTTCTTAAGATAGTAGTACATATATTCTCTAGGAGGAGCTTCCACACACTCTCTCTCTATATAAACCCTCTCAAATTTTAATTAGTTAACATTTTTCTCAAGTTAAAAGCTTGAGGGGTATCATTGAAGTATTGATATGGGGATCTATGCATAACAACAAAATATAGTACTATGAATATATAAGGTTCTAATTCTCTATATATATATATATGTCACCATCCCCTAGTTTAATTACATTAACAACTTTGCGATAGTATTGTTTATCTCACGTACTTATGTTTTAATATTGAGTCCAGATCCTCCCAGTATACGAGAGAATTAGACTTTATAAATATTAGAGAAAAAAATAATGGACACACATGTATTTTACATAAAAATTCAAACAGAAACATGATAAATTTTAGGTGGAAGAAATTTTTTGTATTTTTTTTCCTCCAATATTTATAGAGTCTGATCCTCCATGTAATGAGAGAAATCAGACTCTTTAATATTAAATTCTCATTTCTCCTCACTTAAACATAAGAGAATATTAAGGGGGGGGGGATGTGCGAGCTCACATCTCCTATTGATTATTTATTGTATCAATGTGATAGACAAATTACCAAAGAGACAATATACGTGCACATCACACCCCATAATATGGGTTGAGACTTTCTCTAAACATAAAATAGAATCTGCCATCATTCTCTTCAACTTGTCACCATCACTAAACATAGTGCTATGGTGGTGTCCTTTCTAGCCGCTCCCCATCAAAGCATACAACCTAAAATGTGAAAAATGCCCTTCCCAGTCTAATTTCATTAATACTCATCCACAAGAGAACAGTTTATTGTACTTTGATATTACACTTAAGTGTAATATGACTAGACAATAAATCTATGTGATATCTAACAATTAGATTGTCATTTTATCACCCCTCATGTGAGGGGTGTCACATGGGCCATTACTTAGTTATATTACACTTAAAGTGTAATATACAAGTGCAATAAATCTTTCTCCATCCACAATATCTAAGATATGGTTGGGTCTACCAGACCCGTTCATATTGTACTTGAGACCATGTGGTTTTAAAGACGGTCGATTTGATCTGGTTTTTTATTCTTTCACTTTTTATATTATATATTTAATATAAATCAGATCGAGTTTAATATGCTCTAATATAGACCGTCCAATAAATTGACTGATCTAATCTGATTTACAAATCTGACTAACCTTGATCTAAAAACAAAAATCCAACACCACTGCATCAAATTAGGGTCATGACCTTGTAAATTCCATCTCAATCAATCCTTCCTTTTTACCATTTTCCCTTATCAGCCTTCCTCTTTTCAACTTACCAGTAAATATAAATAGATTTCACCTGAAGATCACAACTTTATTATTATTATTATTATTATTTTACCTTTCCTAAACAAAGGCATTTGGGGGGGGGGGGGGGTGGTGGGTGGGTTTTCTCCTGCTTTCACCTCCCAGCTTTAGCAAATGTCAAAAAGTGAGATACAGAATTCAATTCCAATCTCTTTGTTCCCCCTCTCTCTTTTTCCCCATTCGTTGGGAAAATTTAGTGCAACGCTTTTGTCGACTGCCAAAAACTTATCCAATGGACGTGCGACACGTAATGACTTCAATATTTTTCGAAAAGGAAAAAGATCTTTTACATATATATCCCGAGAGTAAGTGAAAATCTATCTTACATCCATACTTGTATTGTATATATACTTCTCATATTAATGAACTATATATTATGAATATCTCATTGTTGCTAAGATGTTGGCTCATTGCTTTACAGTTTAGGTACTTAAGACGAAGTACAGTAATTTATCAAAATATTCATAATTCTATATTTTTATATTATTTGAAAAGGGTCAATCTTAAGTCTTAATGTAGTCTTAGGATTGAAAAAGATTGGTAGCATTTCAACTCACCAAAGAATCTGTAAAAAAGAACAAAAGATCAAAAGTTTAATAGGGTGTTTGGTTGTATTTTATTATTATTATTATTTTAAAATAAACACATAAACACATTTGATAAGTAATTTTTTATTTTAAGAAAAAAAACTCACACGTTTGATAACTATTTAATTTTATAAGATTGCTCGCCTAAACAGCTACTTGCTTTGGCAGTTGTTCAGTGTCTTGTTGCCTTGACGACACTTTAAAAACAATGGAATATTTTTAAGACAAACTTCTACAAAAATATCTCAATAAAATATTTCCATTTCGTTTTTCTCTGCCAGAGAAATTTTCACATACAAAAAATACATATGTAATATAAACCTAACATAGATCTGTATATAAATCTTTCTGGCCGGTCCACCTCTCCTTTTTTTTGCACCTAGGACAAAGCTCATTGGCCAGACCACCTCTCTTGGCCCACCGATGTTGGTGCCGTCACGGTGTTCGTGCCCCACGCAAGCTGTTGCACCGAAAAGGCTGAAGCCAGATTTGGTCGGGCCCATTAATCGTCTCCCTCCTCTCCTCTGGTATGGTACTCCAGACAGTGGTCCCCACTAAATAATCTCTCTCTCTCTCTCTCTCTCAGATATTTTTAAAACATTACTTTAATAGCGTAAAATAGAGAAAATTACATGTGTAAAAAAATATTCTTGATCAGGTTGGATTTTGGTTACTCAAAACTTTTTTACATGGTATTTTCCATTTTATTTTTAAGTTCATTCGATACGGTGAAGCATCTCCAACTCTCTTTCTCATTACCGTACACGTAAGTATATACTAATTTTTTTTAATATAAAGTGAGGAGATATAAGAGAGAACAAAAAGTGAGAGGTAAAATAAAATTTCATATATGGAATTAAGCTTACCACGTTTAATATATATTACTGCACACGCACAGTTGTGTCCAATATTAAGATCCGATAATTGAAATGAGGTCAACATTGAAGGCAAAACGTGATGCTTTAAATCTAGTATTAGTATTAGTAGGACTGTGCATAATTTGAGTTAAATCAAAAAATTAATTTAATTTGTATTTTTAATTATGAAATTAAATAAATTAAATATATAATACAAATATTTTTTTTATATATTATTTCACAGTAAAAACACAGTGCAATTGATTAACACTATCTTCTTTTCAAAGGAGGTCTTAGATTTGAAATCTAGAATCTCTTTAAAAATAGATTTTTTTTTCTTCTTTTTCTGTTCAAACCAAATCGATTCAGTTTGATTCGTCAAACGAGTCGATTCAATTTCAAATTTGCCAAAAAATAATCTAACTCATATCGAAAATGTCCATGCACATTCCTAAGTATTAGTGTAATAATTAAGAATCCGTATCCAGATTTTCAGAATAGAGCAACTCTTTTTTATAGATTTTACTAATATTTTTTTTTGCGGAAATTTAAAAAAAGGAGTTGGTTATTGCTATAATAGAAAATAGAAATAGTTGGTTTCTCTCTTTTTTTTTTGGGGACAAAAAAAGGGTGGGGTCCATTCCCTTTCTATTTCCATAATTTTGTACAACTGCTCACCTCCTTATTTTCTGTAAGGAGGGAAAGCACCGGGAAGCTTCTTTAGTCTTCACCGATCCGCCCCACCGCAGGAGAGGAGGCGGCGGAGCACGGAGCCGCCGGCGAGGGGGTGGGCCAAGTACCGTCTACGCCACCACCACCGCCACCGCCATCGCCGCCGCCCTTCCCACCCCTCCCCACACCCACATCGCCGTGAGGTAACATCCGTCGCCGCGCTCTCACAGCCTCCGCAGGCTCCTCCTCCATCTTCTCTTTCTTCCTCTCTTTCCCTCTTCCCTTCCCTGCATTGTACGGAGGCGCCGTTCCACTCTCCTTCTCGTTCTCTTCTGCCGGCCTGTTCTCCGTTGCGGAAGGGCGTTCACTGTTGTATTGTGGTGTTGTTTCCCTTGTCCGCGGCTCGTGCGGGGGCCGTCTCAAAAAAGGGTGTCATCTCTCCTGCGACAGCAATGGACCGCGCGGTGGAATGTGTGAGCTCTCCGAATCGGCACCGCAGGTTCTACGATGAGGAGTCTGGGGGCGAGGGCGGGAGCGGCGGCGGGGCCAGAGGCGGCGACGGCCCGTCCAGCGACGCATTCGACATCCCGCCGAAGAATGCCTCGCTAGAGAGGCTCAGACGGTGGAGGGTAACGTCTGCTCTGCTCATCTCACCGTGTGGTTTTGCCGATTATTTTGCTTGTGCATTTGGCAGTGAACCGCGTAGTTGGCTCATTACATGGGATTGCGTCTGTAAAGGACGAATTTGTTGGTCGTACAAACTATTTTGATGTCTGTGTTGGAAGTGTAAAAGGAAAGTACCAACTTCTGTACCGCCGGACCTTTCCTGACTCATGCTTCATTTGCCGTGGATTATATTTTTATCGTGCTTCCCGGATTTATCTCATTCTTTTCCATGATTAGTGAACTGACAAAAGGAAGTACCAACTTAGAAGACATGATCTGACGTCCTTCAATTTTCTTTACTTTTCTGTCACTTACCGGTGTCATGAGAGGCAAAAGGACCCCTTGGTGGTTTTTTTGAATGTGTCAAGTGCGCCATGCTGAATTGTTCCTCAACGCTCTCACGGAACACCATTTATATTGGTAGTGTGCGATTGCTTGTGTCTTCTCTTTGAGTTACCATCCCATCAGATGATAATTTAGACATGTTGTGTGAGCTGTGAGTTGCATTTAGGATATTTTCTGCAATGGCCTAGTGCACACTGCGGATTTATTTTCTTTGACTTTCTAGTCCTCAAGTCTTGCTTGGCATCTATTAACAACTAATCTCTTTTCTATTCTTTTTTCCCTCTCTTTTTCTTTTGCATTTTGCTGACGTTTATTGTTATCCTGCTAAATGGCTTTTCTCTCAGCAAGCAGCTCTAGTGCTAAATGCTTCCCGTCGGTTTAGATATACCCTTGACCTGAAAAAAGAGGAAGAGAAAGAACAGATAAGAAGAAAAATTAGGGCACATGCTCAAGTCATACGGGTAAACATGCAAGATGCAACTTGCCCTAAACATGAGTCTCTTTTTCTTCTCCTTTTCCGCAGCTTGTTGTATGTAAACACATAAAATTTCTTCTCAGGCTGCATTTCTATTCAAAGAGGCTGGGGAAAAGGAGGCACCAGGTATTATCTATCTCAGCAATTTCTTGCTCTTATCCCTTTTGAATAAAATGTTTTCCATGTGCTCCCATTCGTCTGTCATCCTCCTGTGTTCTTTCATCTTGTTTATACTTTATAGGTCCACCCGGAAAAATACCAACCCCGGGTGTTTATGGAATTGGGCAAGAGCAACTTACTTCAATGACCAGGGACCATGATTTTTCTATGCTGCAAGAGTATGGTGGGGTATGTTCTTATTTATCATTAGAGGAATCCTATGGTGCCACAACTTTCTGCTGAACTCATTGTCACTCTCATTTCAGTGGTTTGAAGTTTGAACTGTTGTTTCTCTAATTTAGGACTTATTTTGTGCTTTAGGTTAAGGGTCTGGCGAATTACTAAAGACAAATTTAGACAAGGGAATTAGTGCAGATGAAAGTGAACTGTTACGCCGCAGGAATGCATTTGGTTCTAATACATACCCAAGAAAGAAAGGACGGAGCTTTTGGGTATTTCTGTGTGATCCATCTTTTGATGATTTTTTCTTGATAGACTTTCAGGTAGGAGAATCCAACATGGAATTCATGTTTATTTTTGTAGGTTTTCCTGTGGGAAGCTTGGCAGGATTTAACACTTATCATCTTGATGATAGCTGCAGCAGTGTCCTTGGCACTGGGAATAAAGACAGAGGTAGGTTTCTTTTCATTATTTATTGATGATTGCTCTTGATACGTAGAAATAAAATTGGATTGCAAAAGCCTTTTAAGGGGGAGTAAAAGATAGATCATTGAGTAAGAAATGGGTAAGAGATGAAGAATTTGGGGATCATAAAAAGGATATAATAAAATGAGTTGAACCATGGATGGCTGGGCAAGCCTAAGTGGTGATGAATAGCGTGAATGCCTAATATTCATGGAAATCAGATGATGATAATGGAGGAACATGCGTGGAACATACTGGATGGCAAGGTGTCAAGATTTGGAAGCCAATTTGGATGACAAGGTGTTGAACAGGAACGGAAATACATGTAGTCACAAAGAACAAGATGAAAACTTCCAACTGCCACTTCTATAATATGTTATAATTTTTTGAAGAAATAAAATAGATGATAGATTACTTAGTTGTCTATATTTCTCATCTTCTCTGTACACTGTACAGATTGAAGTAGTGCATGGTATCCTTTTGGCTTCACCACTTTATGGTTTTGTTGATTTTCCAAGTGCTGAATTTCAATGTGTATTCATCTGTCTAGGGCATTAAAGAAGGATGGTATGATGGCGGAAGCATTGCATTTGCTGTTATGATTGTTATAGTTGTTACAGGTATGATCTTTTCTCTGGGGAAATGAGATAGGCTACTATAGCAACAATGCTGAATATTCTTAGTTGATGGTCAAACAGTTTGATGCCAATGTTAATTGTTGTTTCCGTATCAACAAGTAGGTATGCACATAAATGGAAATGAAAACAATTAACATAAAAGATTTCAACATGAAAAAATGAAATATTTTACATGACACTACTGTTTGTGAATGCCAATTGTCTATCTAGACTGTTAATCTCATAGCTGTATGTAATGAGGAGGAAGAAACTGTAGGATGTTATATGTTCTACCACTATAAATGATATATTGATTATTAAATTCTTCTCAATGTCATCATATGATTTACTTAATCATAAGTTCAACACTTCAACTTTATGATTGTGTTATTATTATGGACAATGGTTCCCGCCTTGATTTTGATAGTAGCTTGATTGATAATATTCAAATGCAGTCATATTAAATAAGAAGCTTAATATTGAACGTTAGTTGGTATTATTCTACAGACTACAGAGGTCAACTATTGTTCTTTATGGTACCTTCATTGAAGCTGCATTACTTTTGTTGCAGCTTAACATACAATTAGGTCTATGCAGTAGGACGTTTGAAAGGCCTAGGGTATGGAAAACGAATGTCGATAGCTGATTGAATTGTTTCCTTATGTCCATTTTCAGATAAGGACCCTTGTTTAGTTGTCTTGACTTTTCACTGAATACCTAGGTTTTGAGTGTTTGATGTTAGAAGAGAAATTGTCAGACATTTTATCTTCAAGAATAAATTCACTATTTAAGTATGCAGTTTCTAGCTAATGCTGCATTAGCTGTTGTTGTTGCATATCAGTATGCTAATAAACGGGATAAATACATGCGTGACATAAGAGAAATTGAGTGTATGAAAGATGGAAATGGGGATTAAATAGCTGCTTGGAAGATGTGGTTGGGCTGCAATTTTTTGGTCCCAGTGTAACACAATGATCTGTTTAGTGCTTGATGATACAGTTCATACAGATAAGCACACCAATATGTCAACACAATTTAATGATTGGTAAGCTTCAAAGCATATTTGGTAACTCTGAAGTTTACTCTTTTCTTATGTAGTTTTGTTGTGTTGTGTTTTGTCATTTTGGTGGTATATGTGAGTCAAGTAGGTAGATGTGGTGCTAAGGATTAATACAGGAATAACCATAAGATGGATCCTTGAAGTATGGGTGGTGCAGCAGGAGTTCAGTGAAGCCTTTTCAGGCTTGGATTAGGCTTTGCGAAGAAGTCCATAATTCAAGCTTGTTTGAGTCTTCTTAGTGGGGACAGTTCATATCAACCCATGCATAATAGGGCTTGACTTCTGCCTGGGTCGACTCATACACTGTCCCAACCCTAACAAAACTGAAGTCCAAACCCTTCGAGCCCAAGCCCAAGCTTGAATAAGAATAATATTTCCCATGAAACCTGGTAAATCTCTGTATTCTGAATATTTGGGCTTGATTTGAGCTCAAAGAAGTCAATGAAGCGTGATAATTTTTTTGATAAGTATATTAGGATTACAGTGGCACCAATTCTTTTCTGCAACACCTTTTGCCACACTCTTTTCCCGCCATCTGATTTGATTTCAAATGGCTAGAAAAAGAGTAACTTATTTTTGGTGCTCCTCCAGGCTAATATATTTTGGACAGTGCTAAGATACCACATTTTATTACCAGAATTTTTGCCGCTCATCTCTGCCACCATGGATTGCAGAATCGGCCAATCTGGATCTAGATTGGCCTAGGCACTGGATTATAGAAATTTTGGCTGAATTGGCAGGAATCGGATTGAATTGTCGGATCGGCTGGTCCCAGGCCGATAAGGCCGATTCTGCCACTCAAAATGTTTTCTTGTATACATTAATTAATACATGTAGTAAACCGTCATTCACATATGTAAACTAATGCATATGTATAATATACACAAAATAATATGTCTAATATCATTTTTTACATTACTTTCAAAAACAATATCATTGTGTGCATTAATTTGCATACTTATGTTATAAGTACACAAACACATATATATGACATGATATATGTATTGTATATCATATTTGACATACATATACACACACACACACTCATATATATATATATGATTACATATATATATGTGTATACATATTATGTATATTCTGTGGTACTATCCACATTTCAAAATAAAAAAAGTATACATATTATGTATATGTATACATTCATTGTCATATGTATATACATTGACTATTATATGTACATATTATTATTGTATTTACATTAATATATGATTTTATGTACATTAACACACATGTATGTATAAAGTTCATTAATATGATATATGTACTATAAAGATTAATATTATATGTCTGTACATTTAGATATATGCATGGGATTACATTTAGATTGTGTACATATATGAATGTATAAATTATATATATGATTACATTGGAGAATTCAGGGCTCAAGCTCCATATTTCAATATTGTTCAACATCTAAGATTGTGATTTATGTATAATGTAATAATGTATACATTTATAAGGATTATATATATTATTATGTTTGTACATTAATATGATATGTATTTATGTATATGATGACACATATATTGTGTATATACAGTGATTTAAAAGTCGACTGACTAGTTGACTATTTGGCTCGACTAGTTGAGTCTGGTCCATTGGCCAACTAGGCAGCCACTAATTTTTTCTCTTATATTGGTCAATTGACCGTGCAGGTCGTTCCGCGTGTGCCTACCTGTACATAAGAGAATTCAGGGCCTCAAGCTCCATATTCCAACAATGTTCACAATCATTACATTGTGAACATTGTCACAGTCATTAAATGTTAAAAATATTCTAATTGTTGAAGAACCATCTAAATGTATCATGCTTTTAATATTTTTAATGAGCATTATGCTCTTTTTTTAATTATAATATGATATTAACAATTTCATTGCATAATTGCATTTTGATTATTCATACATTATATACCTTTAGATATTTAAATTCCATATAGGAGGGAGATATCACATTGGGTTACCACCTTGATGCCCAAACGCCATCTAGGCGGATGCATAAGCGCTTAGGCGCTAAGGACCCCAAGAACACCTTGGCACCTGACAACTACGGGTTTGGGTTACCACCTTTTTGCCACTCTTTCCTTCCGCACCCGCACCATGTTATGTAAAGCCAACATGAGACCCTTCCTCTTCCATACACGAACAGGACTCACCTTAGTTCTACTCTCATTTATTGACATTGATGAGTCTGATTTTATCTATTTTATGATGTTTGGATATCAGGGATTAAGACTCACATTAACTAAATGATATTTTTCAGCATTATCATCTCATTGTTAAATGTTGACTTCTGAAATAGTTCATATTAGTAAATCAGGTTTTTGTTCTTCATTGCCTTGCACTCTTGTATTCAGGTCATAATGCATGTAACATTGATGCTTTGCCATTTGAGCTATAGGCATGTCTTCTAAATCAGTCTTTTTAATTCAATCAGATTTTTTTTTTTTTGGTGTGATGCTTATATCCAGGGAATCAAAACTCGGCCAACTCGGGATCGGATCGCCCGAGTTGGCTCGGTTTTGGCCCCTCCGATCCGAGCCGGGTAACCTGTCCGGTCCCCTGCGCTCGGATCGGTCGGGCTCGGCGGGATCGCCGAGCCCGGGCCGGTCCGCCGCGGATCGGCCCGGACCGGGGCGATCCGCGGCCCAACGGCTAGTTCAGAACTAGCCGTTTTTTAGCCATTGGGGACTGTTCCCCAACGGCCAGAAACGGCTCTTTGGAGCCTTTGGAGGCCTTGGGGTCTATATAAACCCCCCAAAGGCCCCCAATATGTTCTAAACTCAAGTTTTGAGTTCTCCTCCCCTCCTCTCAATATTTTGGGCATTCTCTCTCTCTCTCGGGCGCTATTTTGCACTATTTGGGAGGCGATCTCATCTTTCACACTCTTGGGATTCTTGTTCGACTATTCGGGCTCTCTCACACACACTCTTGGCCCGAACTCTTGGCTGCGATTCATCTCCCTCTCTCTCATCCGCTTCTGTTTTATTATTATTTAACTTCTTTTTTTGTGTTGTAAGTGATGGCCGCCGAAGGTGGTGCTGCTCCGGCTCCCCATTCTTCAAGCAACCCTCCTAGCACCGATCCCGCTTGGCTCATGGTATCGTTGTGGACATGGCTCGAAGGAAGGTCCAATGTAAATATTGTGACCGGGTCTTATCGGGCGGCATATTTCGTTTGAAACAACATCTAGCAGGAATTAAAGGTGAGGTGGCACCATGCTCGACAGTTTCTGCTGAAGTTCGAATGCAATTTTGCCAATATATGAAGGAGAAAGAGACATCCAAAGCAAACACTAGTAGAAGACGGCAACAAATCCGGGAAGATTTATCTGCCCCTCCTCGAAGGTCCGTAGATTTACCAAGAGGGAGACAATTCTTTGATCTTGATCAAGATGAGAAGGTTAGTAATTAGTTAACTTACTTTTGAAACATTTATTTTAGTTTAAGGCTTTAAGCACCCTCCGACCCTCATTCTATTTCTATCTTATATATAGAACATTTCGTCGGGCATCGGAAGCAAGTCGAAGGTCTAATGCGGAAGGGACTATCTCCGACGTACCGGTCGTCACGTAGGTCAAGGTAGTGGCCATGGGGGTAGCGGACAAGGGAGTTCAAGTGCTGGAATGAGTTCAAATATACCTGAGGTTCCAGTGGATATCCCTAGAGACGGAGATCCTAGAGTGGGACCAATAGACCCATTTCTCACCAGGCGAAGGGAGAAGCAACCATCCATTTCTGCAGCATTCAAGAATTTGAAAATATGCAAGGAGAAGATAGGGAGAGCGACATCAAGATGGTTCTTCTTCAACAGCATACCGGCTAATGCAGCAAAAGGACCATATTATGAGTCCATGATAGAGACTATTGGTGAAGTGGGCAAAGGGGTGGAAGGCCCTACTTCATATGAAATCTACAACAGATACTTGGATATGGAGGTTGAAGATATGAAGGCATATGTTTCCACATTTGAACGAATATGGGATGAATATGGTGCACGTTAATGTGCGATGGATGGACAGGTATGTACAAGTGTTTGGCTAGTTAACTGTTATTCACTTATTCATTAATAAGACATAGGTTTTAATTTTTCATATGGAATTGTGCAGGTATTACACGAAGAAGTATGATAAACTTCTTATCTACTGCAAAGCAGGACTGTTTTTTGGAAGTCGGTAGACGCTTCTGGCAAGGTGAAGAATGCGGACTACCTATTTCAGTTGATGGATGAGGGTGCAGGAGATTGGAGAGAAAAGAATTGTCCAAGTGGTAACCGACAATGCAGCGGCTTTCAAGTTGGCGGGCAAAAAACTAATGGAGAAAAGGGAACACTTGTATTGGGTTCCTTGCTCCGCGCACTGCATTGACTTAATGCTAGAAGACATTGTGAAGATCCAATGGTGGAAAATGTGGTCAACAATGCAAGTTCGTAACCACTTTCATCTACAACCACAACAACATTTGGACATCATGAGGACGCATACACATGGACGGGAGTTGCTTCGGCCAGCACCTACAAGGTTTGCATCCCATATATTGCATTGGATAGCATAAATGGGCAACGTAGCAACCTTATTAGGATGGTAGCATCGGAAGAGTGGGAAAACTATATGTCCCGACATGCTCCTACACGGGTGAGGGAGAATGGAAAGAAGGTGACCGACATTATCCAATCAAAGCCATTTTGGAAGGGGGTCCAAAATGTGTTGAATGTAGTAGAACCGCTTGTTCGAGTGTTAAGGGCGGTAGATGAGGAGAGGAGATCCGAGATGGTTATTGTACGAGGCTATGGATCGTGCAAATGAGCTTATCCAATGAACAACAAAACAACGTATGCCAAGTGGTGGGAAATCGTAGATCGACGATGGGAGCACACATTGCATCATGATCTTCATGCTGCAGGTAAGCATAACACTTCAACTCTTGTGAATTGTGATTACATATTATTTACAACTCATGTTTTAACATTTATCTTCTACATGTAGGGCATTTCTTCAACCCCCATACATGTATAGGACTGATGGGAGGAGGGAGAACTATGACAATTCCTCCGAAGTGTTGATTGGGGCCAAAAGTAATCAAACGGATGCTAGACAATGAGGATAGGGCAATCATAGCATGCAAACAAATGCATGATTATAGACTTCAACTCTACCACTTTGGTACTAGTACGGCACAACGAGCTGCTCAGATTTTGAGTCCAGGTTAGAAGTTACTCATCATATTTATTTGCATGTACAATGAGTTGGTTCTATTTTCTAACACATTATACATGCTTCATTTACATCGGATTGGTGGTTGGATCATGGAAGAACTTATGGATATGAAGACTTGGCCTATGTAGCTATTCGGGTTTTAAGCCAAACAACGTCTGCCACAGGTGTGAGAGAAACTGGAGCACATTTGGCTTGATCCACACAAAACAAAGAAACCGTTGAAGTCTGCACGTCTTGAGAAGTTGGTATTTTGCCACTACAACATGAGATTGAAGCTTAAAAACCTCCAATTATCAAGCAAGTTCAAGATAGAGAGAGATATAGATCCTCGGGGCAACAACAAGCTGAAGCAACTCTATCGGAGACAATAGATATAGAAAGTTTTTGAGGAGGAACATCCACTACATGCATGGGTAAATGCAAGCACTTCGGTTCAACCAGAGTTCGACCCGCATGATCGTGCATGGGCTGAAGGTAAATGACATTTACAATGTACATGCATCATTTATAAATTATTTATTTCTCATTTTAACATGTTTATGTCTCATTTAGGTGAGCTTGATGATGTGCCTTTGCTTCCGGAGTTCGAAACTCCCCAGCCCCTAAACGCCAAAAGAAGACAGTGGGTGCAAGAGGAAGGAGCACGAAACATGGCATTAGCATTGCAGACTTGGACACGATCGAGGAAGATATAGATGATGAAACCGGAGCCAAGCGATATGTTCAATACCAAACTTCTAATGACTCGACATCGAAGACAAGTACTCCTAGTGAGGGACCCGATCATGGAGGAGATGTCCTAGTTGTCAGCAGTGTACCGCCACCGCACCGCCACCCGACCCTATTGTATTCACCGGAGAGGAAGACTTCACCCATGCTACTCAAGATCAACATCATGGGAGTAGGGAAGGAGGGAAGCACAAACCAAGTCAAAAATATGCACGAAAGGGGAAGAAAGTGGCATCTCAATTGCAAGGCAGGGCAAGGGCAAGGCCAAGGAGCATCCGAAGATTCGGGATACAATCCCAACTTCATTCCGCATAGACGGAATTGGTTAATGAAGAAGAAGAAGATGCAAGAGGAGTGGGAGCGTCAAGAAAAGCTACGGATGGAGTTTGAGACCATGGAGCAAGCGTCAGATACATCATCTTATGCTTCCACTGAAGGATATTATCAAGGGCAGGGAGGCTACTTGGGATATCCTCAATACCCGGATGCATCATATTACACCGGAGGTGGAGCATATGCACAATCCATTGAGTCCGATTCACATTCACATGACTCATATGAGTCATATGGCTCATATCAAGTGCCTGAAATACCGGGCTACACACCTATCACTATCATATATGCGAACACGGATGCCTATAGTCAATATTTGACTCAATATGAGGCATATTACCAACATTATATGTCTTGGACAGATTATGTAAACCTTATGTCCACACAATATAATGTACGATTCCAATAAATACATTTTTTTCATGTATTTCAGTTCATAATACAATGTTCATATATTTCCTATTTTTTCATATTTTTTCTAATTTTTTTTCAATTTTTTTAAGGGGGGCGATCCACCCCCCTTTTTCTTGGCCAGACCGGTCGGGCTCGGCCCGGATCGGCCGAGCCGGGCTCGGGATCGCCGGGTCGGATCGGTTTTGGGCCGACCGATCCGATCCCGATCCCCGAGATTTTGAACCTTGCTTATATCTTTAGATATGACAGGCATAGAACCTCAACACTAACAATCAACAAGAGTCATGCATAGAAAATGAAAAAAATCCTGAAAAAATAACCGACTTGAACTTGAGGTGTCCAACTCGCCGACTAATTGGTTCAACTAGTCAATGGGGGACTCCGACGACTCGGGACGATTAGTCCTTTTAAAAGAGTGTATATACATATGTGGTGTGTAAATTTATATATATATGATTACATATATCATAAATATATATGTAAATATTGAAGACATATTTTGCCTGATATTCTTTTTTTGAGTTTCCCTGATTAAAAAAATAGTTTTTAAGATTGGCCAGACTTTCGGTGGATTGGCTGATCCCATGGAAGGAAGGATCGGGATCGGGATCGACCCTGGTCGATACGATCCTGGATCGGATCGGATCGCAGGATCTGCTGGATCCCAGGGAAGTCTGGCCGATCCTGGATCGGCCAGAATATAAAATGGTTTTTTTTTGAGGAAAATTCAGGAAAATTCTGATATATTGAAAGAACTAAGATATGCATCAAAAATCAATTGTACATGCATTCATAGTACATAAAACATGAAGTTTAAGACATTGTACATGTAACTTACATTTTATAGAAGACTAATAATCTTTCCATCCACTTCCAGACATAGATGCCACCATCATTTGGGTTTTGGTAGCTATAACCAAAGAGGGAATTTGCTAAATCATGCATACCTATTTGAATCCCTCTTGGTGTAAATTGTTGACTTGAGCTTTCTCCAGATTGTGATGGAGCTGGACACCATATACCAAGCAGTTTGTATGTACTTGTTGCTTCACTAGGCCCACTAGGTTCTTGTTCTTGTGAAGACTAAGGTTCCCATCCTCCTTGTACTCCATAAGGTGAGCTACTAATATCTGAGTACAGTAAAATGAGAGGCTGAAATGTAGGTATATGAGTAGACCCTGAACTATAGTTTGGCTCCCAAGGTGGCCACTCATAGGCTGCATGATGTTGTTGTCCTTCATATCCCCCTTGTCCATGCCCTTGTCCTTCTCCTCCGCCTCCCTGATGCTCTGTTTCTGGTACATAACTTTCAGTAAGCCCTACACCTGTGGCCCCAGTATATCCTGCTCCTGCATATCCCTGCCAACTCCTGTGGCCCCAGTGGCAGCCCCATCATCATCATCATCATCATCATTTGGATCTTGTGTAGTGTCATCACTACGAATTGGTTGCTGCACTTTCCTCTTTTTTTGCCTGGTATATGTTATTTTTTCTAGCTCTACGGCTTTTGAACTCTTCTCTTTTTGTGTTGCAGCTCTTCTTAATGCAGGCTGAGTGGGAGGCACTCTAGATGTCTCTGGCAAGATAGCTGAGTGTCGTGGCTGAGAGTAGAGAGGACCGAGGGTGAGAGGTGGGTCCTCACTTACCCTAAGCTCTGGATCTCGAGCCTCTACTTCATCCAATTCTCCTTCCGCCCATGAGCAATCGCGAGGGTCAAATTCTGAAACATCCCTTTCCTGTCTTGTTTCCACCCATGCATTTAGTGGGTGTTCCTCATCAAATAACTCATCAACATCAATTTGAGATGATAATGCTTCCCTCTCTGCAAAACGTTGCTCCCAATGACTACCTGCAAAAGTCATTAGCCTTGCCTCGCTCTTCTTTTGTCTTTCTTTAATACATTTCAGTTTCAACCTCATATTGTAGTGGCAATACACCAACTTCTCTAGCCTAGTTGCACTCAACCTGTTCCTCACTTTTGTGTGAATAAGTGAGAAAGTGCTCCAATTTCTCTCACACTGGCTAGATGAGGTCGTCTGACTGAGTACTCTAATAGCAATCCTTGCAAGTGGATTTCTTTGACCAGTCTTGTAGTCTAACATAACCCACCACTCACCTACAAAAAGAACAAACATACAATGAATTAGCACATAAAAAGAAGTAAGCATGAGCTTAAGTCTCAAGGTTCTTACCAGGACCCATTCTGGTCACTGCTTCTTTAAGATCATAATCTCTGTAGATGTCTAACTTCAGTTTAAATCTGTCCATCTACAGTATAAAACAGTTGCTAAGTGTAACTTGTAAAGTATATGGAATACATGAAAATGGAATGAAGTTTTTAACTTGTCCGTACCTCTAACATAGCTTCTATTCTTTCGTCCATACTCCTAGATAATCTCCCGATAACATTGATTGTCCCCTGGAGCACCTCACCATCATTGTGAGGGGAATCACTATATTGATGCCTCGGTTAAAGAAATACCCTATATGTACAAAACATGTCTAGTAAGTTAGAAATTCAATATGCATAATAAGAAATATGCACAATAAGATATAATACATTTACCTGCTGCATGTAAATCATGGTGGAGTGTGGACTCCCATCTTGCATCAATAATCCTCCACCATTTTTGATATGCCTGCGGATGCTTCTCTCTCAACCTTTCCTTGGCTTTATCCATAGCCTCATATAAGTAACCCATGTCATTCTTGTCCTCTCCATCAACCATCCTCAGCACTTGTATAAGAGGCTCTATTAGCTTCAAATAATAGTGGATTCTCTCCCAAAAACGATGGTCACTGACCAAGCAAGAAATCTCATGTGCCACATGTCTGGATTCCTCTCTCAATGTAGCCACATGTGCCAAGTACTCGGAACTGTGTATGAGAGTGCCCAACTCATGTCTAAACTTATGCAGACTCTCCAATGCAATAAATTGTGAGGCAAATCTTGTTGGGCCAGGACGAATTATGTCATGTCCATCTGTGCACTCTCTCATCATATGTAAGATTCTATTGTGTCCATAAATAAAAGTAGTAATCATTTGCGTCTTGGACACCAAGTCATGCACATGTTTGTCTTTGCCAATATCCTCCATCATCAAGTCTAAGGAGTGGGCTGCACAAGGAACCCAATAAAGATGATGTCGTTTTACCATCAATTTTCTTCCAGCTGCCTTGTAACTTGCTTCATTATCAGTGACAACTTGGACTACATGTTTCTCGTCAATTTCATCAATCATCTCATCCATGAGCCTAACCAAGTAATCTGCATTTTTTATTTGTCCACTTGCATCTACAGATTTCATGAACACTGTACCCTCACTGCAATATACAAGAAAGTTAATCATAGACCTTCTTGTTGTTCCCGTCCATCCATCACACATAAGAGTACAACCTCTTGCCATCCATATATCTTTGAATGATGCCACCCAATCCTTTATCTCAGTCAATTCCTCTTCAAGATATTTGCCATAAATCTCCTTTGGTGTAGGAGCTTTCAAACCTGGGCCTGCCTCACCAATTGAATCTATCATCGTTTGGAAATAAGGACTAGATGTTGTATGGGCTGGGACCCCTGCATGCAAAAACCATTTTACAATGTTTTTAACTGCATGTTTGGCGGAAGCAACTGTGGCCTTTACCCCTTTCAATGCATGCTTTATGCCAGGCTGTTTTGATGAAGGTTTCCTGTGCAAAAATGTGTCAACCCCACTAGTTGGTCCCGTTCCCCTCATTGAACCACCTCTCCTGATAGGTGGTGCCGGTGGCCGTGTTACACTAGCCCCTGATGATGATCCTTCTCTTGTACTATGGAACCTCCGCATGTCACTTTCCAACATGGCAGCACGCCGACTCTGCCGTAGTCCTTCTCGCCATTCTCTCTCATTAGGTGAGAGATCCTCATAATCTGTATCATTTGAGTCCTCACATCAACAGGAATTTGTCTTCCTTTCATTGCAGCCTTACTTTTTCCCTTCTCAGAAACTCTTCATGCAGTTCTTCTTGATGTTGAATACGTATGCCTCTTTGTTGTTGTCTTCCAGCCATGTACTCTTTCATCTCATTCACTAACTCCCGTGGACAATGTTTGCATTTTACTACATTTGTTCCAATGCCTGCAATGTGTTGTTTTAGGCGGTATACACCTCCATTCATTTCCTTACCACAGTGGTTACACCGCACTCTCTTAGAGGCAGCATCAATAAGGACACCGTGTTTCCATCCAATGTCTACTTGTGGGTGCTCTTCCTCGTGTCCCTCATCAGCCATACTTGCTAATCCTATAACAAATTAAGAATACAAACACATTCATGTGTAAGTATACAATTATAAACATAATTACATCTAATAATAACCCTAATTAAGGTGAAATTTAGAGATTTTCTCTAATTTCCCGAAATAAAATAGTTCCATTATCAAACAAAGGCATGATTAAGTCAATTAAGTGATTGAAACACTTAATTGATCTCTAATTGTGCTAATACAACAAAAGCCCCAATTTCAAACCCTAATTAGCCAATTAGGGTGAAATTTGGAGATTTTGTCTAATTGACAAAATCTAAGGGAAGAATAAGAAGATATAAGAAGATTAAATATGTCTACATGTGTTTTCATTTTTTTCAGAATTTATAACTAATTTCGAAATTAAAAAATTATATATACCTTAAGAAGAACAACTTCTTCCTTGTTTGAGTAAGATCTCCTGAGATCTACTCAAGAAGATCTACCTTGGATGTGCTCCTTCTAACCTCTTTCAAACTTGAAAGAGAACATAGGGTTTAGAAGAAGAAGAAGAAGAAGAAGAAGAAGAAGAAGAGGAGGAGGAGGAGGAGGCCGGCGGCGGCGGTGGAGGAGGCAGCCCGAGCTGGGGGGGGAGGGGGAGCACCGGTTTTCCTTCCCTTGACACCAAAACCTACATGTTTTGGTGTCCTCGGGTGGGAAGAGGGCGAAATAAGGGGGATCGCGCCGGATCGATCGGGATCGACCCTTATCGGGTCGGATCGACGCCGGATCGATCGATTCGACCCGATAAGGGTCGATCCGGCGGCTTAAGTTCATATTTGAACTTGAACCGCCGGATCGACTGAATCGCGCCGGATCGATCGATCCCGGTTCGACTCGAGCGATCCAACTCAGATCCTACTGAGTTGGGTCGATCCAGCCGGAAATGAGGGTTTTTGGGGGGCTTCAAGGGGGAATCGGATCTTTGGGGGTCGATCCGATCCGGGATCGACCGATTCTGGCTCGATCCCGGCGATTCTTCCTTCCATGGCTGATCCGGCTGATCCAATCCCAATTTGATCCGGATTGGCCCAGGAATCCCTGGGCCGATCTGATTCGTTTTTCCTTGTCTGCCATCTGGTTTGAAATTAGACGGTTGAGTTAACTGAAATTATGTTTGTGCCATAGGGTTAAAATGTTTAAGTAAATTAGTTATTGTTAGTTGGGCTGGCTAGTGAGAGAAATGAGCTAGCCCAAGTGCGGCTAAAGATGCTGTAAGCTGAGCTGAGCCAAACATTAGCCAAGCTTGATTTTATTGATACTCATGGTGTGATGATCTGTCACTCTGGAATGCTGCAGTTGCTTATTGGTTGTTAGATTTTCTGCTGAATATTTTCCTTTACACATTTAGAGAATTAATATTAGTATATTGTTTGTGAATTTTAATACTGTATCATTTTTATTATCCCATGATCTCTTATTCAAATCTATAGTGCTTTTGTGTGTGAAAAAGTAATTTTTGGGCGGTGCATTATTGTAATTTTGGGGGCGGGGGGGGGGGGGCAGAACTCTTCTCTCCTTCCATTTGGGCAATTAAGGGGGTACACTTTATTACTGATCTCTCCTTTTTGAGTTGTCTTTGGTAGGGAAGTGCAATTTGTACAGAGGTTTTTGTGGTTATACCTCTACACTTGTGCATTCTTTTCCTTTTAATATGATCTGTGGTACCATCCACATTTAAAAAAAAAATAAAATCTATAGTGCTTTTGTGCTTTATCATTTTGTTGGATCTTCATTCACTACATATTTGCTGTAATTTTCTCCCCAGCTGTAAGCGATTATCGACAGTCCCTTCAATTTCAAAATCTGAATGAGGAAAAACGTAATATACGGCTGGAGGTGTGTGCTATTCAAACGTGAGGCTGTCTTTCTTACTTCTGTTTTGGTCCCTATTTATCTTCTTTTAAACATTTAGTTGAATTGTCTTTGGCAATTTTAGGTAGTAAGGGGTGGAAGAAGAATTGAAGTTTCAATCTTTGAACTTGTTGTTGGAGATATTGTTCCTCTCAAAATTGGTGACCAGGTTTTGTTTTTGTCGCATTGGTTTTTGTTAGAGCTTTCTATACACTGACTTATCCATATTGAAGGACTTCTTTTATGTTGTGTTGACATATTCAAATATCCCTTTAGGTTCCTGCAGATGGTGTCTTAATTTCTGGTCATTCGCTTGCTATCGATGAGTCTAGTATGACTGGGGAGAGCAAGATTGTAAGCTGCCAACTTTGTTTTGTTTGCTTCATCAGAAATGAAAAATGGAATGTTTAAAATGTCTTCGTCATTTCAGGTTCACAAGGACCAAAAGGCACCTTTTTTGATGTCTGGATGTAAGGTTGCTGATGGTTATGGTACCATGTTGGTAAGAAGACTAGCTTACCTATTCAACGAGATATCAATCGTCTCCTAGCTACCTTTCTGTTATTTGAACAAATTTGGGGCTGCTTTGGTACCTGCTTACTGATAAACACCTGTTATCCAAGAGGATAAAAGATATAGATCTTTGATTTGCCATATTGCCTAACCACTCTTATTGCAGTTAAAGAGGGATAGGGTTGGTTGCTGCTATAGGCACCAGGGGGGTGTGATAGTGGCGGATAAGGTGTACAGCTTGGTTAAGGAGCCAATACCAAGTTTTTGTCTCAAAATAGGTGAAAACTTGCTTAAGCTATCTAGGGATAGCTTATCCAAGGGATACGTAAATGTTACGAGCTATGACAAGCATGTGCTGTTATGCATGTTGATGTATTTGTATGTGGGAATGCTTGCATGTGGCTGTGGAGACGTGCTTTCTATATACATGATTAGTGACATTATGTATGTGTATTTTTTTTCATAATTTGTGCTTACTTCCCCACACCCCCCCTCCCCCAAAAAAATGTTAATGGGAATATTTGAATGCTGGTCCCTTTTTCCATCAATTTGTTGTATATCTATATCTTGGTGCATGTGCATGCCTTCATGTCTTACGCTCTTTATATCTACTTGTTTTTGTGTATAAGGAACCTGATTGAGCAAATGACATGTTATGACTTATTATGTTTTTGTGGACCCTCCTTCACTCTTGTCACTCCCAACTAAAATGAGTTCCTGTGGCTTTTCATTATTACCATGCCTTATATCCTTGATTCCCTAGGATTGATGATGTTCAGTCAAAATACCCATAGACATTAGCAAGCAAAGTTCCTGCCTCCTGTTACTTGAATCTTATATCTAACATATGCATGTGTGCCAAATTTGTCACATGCCAGCTGGTGGCCAGGGAATCATGAGTCATGGCTATTTTGTATCGGCTAGTTGTAAAAGCTTAAGATAGATAAATGCAACAATAGGAAGTAAAATTTTATGAAGGGCCACAATTTAAAATGGGCAACCAGGTTATATACTTCTGCATGAAGGCTTCTTTTTCTGGATTTTTTTTTCTCTTTTTGAAAAAGGAAGACTGCATCTGCATGCCAATTTTTATATTATAAAGAAGAGGTGGTAAAAATGGAAAGAGCTGAAGAGTGGTTCTTCAACTTCCAACGAGAAACTCTACATTTGTCTAATACAAGGGCCTTTGACATTTAGCACCATCATTTTCCACGTAAACTCTGCCGACACAGAATCTGTTGTCATTTTTATCCTTCCAGATACTTCAGCACACAGCTGCTGGAACAGGGAACAGCTGGGAATAAAATTTGTCCCACAGCCCTGCTTTGGTCAATGACTCAATATTACTCGGAGATCGAGATAGTACTATTGAGTCATTCATCTTCTCTGCTGAATGACATAAAGAACAAGTAGTCTCCATTTGAAATCTGTGGAAGTCTGGAAGAGCCTTCAAATGCTTTGAAGATTGGAGTGAGGTCGCCGGCAAGGACTCTGTAACTGCTGTGTCTTCCTTATTTTCTCTCTGGAGGAGTTTTTTTGTGACTATACTCCTTGGGCCCTACCTCCTCAGTAGGCTGTAAAGGAAGCAAGTAGTCTCACCATCTAGGTGCCCCCCCCCCCCCCCCCCCCCCCCACCCACCCCAACACACACACCCCTCTTTTTCTGTACATCCTTGTGATGATATCTTTCAAAATGCCAGTCACAAGAGTTCCCTAGTCTTTGAGGCCTTCTGTCTGGAGTTCTTTGACTATTAGGTACCAAGGTTCTTCTATAACACTTGCTTGTTGTAGAAAATGAATGTAATCATCAGAGAAATGGATTGGGAAGAATGAAACTTTGCTAGGATGTCTACACATGCATTTTCTAGATGTTTTTGCTATTATGAAATGCTAAATCAAGTGATAGATCTTGATTTTGTAAATTCTATTCTGGAATTCGTGGACTTATTTGATTTCTGGAAGTTTTCTTTATTATTGTAGGTAACTGCTGTTGGAATTAATACTGAATGGGGTCTACTAATGGCTAGCATATCAGAGGATACTGGAGAAGAAACCCCATTGCAGGTTCGCTTCTTACACATGCTACTTCTGATGTGGCTCCTGTCCATGTCATACATTACTTTTAGTGAGTAATTGTCACAAATGTTTTTTTTTTATTGTTTTAAGGTACGTCTGAATGGTGTTGCCACTTTTATTGGTATCGTGGGTCTAACTGTTGCTTTCGCAGTTCTTATTGTCCTCTTTGCTAGGTATTCCTTGCTACATAATCAATATCTTAGTCCATCAACTCTGTTCCAATTTCAGATTGCTTCTATCTTTTTTTTTTAAACCTCATCTTCTTCCAGATACTTTACCGGACACACTGAAAACCCTGATGGGAGCACTCAGTTTGTAGCTGGGAAGACAAGTGCAAAAAATGCAATAAATGGAGCCATTAAAATCTTCACTATCGCTGTATGGTATATTCTGTTATGAATAAATTATAAATTGCTATTATTTATTTAGAAACTAAAGCAGCATCATATCATGTTCTAGGTAACTATTGTGGTGGTTGCAGTGCCAGAGGGTCTTCCTTTGGCCGTAACATTGACGTAAGTTTTGTTTTTCCTGGTAATCCTATTCTGATTGAATATAAGTAGCTTCTTATGTAGTCTTACTTTTAGGATGCCTTGGTTTTTACAGGCTTGCATATTCGATGCGAAAAATGATGGCAGACAAGGCCTTGGCATGTACCTTTCCTTTTATCCTTTTCCAACTTCGGTTGCTGTACTCTTCTATCTCATTCATCTTTTGCTTCAGGTACGGAGGCTTTCTGCATGTGAAACTATGGGTTCTGCTACCACAATTTGTAGTGACAAGACTGGAACTCTGACTTTAAATGAGGTTGGTCCATCATGTTTTCATAGGAGATCCACATTTCATGCATATTTTGGTTTCTGGATTTTCTTTTCTTTTCCTTTCCCCCCTTTTTTGGTATTGCAATCAATCTTCTAAGGAGAACATGCTTTGCATTGTGCTTATGGTTTTTCAGATGACCGTCGTTGAGGCTTATGTTGGGGAAAAAAAGATTGATCCCCCAAATAACACTGACCAATTATCCCCAAATGTGGTATCTACTCTAATTGAGGGAGTCGCACAAAACACAACAGGAAGTGTTTTTATGTCAGAGGTAAAGTTGGCTGCTTTTTTCTTTTAAGGGAACCCATCCCAACCTTTGTTGTAAGGCTGTGATTTTATGCTCTTTGTTCAGAATGTTTTAATTTTTAATGTTTGTGTATCAAGTCTGCTTGTGAAGTAGGGAGCAACTTCTATTTCCTGAATAGTTCATAGCGGTTTCAGTTCTATGCAATTTTTAATGAGAATGGTGCTAATTTTTCTGTTGATTGACCTGGCAGAAGACAGTGTATAGGATTTCTTGGTTATGGAAGTGCTCATTTTTCGTACTGCCCAACACATTAACAAAATGTGTGTTGCAGAGATGAGGATGCTGAGATGGATGCGTGGTAAAATTAAGAAAGATAAGATTAGGAATGAGTGCTTCTGTGAGGACTTGGGGATAGCTCAATTGATAGTAAAATGAGAGGAAATAGACTTAGGTGGTTTGGACACGTGCACTGTCACCCTAACTTGGTGCCGGTTAAAAGATGTGACTAAATCTTAGTGGATGTTAATAAAAGAGATCGGAGTAGGCCTAAAATGGGATGGTGCGATGTTATTAGGAAGGACACTGGCTTTTTGGATTTAAATATGAATATAGCATTTGATGGAAATCTTTGGCGGAACAGGATTTGTGTAGCCGACCCCAAATAATGGGATAAGGCTTTGATGACGATGATCTTGATGATGAAGTATTTGTCTTGTCACAATTGCTTAATTTGCATATTGAGGGTTCAAACTTCAAAATGGAATTTGAGATTCAGCTTTTGTTTCTTGATTCATGCAAACACAAGTTTATGTTATGCTTGGCAGCTTGGATGATCTTAATACATTCATAAATGCCTTTTCTACCTTCGCAGAATGCTGGAGATGTTGAGGTTACTGGTTCACCTACTGAAAAGGCCATCCTTACATGGGGTGTCAAGGTACAACATCAAATGACCTGGACCATTAACTGTTACTTTCATATATTATTATACTAGATTTTGCTGATTTTAATTGGTCATTTATTTTAGATGGGCATGAAATTTGGTGATGTGAGATCAAAGTCGAGCATTCTGCATGTGTTCCCTTTCAATTCAGAGAAAAAGCGTGGTGGTGTGGCAGTATTGCTGGTAAATAGTCATCTGTCTCTGTGCTTGCCTCTTATCCTATAATTGTACATGCTGCTGAGGCTGCATTATTTCCTTCAAATGTTGTGTCCTATGCTTTCCCATGTGTCCTATGGAGAACCTTTCATATCACAATCATTGTCTTGCTTCTGTATGCATGCTATATGCAGTTTATGCTATTAAAGATTGGTCAAAAGTTTTCCATGGTGGGGGCTGGGTAGTAGATATTGCTTATCAGTGCAAGAAAGCTAATGCTCATTTATGCAGGAGAATTCTGAAGTTCATATCCACTGGAAAGGGGCTGCTGAAATAGTCTTATCCTCTTGTGAAAGTTGGATTGACCAAGATGGGAATGTAAAACCAATGGATGATGATATGGTAGATTTTCTTCTGGCCTTGTTGGTTTCTCTTGCATCTCTATTGTTAAAGACATTTGTTGAAATTGCCGTTTCTTAGCAATTGAATCAGTTTCATGAAAATACTGAATATCTGTGTTTTCTATTCCTTTGCAGTCAAATCAGTTTAAGAAATTCATTGGGGATATGGCTGCACAGAGCCTGCGCTGTGTTGCTTTTGCCTTCAGATCATATGAATATGAGAAGGTTCCAACTGAAGAAGAGAGAGACACATGGGTGCTGCCTGAGGAGGACTTGATATTGATGGGTATTGTGGGGTTGAAGGTGCGCCTGCAATTTTATGATTAATTAGTCTTGGCTCTCTTACATACATCAGGGGCATTTTTCATGTGAGATTATATCCTGTGGGGCGGTGTAGTTACATATACTAGACTGTCATTTTTTTTATACGGTGTTATTTAGCCGATTCAATTTCAATAGAAAGACGAAGGCTGTACTTTTGCTCAATGTTCCATTTTTGACTTGAAAACTTGTGTTACTAAGAAAATTGTCTTGCTTGCTTGTTGAAGATGCCTTCCATTGAAGTCATCATTAATTTAATAAAACTTGGTTTTCTCCATTTTGTTTTCTTTTCGAGCTTAGAACTTGACTTTTGTGGCCAGTGGTTTATTTTGTTGATGAATATTGTCTCCAGTAACCATGCGCACCTATTTAGAAAAATAATTAGAAGGCAATGTGAATCTGTATCGATGTGTAGTTACATATACTAGACTAGACTGTCATTTTTTTTATATCCTGTGGGGCGGTGTAGTTACATATACTAGACTGTCATTTTTTTTATATGGTGTTATTTAGCCGATTCAATTTCAATAGAAAGACGAAGGCTGTACTTTTGCTCAATGTTCCATTTTTGACTTGAAAACTTGTGTTACTAAGAAAATTGTCTTGCTTGCTTGTTGAAGATGCCTTCCATTGAAGTCATCATTAATTTAATAAAACTTGGTTTTCTCCATTTTGTTTTCTTTTCGAGCTTAGAACTTGACTTTTGTGGCCAGTGGTTTATTTTGTTGATCAATATACATTTTGTAGGATCCTTGCCGTCCAGGGGTGAGAGACGCTGTACAATTATGCACCCATGCAGGTGTTAAGGTAGTTTTCACTTTTTTGCCATTGTTTTTGTCTTGATATTCATTATTCACTTATTTAATGTTCTTGTCCTTAAGCTAATGCTATGCTGGCTATAATTATATTATTTTCATGGATGTTTTCTGGTGCAGTAGGACATTCATATTTTTTTGCTGCTAAGCTGCAACACATCGATACAGATTCACATTGCCTTCTAATTATTTTTCTAAATAGGTGCGCATGGTTACTGGAGACAATATTCAGACAGCTAAAGCCATAGCATTAGAGTGCGGAATACTGGATTCACAGGCTTCAGCTACTGAGCCAACAGTCATTGAGGGGAGAGTTTTCCGTGCTTACTCTGATAGGCAAAGAGAAGAAATTGCTGAGAAAATATCGGTATGATTAAGGCAACACTAAACATATTTGTTCACCTTCCCAATTTTTTTCCCACATTAAAAAAAACTGTTCTATTGTTCAAGATGACAACTGCTTTTCATATATGGTATTTCAAGCATTTTTGAGGGCCTCTAGGGCAGTATCAGAGACAGCTTTAGAAACCCAGCTCACTCAGGTTCAAACAGATAATCCTTCTATTACCACTACTCTGTGCCTGCCTGCAGGGTCAAAAACTGTTGGTCAGGCATCTGGCTATAGTTGTGAAACATTCATAATCTTTTGCATATGCCAATCATGACACTAGTCCATTTGTCATCATAGCTTAAATTGTTAATAGTTTCTGAAATAATAAGTTTCTGATTTGCATGTAGTCTGTGGAATGAAGATGACTATTGATCGGCAACCATGATTAGGTTACCATAAATATGGGAAGAAGAGCTTGAAAGAAGTGTCCCTGGCTATCATTACTCTCGAATAATAATGGCTTAGGAAGTTTTCTTGTTTCCAGGAAGGGCACAACCTTTTAAACAAAATTTGTTCTTGTATGACCTACACAAGGTGCTTTTTCAAAAGATGAAGTAGAAAAGATAATTCTCTCTCTCTCTTGGAGGTTATTGGTTGTGGAATGTCTTCTTAGACTTCTGTCTCAAATTCCACTTCAGCCAAAAGAAAGTTGATGAAAAGCTGCTAGAAAATTGAAGAAATTTCCAGACTAGGAGGAGAGATCACATGAATGGGAAAAACACTGGAGAAGATATGAATGTAGAAATGACTCTGGTGGGCTGGCAGGGACCCCTTGTATAGCTGGCCCCTCCATTGCTCTGTTTTATATTTACTAAAACAGTGGGTTTGTATCTGAACTCAGAAGCTGGCCCGAAAACTAAGGTGGAAAAACCAGAACAATAAAGAGAGAAGTGCAGCGCTGTGGCAAAACATTAAACTGTTTTTGACATCATAGCATCTATCTTGCAAAGAATGGATGTGGTTAAGTGATTTTGTGTGCATTATGGATCATGAATGAAGAGGTGCCTTTGTAAAAAGCCTGTGTTCGAGAATATTTCTAAATGGGATAATCACCTGCAGAAAAATGACTTGGCAAGTTTTGCAAGCTAATTGTAATTTGGTTTGAGTCCAATATGATTGCAGGTGATGGGAAGGTCTTCTCCCAATGATAAACTTTTGCTTGTACAAGCATTGAGAAAAAAAGGACATGTAGTCGCTGTTACTGGAGATGGCACCAATGATGCCCCTGCACTCCACGAGGTTTTTTCAAAAAAAATTTCCCCTCTTAAGCTGTTCATTCATTGGCTTCTGATTCGTAGAATCAGCTGTTAACATCATTTTCTGAATCTCTTCCTTGATTTCCTTGTTTTGAAATATAGGCAGACATAGGCCTTGCCATGGGCATTCAGGGAACAGAGGTTGCAAAAGAAAGTTCAGACATCATTATTTTGGATGACAATTTTGCTTCTGTTGTAAAGGTTAATAATAAGTTAATTAATGTCAATCAAATTGATAAATGATGAGTCAATGTCATTGCACATAATATTGAATGCATTATGATAGATCTTATTTTCTTTTATTTTTAGGTTGTCCGTTGGGGACGTTCTGTATATGCAAATATTCAGAAATTTATTCAGTTCCAACTGACAGTCAATGTTGCTGCTCTTATAATCAATGTTGTGGCTGCATGTTCATCTGGTGCTGTTCCATTAAATGCTGTTCAGGTTAGTTATTCTATTGAGCATCTTTTGGTTTCATCCTCTGAAGTGTTTCAGTTGTTTTCTTTTTATGCTTAATGTTCCTCTGTTGAAGTGCATCTACATATGCTTATGACTGATTCTGGTTTCTGTTATGTGAAAACAGCTTTTGTGGGTCAACCTAATTATGGATACGCTTGGAGCGCTTGCATTGGCCACTGAACCGCCCACTGATCACCTCATGGACAGATCACCAGTTGGTCGAAGGTTAGACATTGTGCCTGAAAATATCCAACAATTTGTCCAATATTCAGCACTCTGGCAGTGAGTTCTGCTAGGATAGTTTATTTATACTCGACTGCTAGAATTCAGATGAATAGTTCTGTTATTAAAGAATTTCTACATGAATAGCTCTGAATTGTAACATTTTTGATTGCTCATTTTAGAGATTTTACATGAATCTCTCTCTATCTACTCATTCTTGTTTACCTAAGATAACCCTTAAAATTGTAATGTCACAGGCACCCTTCCTAGAGAAAAAAAATCATAATCTTTGATCTCCCTTGTATGATTGTGCTGTAGCACCCTTGTCCATGACAAGGTGACACAAGGCATTTATTGTGGGTCATCTAAGCACTTAGGTGATTAAGAATGCGCCTAGCTAGACGACACCTTTTTAAGAACTCAAAATATATGTCCCATCATCATCATCATTACCATTAGAGTCATATCCCATTATTTGGGCTTGGCTACATGAATCCTTTTCCGCCAAAGATTTTTATCAAGTGCTATATTCATATTTAAATCCAAGAAGTCGAAGTCCTTCCTAATAACATTGTACCATCTCATTCTAGGCCTTCCTATGGCTCTTTTATTGGTATCGACTAAGATTTAGTCACATCTTTAAACCAGCACCGAGTTAGGGCGATAGTGGATGTGCCCAAACTATGTGAGTCTATTTTCTTTCATTTTTCTATCAATTGGAGCTATCTCCAAGTCCTCATGGAAGTGCGCAGTCCTAATCTTATCTTTTTTAGTCTTACCATTCATCCATCTTAGCATCTTCATCTCTACTATACACATTTTGTTAATATGTTCTTTTCGCACTGTTTGACACTTGGTACCATATAACAAAGTTGGTCTCAAAATATGTCCCGAATATGGGAGTTGAGAATAGAATAATGAAGCCATTGATAACCATGATAACAGCTTGAATGTATATAGTCATTGATTTACTAAAAGGGTCATCACGACATTTCCCTTTGAGAAGGATGATCGTGGTATATGACCTTAAAAGTCATTTCTTTAAAGGTTTTTTTTATATATGTAAATTTTTATGTTGTTTCATATGCCAGACTTAGCTGCAATCTTGTGGGTAAAAACGACAAAGGTGAATATGCTAGACCCCTATTTGTAGGGGTGCAACTGGGTCGGGTTCAGACTCGGAAACATGGTTTCCTATTCCAATAGTAGTTTGATACTTCCGATTCCGATAAAATCGGAACAACCAATTCCGATTCCATTCCGATAATGTTATCGGTATCGGAATCAGAACTGAAATTGGAACCGAACCACAGAAAGGGAGAGGGAGAGACAGAGATGGGGGAGGGGGATGGCGGGATGGTGGGGGGAGAAGGGGGGAGGGGAACGGGGGACGAGTTGGGGTTGGGGAAGACGGACCTGTTGGCGCAGCCGGTGGATTTTGCTGCCGCCGTGCCGCTGCATCTTTCCGTCGTCGCCGCCGCTGCACCTTGCCGCCACCGCACCGCTGCAACCAGACCGCCGCGCCACCGACACCTTCTCCCTCGCCATTCTCCCCTTCCTCGCCGCTGATAAAGAGAGCACTGACCTCACGGCCTGAGTTGTGGTGGTGGGATGAGGCGGCGGCAGAGGTGGGGCAGCAGAGGGATCGCGATCTCGCTCTCTCATTGCGATCACCTCCATCTCCGCCGGAGGGTGGGAGGTGTGGGGGGGGGGTATGCTGGGGGAGAGGGGGCTGCTGTGCTGCAGAAAAGAGAGAGAGAGAACCGGGCAAGGATGAGGGTGTCGGTTTCGGTTTCGGTTTCGGGTAGGGCCGAAACCGAAACGGTGTCGGTTTCGGTTTCGGACGAAACCGTCCGAAACCTATAAAAGTTGACAAAAAAATTGTAAAAAAACTCAAATAAATCTGTAAAAATATAAAAATTCATCACAACACAAAAAGAACTAGTGGACATGCATATAAGATTGAAAAAAAATGGATTAAGTGACAGATATATGTGGGTGACATGTTAATGGAATATTCGATGCATATTAAAGAGTTAAACAATAAACATGGAATGATGTTGTCGTCTTGCACTATTATAAATATTACAAACACAATAAAATTTTGTAAAAATTAAATTTTCATACCTAAACATTACAATGCACTAGGGGAGCTATGTCACATTGTTTGACCTCTTCTCTTAACATTGGGTGACATGTTAATGGAATATTCGATGCATCTCCTTCCTCACCCCTTGGGGAGCTATGTCACATTGTTTGACCTCTCCTCTTACCCCTGCTAGATGTTGTTTGCCTCTAGTAATTCCTCCATATATCTCTTTCCCATAATAATTGCATTTTACTTTCTTTTTCCTAGCATCAACTAAAGTGAAATGAGCCCACCCCGGATCATCTAGTCCCTGGCTTTGCTCTTCTCCAGCTCTAGCCATGGTCCTACAATAAAAAATAAAGTACAAAAATATGTAAGTAGAATGACATAAAAGACTGCTTGGAACCTAAAACAATCAAACATATCACTTATTGTTCAAATGTGGAGCCCGAACTCTCAAATGTGCGCCTTCGCACGCGGATCGACCTGCGCGGTCAGGTCGCGGGGGTCAAGGGGGCAGCGCCCCTTGCGGGGGTCTCTGGGGGCGGAGCCCCCAGAAGAAAATTTTTATAAGGGAAAGGCTAAAGCAAAAAAATAATACATACAGCGAAGCGTCTCCCTCCCCCCTTGCGCCCCTGCCTCTCCTCCCACCTTCGGCAGAAAAAATCCCCCCCAAGAAAAGCCGAAACCACCCCCTTGCGGCCCTGCGGCAGTGTCCACCCCCTTTTGCCTCAGATCTCAGATCTGAGGGGGTCACAGGACGCGAACTCCCTTTTCAGGGGAGTTCGCATCGGGTTTCGCCTGGTGTCGCCGGTTTCGGGCCGACACCGGGTGGTGTCGGTTTCGGTTTCGCCCGAAACCATTAAGTCTCGGACCGGAACAGTGTTCCGGTCCGGTTTCGTGTCGCCCAAGGCCGAAACCGACACGTTTCGCCGTGTCGGTTTCGGTTTCGGGCGAAACCTACAACCATGGAACCGGGGGGGGGGGGGGGTATGTTGGGGGAGAGGGGGCTGCTGTGCTGCAGAAAAGAGAGAACCGGGGGGGGGGGGGGGTGACTTTGGGGTTTCCCATTTCCCAAAACCCTAAGGGGGAGGGGGGGAGGGATTTGAACTCCCGCCCTCAAGTTGCTAAAGTTTTTGTTAACTTTTATTTTTATCGGATTTTGATTGTCATCGTTGGGAATTAAAAGATTCTGATTCCGATAACATATCGGAATCATGGTTTGTCATGGCAAATCGGATCGGGCCGATTCAGCCGAATCAGAGCGGATCAGTAGAAATCCGATTCGCCTGATTCGATCCAATTCGCATGTACATATATAATATATATATATATAAAATATATATAATGAATATATATTACATATATATGCATATGTAAGACATATGCATGCATATATGTAACATATGTATATCAGATATGAGAATGGGCTGAGGGATTCACATGGTATGACATGGAACTAATACCTTATTTACATGATATGACATGAACTCATACCTTATTTACATTCCATGTCATTTAAGTAAATGTTATAATTTGTTGTTTCATTTACTTAAGATATTACATGTAAATAAGGAAGTATCCCCCATTTGAATCTAATAAAAATATCAAAAAAATCATATCTTTTACCAATAACAAGTCAACTCTCCCATCGAAGAAGAAAATCGCGATTTCGGTGATTTAAGCAAAATGTTAACTTTCTAATCTCTCATAATTTGACTTATTTAAAAATTTGATAATTCAAATAAACCATCAATGCGGTTTTTTTTACTAGACTTTAGATTTTTAGTGATCCATATGGTTTATTTGAATTATCAAATTTTTAGATAGGCCAAATTATAAGAGAGTAGAAAGTTAACATTTCGCTAAAATCACCGAAATCACGATTTTCGTCTTCGACGGGAGAGTTGACTTTTTATTGGTAAGAGATATGATTTTTTTTATATTTTTATTAGATTCAAATGTGGGTACTTCCTTATATACATGTAATATCTTAAGTAACATTGTTATTTAAATGATATTCAGGTAAATAAGTATGAAGAGGAAACCGTGTTCCCCTATGGGTAACACACACACACACACACATATATATATATATACATACATACATAAATATAATATATATAATAATCCTATGCGAATCGAACCGAATCAGGGAGAACCCGATTCAGTCCGAATTGCCGATCCAGCAAACCTTGATCGGAATATACGATTCCGATAAACTATTGGTATGACTTCTGGTCTAAAATAAAGAAAGAAATGCTGTCGATTTTTTTTCCCCTCTTTCTACTTATCATTAATCTTGAATTCCTTTAGAATTTGCTTTCCGTTCATGGTGTGCATGCTTACATTGATGGCCTTCACTGTGGAGAACTTGTCTTTTCTTTTGTCCTGCAAATTTATATATAATTTTTTCTTGTCACACTATCCTCCATTGGAGCATGTTTTCGTTGGAGGGTCCATTTTCCAAAATCTTATATGGGGCCCGACACTTTGTTGATTTTCCTACCATATCTTTTGGGAAAGAGATTTTCTGGAGGTTTCTTGTCACTTGATGATTTTGTTGATGATTTCCCTTTCTAGAGAACGTCTGATTATGAACATTACTAGTTCTATCCCCGTGCGATGCACGGAAAGTGTCATGGAATTTAAATAAATTGATTTTATGATTAATATAAGTTACATTATTATCTTTTGAGCATAAAACTAAATTGAAATAGTTTCCAATAAAATTCTCTTAGCAAATACTAAAATAATTATTAATAGGTCTAAATAAAATTTTATTAGTTTTCTGAGAAAATGCTAAAATAATTGTGTAGAAAGAATCAAATTATTTTCCAAAAATCTATATGAAATTGACTCTCCTTTTTTTGATCAATATGAACTTAACCGTCATAAGTAAGAGAATGGACTCCCAGAAGTTAATTAACTCAATGAAATCGACTCCCCATTCTGAGAGAATCGACTTCCAAAAGTGAGAATTGACCTGATTCAAGGTAGTGATAATCGGCTCTCAGAAGTTTGAGGATCAACTCCCAGAAGTGAAAATCAACTCACAGAAGTGAGAGAATCAACTCTTAGGGTGGTGAGAATCGACTCCGAGAAGTGATAGAATCGACTCTTACTCTGATGGTAATCCACTCCCGGAAGTGAGAGAATCAAAATACTTGGAATTTCTTTTTAATCTCTTTATTTTTTTTATTTGTTTGCTTCCCATTTATTCCTTTTAAACTTTTATTTATTATTACATAAATCAGGCTGTTCCACAGTAGTATTTTATTATAATTTTATTTCCCTCTTAACCTCTCCTTTTTAAATTCTTTTTTTTCCATTCAAAGTCTTTAATAAACTTTTATTTATTGTTATTTATTGTTTTTTATGCTCACAATGATGGTGTCCTCTTCACTCATCACCTTACAGATTTTTGAGTTGAAAATTTCAACCCGATGAATTTTAAAATGGTATCAAAACTCATGGTATGACCTGATGATCTGGACTGACTTTTTATTTATTGTTATTTATTATTTTTTATGCTCACAATAATGGTGTCCTCTTCACTCATCACCTTACAGATTTTTGAGTTGAAAATTTCAATCTGATGAATTTTAAAATGGTATCAAAACTCATGGTATGACCCGATGATCTGGACTGACATTGAAAAGGGGCACGAATACTCTTGTATTAATAATGTATGTGTCAGTAAAAAAACTCACATTAATTATTGGCATTGCCCTTAGATTATGAATTTGTCACAACCTATTGGAAATATTAAACAGCTTTAATTAGGTGACCCGAGAGACAAAGGTAGTCTAGAATAAGTGAATGCAAGATGAGATCCAGTACCTAAATTAATATAATTAAGTGGCCAAGGAGTTCTTTTTCCTTCTCACACCATTTGTTTTATGATTCATAAATGTACAATTCTTTTTGGAAAGAGATGTTTTCTG
Organism: Colocasia esculenta; assembly: GCA_014218235.1. Lineage (NCBI taxonomy): Eukaryota > Viridiplantae > Streptophyta > Magnoliopsida > Alismatales > Araceae > Colocasia > Colocasia esculenta. The sequence continues at coordinate 168,648,744 of CM024755.1, forward strand.
GAGGTTTCTTGCAACTTGATGATTTTGTTGATGATTTCCCTTTCCAGAGAACCTCTGATTACGAACATTATGTGGAGGAATCTAATTGTACAGGTTTGTATCCCATTTTTTTTCTCCACTTGCATTTCTTGTTCTTACTGGCATTTAGGATAGGACATCTGCAAACTTAGTCAAGAATGTCTCTTCTGATGGGTGAAAAATGGCAGGCGTTATATCAAGTGACTGTCCTCCTGATACTCAACTTTGGGGGCAGGCGCATTTTACATGTAGAGGGTGACACACGAGAGCATGCAGATAAAGTAAAGAACACTTTCATATTCAACACTTTTGTTCTATGCCAGGTACTTTGCCCCCTTTAGTAGTAATTGTATGCATGACAATTGAGTGAGAGAAATAAAATAAACTTAAACCGACAATTTTTCTATTGAAATGATTGAATATACCCATTCTCTATCAACACAATGTCGCTATGCATTCAGTTCTCCATCTTTAACTATATTCTCAGATCTCACTTTACGTTGTTGGTCTAGTTTTGATAATTTTGACCAAATATTAAGTATGGGTTTTCAGATATTTAACGAGTTCAATGCAAGGAAGCCCGATGAAATGAACGTGTTCAGTGGTGTGACGAAAAACTATCTTTTTATTGGAATAGTTGGAATAACTGTTGTGCTGCAGGTATGTAGTACTTTAATATTGGATTTGTCATTCAATTCTGTTGCATGAACGGAATCGGCAACAAAGTCCAAATAAACATGAGCGCAAGCTGGTTTCGGTGTCTACAGATTCTCATCATCGAGTTCCTTGGGAATTTACGTCAACTGTGAGGCTTAATTGGAAGTTGTGGTTTGTCTCAGTTGCCATTGCTTTTGTGAGGTACGTTGGACTTTCTTTCTGAAAACCGGCAAGAAAAATGGAAGTTGTATCCACTCATATATTTTAAATGACGATGGTTCTTGATCACCCTCAAGACCCGGGTGGTTTTGGTCCGTGATCAATGTCTTAAACTTGGAGTAATAACTGTAGTCGCATAGGGTTGTTGCGAATCCTTGAACCGGCTTTCCACTGTAGTAGCGTTCTATCTAGTTAAGGATCGTCTTTGGGAACTCTGCCAAGTTCTTTATTACTTCTTCTTTTAGTTCATTTGACAAATAAGATTGCAAACTTTTCTTGGAAAAACAGTTGGCCGCTTGCCATTGTTGGAAAACTCATACCCGTTCCAGTGAGGCCCTTCGGTGATTATTTTAAGAAGAGACCTCGACGACAAGAAGAGGCTGGTAAACTTTTCTTTGGCTGAACTCCGCGTTTCATTTTTTTTCTTTCTTAAAGTTGGTCTTCTCTCCATTCACCTAAAATGGCATGCAGTTGATGGGATTGATGCTACGAGGAATTCGAGGCACTGATTGGTATTGGAGGCATTCGACGCATTGCGGAGAGTGATTTTGTGAATGTTGTGGAGATGGGCGTGTAACAAATGTACATGTAGATTGCTAACTAAAGATTACTGAACCCAATATCGCCAAGGATGTTTAGGTTGACGCATGTAACTATGCTTCCCAATTAGAATGACCACAGTTTGTGTGTACTGTGATGCTTCTCATACCTTTCCTATTTTGTAATACCCTTTGGATCCTGAGTCCTCTGCCCAAACCCCCTCGCTGGAAAAGAAAAATGGAGATGGCGCATGTATCGTAATTTTCTCTTGGCAGCCTGGATCATGCATGTGTGCAGTCTGTCGTGCTCCGATACGTCTTTTGTTTGTAATAAAATGAACGTTGGGTCTTCGTGTAAACTGAGCTCTAAACCGATGGGTAAAAGAAAAAAGAAAGAAAAACTTCCCGATGTGTATATCCTTGTTTCGTAAAGCTTGATATATATATACATATGTTTATTATTGTCGACTGTTCTTTTGTCAAGCCAGGGACAGGAAGTTTTGCCCCTTGCATCTATACCATAGGTCCATGTTGACGCTTTAGAGGATGGAAAATCTGAGATGTGTGCCGTCCAAATGTTGTATGATCCCCCAAACGATGGGTATGTTTAAGAAATGGGTACAGAGAAGAGATAATTATGGACACGCATTTGGTATTATTTGGATGCCTACACCTCATGTTTTCGTGCATGTCCTCGTAATATGAAGATGGTTACATCCCTCTTGTTCTGATGTTATCATAATTGAGCGAACTATTTATTCTGTTGTAACTTGTGAAATGCGAGCAGGTGAAGCGTGACATCCTAATTTCCAGGAATTTTTGTTTAGAATAAAAATATGCATATATCTTTGCCACTCTCCCATTTAATCTTTTTGCACATCATTAGGAAGACCATCAGTAAACGAGTCGTCCATCCGAGTGTTCCCTTTCTATGCATCCTTGGTGGGATCACTTTTATGCAAAAAAACCATGCAAAAAGATCATTCTGTTGTGATTCTGTGTTTTTGATGATGTACAAGCAAATGCCTGTAACATTGAAAGACATGCAAGGAAACCATAGAATGTTGGATGGTTACATCTGTAACTTCTTTAATAATAGCATAGTACAACATTCCCCCCCCCCTCTCTATAAACCTGCGTGAGGCCCAAGACTGAACAAATGATATGTACTGACTGGATTCCAAAATGCTGAGGTATACTTTCTTAGGAGGTGTACATGATAATGAAGAGAATAAGCGATAAACTATGACGTCATATAACGAGTTTTGGTCCTTCAACATGGCTCTTGGAATAAAGTGATTTTGTCATAACTTAGACAAGGTAGACAGCATCATCGTTCGCTGTCAACGTAAGTTGACAACACACTGCTATCATCAACACAAGGTTGATGGCAGACAATCCCGCCATCAACCCAAACTAAACGATAGTCTATATTGCCGTCAACACATGCAACACACACTGCCGTCAACACACAACCATTGTAGGAGGCCCAATAAGGGTCCAAGGCCTCACATTCTCCACCCCCCCATCCTTAAAAAGGAACTCTTCCCCAAGCTGAAAGGATCCAGTAAATAGCCAAAAAACATTGATTATGTGGTGGCTATTTTTAGCCACCTAAGCCCGCGAGGCCCATCATGGCCCATCGTCATCCTCCAGACGGGCGCGGCCCTTCGGCAGGGCAACACGTGTCCTCGGAAGAAGCTTGAAGATCTTGAGCACGGTCGCTGCTCCTAAGCGCCCCTAGGATCCTAGGGGCAGTCTCCGGACGCCCCACATCCTGTTCGGTCCATGCCCTATCTACCGAATAGGCCTTGCAGGAAGCATGCCCTGGACCCGTTGGCAGCAGCAGTGCCCTGGTACCAGGCACTGAGCAGCCAGTTCGGCTGCCGAGCAAGGGCAGTCACCGAGCGCCTGGTTCAGCCTACCGAACAGGCTACCTGCTCGGTATCCTCTGCCCTGGAGCCTCCAGGTAGCTCTCCGTCTCCTTGCGACGGTTACAACGGCTGCATTGTGCGTGCCCCACGATCAAGTGGTGCATTAACTGCAGGCCCCCTCAACGGGTGCCTGGACGCATAACTCCTCGCCAAGGGCGCCAACCGGTGCGCCCTTTCCAGCGACATTAGGGGACGTTCCGTCCCACCCCCTCTGCACCTTCGCCTATAAAGGGCCCAGGTAAACACCATGCCAAGGTACGCACCCTCGCGCACAGTACAACACACTACTGAAACCTTCCTTCCTCAAGCCTCTCTACAGTTCACTAACTTAGGCATCTGAGGGTTCTCCCCGGTTCTTCAACCGGGCCCCCCTGATCCCATTCTGGTTTTGCAGGCCTTCGTCCGCTACCGACGACCGTCTTCCCTCTTCTCAGTGGAGGCCCGTTTGGTTCAGGCCCAAACAGGAATACACCACCACATTTGGCGCCGTCTGTGGGAAAGGCTTCAGCCATGGATCGCAGACGTTCCTCCTACTAGAACATAGACAGCAGGGCAACGAGGTCGCGATAGTCGCGCGTGGACTCCCGTGAGTGAGTCCCCCCTGTCGATGTCATCATCACCCCCACCGGTGGGGTGCCTACCGCTGCCGCGCCTACAACCGCCCAAGAGGTGGCGAAACTTTGAGGGCAGATGCAGCACCTAGAGGGGGTCTGCCAGGGCCTTCATGCCCAATTAGCCAGGCAATCGGCCCTGGTGATCCCTCCGCCGCCGGAGCAGCAGGCGGAATCATCTCGTCGACGGTCCCGCGCCCCTCCGGCGCCGCAGGACCAGCATGCAGAATCACCCCGGCAGTCGCACCGGGCACCTTCACCGTGTCAGACATCGGAGCGGCAAGATAATTCACCTCGCCGTTCCGCGGTGGTCCCGCCTGCCCCGTGATCCGTCGTCGGGGCTAACTCCCACAGGTCCCGGCGGGAGGAGTCCGCCCACTCCGACTAGGAGTTGGCTAGGCGTCTCCGTCGCGTCGTTGACCTGGAACGCCGCATTGATGCTATGGTTCAACGTGCAGAGGGAAAAGCTCCGGTGGATGACGACCTGGACTTTCGCTCTCCGTTCACTATGGAGATCCTAGAGGCCCGGGTCTCCCTGAAGCTACCTCTGCCCACCATAGCACCCTACGACGGTACCACCGACCCCGCAAATCATATCCATGGCTTTGAGTCGCATATGGTGTTCCACGGAGCATCAGACACGGTCAAATGCCGGGCCTTTCCGGCCACCTTGAAGGAGACTGCTCGGGCATGTTTTGAAGCCCTCCCAGCGGGATCCATTTCCTCCTTCCACCAATTGAAGAAGTCTTTTCGGGACAACATCTTGGGAGGAAGGTCTCAGCCGCGCACAACGACATCTCTTCTGTCAGTTCGGCAGAAGAAAGGCGAGGCACTCTGGGACTACGTCAATCGGTTCCAGACCGAAGTGCTCTGCATCCCCAGCATGGACGTCCCCTTGGCCATCAGTGCCCTCATCCAGGGCATGCGAGATGGCTTCTTGCAAAGAATGTTGGGGTACAACAACCATCCACCCTTGCCGAGCTGCTCTCTACTGCTTAGCGCCATGTGACATGCGAGTAGGTCCTGGCTGTCGGCCTAGCAGAGCAGGGTGATTCTTCGGATAAGAAGAGGCCTTCTGATAACGGTTCCGACTGTGATCGGAAGAAAGGCCGGCGCAATGGGGACTCGCCGCGCCGACCACGCCCCTTCACCGACTACACTCCTCTCACGGTGGCTCCCGAACAGATCCTAGCTGAAATCCGGGATGAGCCCTATGTTCGGTGGCTACCAAGGATGCGCTCTGACCCCCGCAGGCGCAATCAGGACAAGTACTGTCGCTTTCACCGCGACCACGGCCACGACACCTCCGAGTGCCGCCAGCTCAAGGACGAGATCGAGTCCTTGATTAAACGCGGCTACCTTGGGTGGTATGTGCGCTGTAATGAAGATCGCCAAAGGCGCCGAGAGCGGACTCCCGAGCAGCCCATCAACAACGAGCCCAATGGGCAAGAGATCAACGTGATCGCGGGAGGCTTCGGCGCAGGTGGAGAAAGCAATCAAAGCCGACGCGACTATGCTCGGCGGGTGCACGTCATGGACAGGCCCCCAGTGCCTTGCTGATAATTGCGCTGTTATTGATGATAATCATGTTATTTTATTATCTTATGGTCCTTAATTTCACACAAATTCATCGTCACTTTATTACAAAAAATGATAATTGATTAAATCTCTATTGTGTTGTATTTGCATGATTAATGGGCCAAGAAATAAAGTGTCAAATGGGCCAATGGATTGGATTGAAGCAAGAGAGAATAAAGGAGAGATTCTATTAATTTTTAAAACACTTTCTTATTTTTAAAAATCTCCTCTCCTATTTTCCAAAAATCTCTCATTCCTTTCTTCTCTCCCCCTTCATCTCTTTCTCTACTATTTTATAAACCCTCCACCTCTCTCTCTTATTATTCTCTTCTCTCTTTCTCTCTTCTCCCTCTCTCCTCCGATCCCTTTCTTCCTTCTCTTTCTTCTTCCTCCTTCTCTTTCTTCTTCCTCCGATCCTCTTCTTCCCCTCTTCTTCCTCTCTTCCTGGCCGCTCTCTCTCTCGGTGGACGAAGCAGAACGGCAGCAACAGCAGCCTGCCACGGCCCCCCGCCCAGGCCCGCGCGCTCCCCGCGCCCGCCTGCGCCCTTGCGCGCCTGTCGCGCCCGCGCCCCGCCCGCGAGCCTGCCCTGTCGCGCTGCCCCGCCTCAGCCCGCCGCCCGCGCCCTGCCGCCCTCGCCACGCGCCCTCGCCACGCCTCCATAGCCCACGCGGCCCCTACGTGCATGCATGCACGTAGAGGCGCGGGCCCCCTCTCTCTCTCCTCTCGCTTTCTCTCTCTTTTCTCTCTCCTCTCTATCGCCGCTCCTCTCTCTTCTCTCTCTATTCTCTCTCCTCTCTCCTCTCTCTCTTCTTGCTTTCTCTCTCTCGTTTCTCTTGTTTTCCCTTATTCTCTCTTTAATTAAAGTTGTATGTTAGATGCACATTATCTCTTTTATTTAAATAAAGTTTGTTAGTTATTTTGTTCACTATTTGTACCCTCCGTCTCTCTCTCTTCTATTCTCCTCTTTCTACCTTCTCTCTTCACCTTCTTGTCTCTTTAGATTTATTTTAGTGTGGATATGCTTGTGTTAAGAGATTTAGAATATCTTGTTTAGTTAATCGGTCACTAGGTATTTTCTTACTCTCTTCCATTCGTAATAGTTTTCCTCTCTCTCTCTCTTAATATCTCTCTATTTATTTATTTAGTTTAGCTTAGATTTATTTAATGCAACTTAGTTCTAATATCACCACGCTATTTTCTTAACTAAAAACCCAACGTTTTCAACTCTAAAATCTAGTTCCCCGTGGATTCGACTCGGTCTCACCACTCAACTATGGTCAAAATAATTAGTGTAGGCCGATAATTTTGAGATTGTTAGTCACGTGTTTAACGACGTATTCGTGGTCTATCAATTTTTGAATTTTATATTGTTTTTATATTTTTTGTTTTGAAATATTTGATTTTTTTTTTTGTATTTTCACACAAGTTAGCAAACAATTAATCCTATGACACCTATGGTCCCCTAAGATATAGACATTTGATTTCTCACTAATCAACTGAGGCCTAACTCAAATCCACTCTCAGCTCGTTAACTGGCCAGGTAAGAGGTGGGAAAGTGGGAGGTTCCCCCTGCTCTCACAGTGACCTAATTAAGTAACCACTTGTCCACTTAGGCGTTTGCCAATAAACCTCTAGCCTTAGACACCAGTCTCCAAACTTGATAGTGGGCCCAAGTGGGCCTAAGTCTCAAAGCGAACCCTAGGTCAAGTTTCTACTTTCTTTTATTGGGCTTGGGAATGCAAAAGATGCAGGAAGTTGTGGTTTGTGGGCTAAGGAAGGGTGATCAAATCCCCACCTTATCTTGTTAAGGAAACTGCCCTTAAAATATTTTAGAAATGATGTGCACACCACAAAATCAAGCAAGGGTGTGACGACCCACGTTATGCCGGTACGGTTGTACCAACCCACGTCGGCACGACGAAGATCACCACAGCGGGACATTGACCCGACACTAACAATTGATTGAGATGTACACAAATATAGATACAGAGTCGCGGAAGTAAAGGACTAACTGTCATCACATTTCATCATCCACATTTAACATACATAATCCATATAGCAATTAAAAGACTAAACTTTCATAATTGAAATTAAACCAAAATACATTGTCCACAAGATTAAAGTTCTACATTTTAATACATAATTTGTCCACAATTACAAAATGATAACTCTAATACAAGTCCCAATTTACATACTATGAAACAAAAAGGGGCACAACGAAGACTCCGCCAACTAATCTCCGCGCTCGGAGTCACTCTCCACGGTCTCCTCCAAAGGTACCGGGTCACCAACTAAACCTGTACGCCGAAGCAAGTAATGAGTCTAAAAGACTCAGCAAGTAACTCCATACACATCATTCATGCATACATCACAGTAGGTTCCACTAATTCAATTTGCAAGGCAACATACAACATGCTTGAACATTAATAAGAGACAACCTATCATGGTAATTCTACCAAATCAAAACACATGGTACATGGTTTAAGATGTTTCAAATAACACTTCCTATCACATGCTTTCTACTCATTTAATCACATGAAGACTACACTCCCAATTTGACTATAACATGTTAGCAATTTACATGGAACTAGAAATATCATAGCATGAATTATCGTCTCACACTCTAACACATTCACTTCACATGGTTACACATTCCCATATTTCACATGGTTCATTTTTCAAGCATTTCACATGTACATATGTTCACATTCTAACATAAATGGTTCACATGATTTCACATTTCACATTTGCATGCTCACATATATACACAATTTACACATGTTCACATATACACATTTTACACATGTTCACATATACACATTTTACACATGTTCACATATACACATTTCACAATTTATTTGCCGTGACACATAGTCCAAACCACCACTAGAAGGACACATCACATACACATAACACATAGCACATCACCTAGGCAATACAGTGATGACTCTTGGCACTGCGCAGACCGGGAGAACACGTCTCCACCCTAACCAGTGGTACTTGTCCACCTCCAGGATTTCATCCTAATGCCCTTAGGATATCTTAACACATTGAACCTTCCCATGGAGACTTTTCCATGGTACAGTTCCACAGCCCTCTATGGAAGCAGTGTCACACACGGCACATTTTACACATTACACATTCCGATTAACACACGTTTTACATATGATATTCACACTTTCTTATTTATGCACATGGTTCTGTTCATTCCTAGCATGATGCCACTAATAACAGAAATCTAACATTTAGTAGCTCTCATGGATTAATTGGAACACACCTCATTTAACCTTAATCATGGTACATGTATTTATAACTCACTTTCACATGGAAACCTCATAGTGTAGGCTACTGTTATCAAAATTTCCTGAAAATTTAACCACATGCTGTTTTCGGGTATAATAACACACATACAAATTTTCACAATTTTCTGAATTCACATGTATTTATAGAAATTGAAACACCCAGTTTCATGCCCTTCATAAACTAAGTTAACATAGAACATGACATGGATTTCAGATTTGATCATGCACAGTCATGAATCACACATACATATTGGCACAAGAAATTTTCCCAGATTTATTGCATGACACAAAATTTACTATGAATTATTCATTAACCTACTCATGCTTCCATTCCCATTACAGAAATTTCAGTAATTCACATAGCCATGTAAAAATCCTCAAATTTTCAGGGCATGGACTGATACATATAGACATGTTTCATAAAAATCTACAGCATTTAATTCCTCATAAATCATAGGAACAAAATTAAACATGCATAATATCCTCCTTACACATGCCTTTCAATAATTCTAATAAATTATGCCATTCACAGAAAAATACAGAAATTTTCACACACATCACATTATCTATTTTACATAACATATAAATTTACATTATATCCTCATGCGCCAAAGTCCGGATATTAAAGATATAGGGCAGAACAGTTCACTGTTCTGTCAAGAAGAACTTAACGGCATACTCTGGCCGTTCACAAGAGTTGGCGGCAACATCGTTAGCCGTTGACTCAAGATCTCAACGGCAATAGATCTTGCCGTCAAGTTCGGACCTGTGCAAAAACACAGTCCGAGCTCTAAAGAATGGTGAATGCAGGGGATCCAGGACACGAGGAAAATCCATAAAAATGATAAAAACCTCCTAGACACATACATGGACAAGGTGCAAGGGTTACTTGCCTTTGGAAAACTCCTAAAGGGATCAAAATGGTTGGAGAAGCTCTCCTTGGGCAGTCCCAAGAAGCCTCCAAGATGCCTCCACTCCGGCTTCTGTGATGCTCCCCTCTGAAATCCGGGGCTGGGGATGTGTAGTCGGATGTGTTGTCTTCCTCCTTGTCGAAGTAGATCGCCAGGAAGAGCCTTGGATCGCCGGATCAAAGCTCTCAAACCTCAGGTTTTCTCACAGCTCACTAGGGTTTTTTTTGTTTTCTCTTTGCAAAGAGCCAAGAGAGCTCTAGAGGTTGCAACAAGGGCTCTCTTAAGAGAGGACCCTCTCACCCCACGCAAGAGGTCGGTTGGAAGGCCAAGGAGCCGTTGGGGGAGTGGTTGCCACGCCCCATCAAGCATGGCACACCATGCTGCTGCGGACTGGCCTGTCAGGATGTAGACGTCCACCGATAAGGCCGTCGACTTACTAATCGACGTCCACCTATATGAACGTTAACAATAAGTGAACGTCCATTCATGTTGACGTCGACTAACCCTTCGGCCAGAACCCAAAACCATGCAAAACCCTAATTTCTCCTAAGTTCATGCATGCAATACATAGGGTGTAATGTACACACTCATTATGCCACGAAATCCACCGATAGTATATACAACTAAGTATATACATACATTGATAAGTACACCAAGCTAAAGTATGCATAATACTTATATGATAATGCATATACATATACAAGCATAAAATTACACATAATAAAATAATAAGGACAAAATTTGAGGGCCTTACAAAGGGATTCTATGCAGGCATGGCAATGCATGATCATGCTTTTTAAAGAAATTGAGATTCTCACCTTGCCTCCCGCAATCTTCGACAAGAAAGGAAACTTTCAAACAAAAGAAACTACCTAAACATGGAAATCTAAATGATGCATGTCCTAAAGATGGAAGGTTTCTACTCTTGACATGACATCTTTGATTGGATTCAAGTGATTGATTTTTTTTTTAGATTTTTGATTTTGTTAATTGTCTAAACATGGAAACTAAGAAAAGGAAACTCAATCAAGAGGGTTTTAATGGTACTTACCTTCAACGCAATCCCTCGTTCTTTTGGAAATGAAAACATATGGAAAGAGTGAGAGAAGGAAACTCACCTCACTTACCCATTTTTCTTTATTTTTCATGCAATTTTCGGATTTTTTTCACTTTTTATTTGATACCTACAAAAGAAAGAAAATGTTAGCCTGAATATATACAAAAAACACCAAAATTATCAAAACTAAAAATCTAATTCCCCGGCAACGGCGCCAAAAATTGATAGCCCACGAATGCGTCGTTAAACACGTGACTAACAATCTCAAAATTATCGGCCTACACTAATTATTTTGACAATAGTTGAGTGGTGAGACCGAGTCGAATCCACGAGGAACTAGATTTTAGAGTTGAAAACGTTGGGTTTTTAGTTAAGAAAATAGCGTGGTGATATTAGAACTAAGTTGCATTAAATAAATCTAAGCTAAACTAAATAAATAAAGAGAGAGATATTAAGAGAGAGAGAGAGGAAGACTATTACGAATGGAAGAGAGTAAGAAAATACCTAGTGACCGATTAACTAAACAAGATATTCTAAATCTCTTATCACAAGCATATCCACACTAAAATAAATCTAAAGAGACAAGAAGGTGAAGAGAGAAGGTAGAAAGAGGAGAATAGAAGAGAGAGAGACGGAGGGTACAAATAGTGAACAAAATAACTAACAAACTTTATTTAAATAAAAGAGATAATGTGCATCTAACATACAACTTTAATTAAAGAGAGAATAAGGGAAAACAAGAGAAACGAGAGAGAGAAAGCAAGAAGAGAGAGAGGAGAGAGGAGAGAGGAGAGAGAGAGAAGAGAGAAGAGAGAGAAGAGAGAGGAGTGGCGATAGAGAGGAGAGAGAAAAGAGAGAAAGCGAGAGGAGAGAGAGAGGGGGCCCGTGCCTCTACGTGCATGCATGCACGTAGGGGCCGCGCGGGCTATAGAGGCGTGGCGAGGGCGGCAGGGCGCGGGCGGCGGGCTGAGGCGGGGCAGCGCGGCAGGGCGGGCTCGCGGGCGGGCGCGGGCGCGACAGGCGCGCAAGGGCGCAGGCGGGCGCGGGGAGCGCGCGGGCCTGGGCGGGGGGCCGTGGCAGGCTGCTGCTGCTGCCGTTCTGCTTCGTCCACCGAGAGAGAGAGCGGCCAGGAAGAGAGGAAGAAGAGGGGAAGAAGAGGATCGGAGGAAGAAGAAAGAGAAGGAGGAAGAAGAAAGAGAAGGAGGAAAGGGATCGGAGGAGAGAGGGAGAAGAGAGAAAGAGAGAAGAGAATAATGAGAGAGAGAGGTGGAGGGTTTATAAAATAGTAGAGAAAGAGAGGAAGGGGGAGAGAAGAAAGGAAGGAGAGATTTTTGGAAAATAGGAGAGAAGATTTTTAAAAATAAGAAAGTGTTTTAAAAAAATTAATAGAATCTCTCCTTTATTCTCTCTTGCTTCAATCCAATCTATTGGCCCATTTGACACTTTATTTCTTGGCCCATTAATCCTTCAAATACAACACAATAGAGATTTAATCAATTATCATTTTTTGTAATAAAGTGACGATGAATTTTTGTGAAATTAAGGACCATAAGATAATAAAATAACATGATTATCATCAATAACAGCGCAATTATCACTCGCCCAGGTCCCTATCCCTAATCCTTCCCGCGCACGGTCCGAGGAGGTTATAACCTTCTCGGACGAAGATCTTGTAGGGATCTCCACTCCACACACTGATGCGCTAGTCGTTTCGGCCACCATCAACAACTGTACCGTGCGCCGGATTCTGGTGGATAATGGAAGTGCCCCAGATGTATTGGTTTATGATTGTTTCTTGCTTATGGGTCTAAAAACCGATCAACTCACCCCGGTAGAATCGCCTCTGTTCGGCTTCTCGAGGGGTTTCGGTTCAACCCATGGGACGAGTACGCCTCCCAATTACTCTTGGGACGGCTCCGAAGAGAGTGACCAAGATGGTGGATTTCTTGGTTATTCGAAGTATGCCCGGATACAACGCCATACTTGGTAGGGGGCTGATCGGTCGAATCTGATGATCAGTCTGTCCCCATGCAATTTTAATTAATTATATATATACATATTTTGATGATTAACAAAACCAAACAAGAATTTATCAATTATATCTGCTGAATATCTCATAAGTCTTAAGTACAGGAAAAAATTACCGAAGTCAAACAAGCCAATAAAGGTATGCATTACTACTCTGAAGCTTTAATCTTTTCAACATGAGATTTCTCTAAGTCCATATCGATTTCTGTTAAAGTTCATAACGATTCTCTTATAAGACTGAAAAGTCATGTCATTTCAATCAAGTCGATCTCGCAACGACTTGCTTGTTTTAACGACTTCATAAGTGATCATAACGATTTCTTTAGAACTCACAACGACTTGCTTGTTGTAACGACTTCATAAGTGATCATAACGATTTCTTTAGAACTCGCAACGACTTGCTTGTTGTAACGACTTCATAAGTGATCATACGATATTCTTTAGAACTCGCAACGACTTGCTTGTTGTAACGACTTCATAAGTTATCATAACGATTTCTTTAGAACTCGCAACGACTGCTTGTTGTAACGACTTCATAAGTTATCACAACGATTTCCTTGATGTTCGTAACGACTTGATAGCCGCAACGATTCTTTAGTTCTCGTAACGATTTCTTTGATACTCGTAACGACTTGCTAGCTGCAACGATTTCTTTAGTTCTCGTAACGATTTCTTTGATACTCGTAACGACTTGCTAGCTACAACGATTTCTTTAGTTCTCGTAACGATTTCTTTGATACTCGTAACGACTTGCTAGCCGCAACGATTTCTTTAGAGTTCATAACGACTTGATAAGTGTTCATGACTCACAACGATTTCTTTAGGATTCATAACGACTTGCTTTGTGTAACGATTTGTTAAGTGTTTCACATCGATTTCTTTAGAATCAAAATGACTTGCTATAACTCATAACGATTTCATAAGTCATATAGTCTTCAACTTCATATTTTGATATCTTATTCATCTTAAAGCATTGACCAGTCAAAATCCACGTAGACATCTCTCTGACGCTTTTGCATTTATGAGATCTGAACGTATCTCTGCATGCATGCAGACTATATCTTCCTTTATCGTGCTTATTCTGATAACGTCCTTTAGACTTAAGCCAGTTGGTATTACTATTTTCTTGACTATTGCTACTGACGTTGACTGATATCAGACAGCCTATCTGTCTGCTATTTGAGCTTGACATCTGTGCAGACCTTTGATGTAGCTTCATTGTACAACGTTAGACAAATAAAAGCCAACGGATCTCTGTGAAGATCTCATCTCTTTGCGTGCTCAAGTGATCAAAAGACTGTGACAGGAAGCTTCCAAGACTCCAGATGTCATTCAGTCTAACGGCTACTCAAGAGAGAGACAACGATCTCTTCAACGACTAGATTTCAAATTGAAGATATATATATAAGACAGAAGAATAGAAGTCGACATCATCTAGAGACTATTTTCAAATTCTTCTGAAGAAAATCAAGAGCCAAGATCCTTCACTCCGTTTTTGCTCTTTTGCTCTCTTGCTCTCCGCTAGTTCTTGTGAAAATCTTGAGAGAGCTTGTACAGTTCTGAGAGTGTGAATAGTTCCTAATCCCTTCGCTCTCAGTTCTAGTTGCTTCAGATCCTCTCTTATCAAAAGCTGGATCTAGGGGCGTGAAAGTCTTTTTCATTCTTCTCTGTGCTGTTCCCTTCGGGTGTGAAGGAAGACCTGGTGGTATCCAGGGTGTTGCTCCCTTTGTGTAAAGGAAGACCTGGTGGCATCCAGGGTGTTGTTCCTGTCACGTCCTAATAAAAGGCTATTTATTGGGAAATGACAGAAAACAGGCACAAAGTAATAACATTTATGTTTATTCATTATAACGCAGTTGCGGAAGTCTTATTACATAAAGCTCCTCATTACACACTAAGTGAGGAGTAAGGATGAGTAGCTACTACTCATAACACTTTACAAGTACGCAACTAAAGCAGTAAATGGTTGGTTGACTCGTCATCGGTGTCCACTCTGCACACAGCCCATTTTACACTTCTCCCTCATCTTGATTACCTGAAAGGGAAGGATGGGTGAGCTAACTAGCCCAGTAGAATTCAAATCCTTAAATCAAAGGATCAGGAACACATGATAATTTAGGTAAGAACATGAATGGTATCAAGAACAGGTCAGATAACCAAGATAACATGTCAGTGAATGTATAACAGTAGTATGAAAACATAGGCATACTCAGAAATTCATATTAAGGCTCAGGTTCGGAGTCATATAAATATTCACACAGGACAGGTAATAGGATGATCATAATCAGGAGATAGTGATGCAATGTCAAACATCTTGGTGTCCTATCCTTCTAGACAAGGATAGAACGGATATCAAAGAGGCAATACCAGATCTCAGAATAGTAGCTTGATACAGTGATAGTAAAACTCAGGTCATGCTCAAGTATATAGCTCAAGAATTGGTTCATATATCAGTTCACACAATACAGGAAGTATGATGATCATAATCAGGAAATAGTGATGCAATGCAAACATCCCGGTATCCTTATCACTCCCGTACGGCCCGTAATGAATTCGGGTGCCCTCCTCCCGGACTGGACCAGCCCTATTTGCACAGGCATATCAGTTAGGTGGGGTCCAAGGACCCAATAAATGTCATCATCATAAGTTTATCATATCTCACAAGGTGTTCAAGCCTTTGAACTCTCAAGTCATCAAGTAATATAAACTTAGTTGTCGAATACAGGAGAATGGACTCAACGGAGTACCATTTGGAGTTGACAGTTTCAAGGATAATTCAATAATGAGTAAGGTATCCAAAGTGGGTAATCCTTATGGTAGAATGACAGAAAATATCAAAGTAAATAAGAGGGTAATTTGGTAGGCTATTAGGATGAACTTTGAACAAGGATTTACACATGTAAGAGTGCTGAAATCCAAGGTAGGACAGTAGCTGTCGACAGGAAGAAGGATCTGTCGACAAATGGCACAGACAGAGCTCAGGTTGCTGGCTCTGTGGGTATCTGTCGACAGATGCAAGGGATCTGTCGACAGATCCACACAGTCCAGAAACCTGGAGTTCTGGAAACATGCGCCTGTCGACAGCTCTTGGGCTGGCTGTCGACAGGAAGCAGCAGAACTTCCGTAAGTATGTTTAAATCCATTCTAACACCTAATTATAGATCTTATAATTCAAGGCATGATTGATATCAAATGGAAGAGTCTAAATAGAGTTTTCACAGTGGTTTATAAACTAACAGCGAGATGCAACAAGAGATTGATAATTCGAACTTGGTCGGCTATAAACTAATGTAGTGTAGTATTGGAAGCATGAACTTGATAGCAATGGTTTATTGGAAAATTCCTATAAGATGGACACTAAAACTCAAGGTATTTCATGAATCCAAGTCAATGTTCGAATTATCAACCATCTAAACCGAAATCCTCACACTGTTCTAAGGATATGTTTACTTCTACCAGAACTCTATATCATGAACTTGAATCAAAGGTGGAAGAAGAAGAAGAGATGATCTGGAGGTAAAATAAGTATCTCTCCTCCCTAACGTAAGAATATTCATCAAAACTAGACGAAAACTAGTAAGATTACAGTTATATCAACTTGGCTACTCAACACGAGTATTTATCATGTGTAGAGAACAGGATTAAGGAAAGGAGATGAATCCTACACATGGATAGCTAGGAACCTACTACCACATGCTACTGGAGGAATATCCTTTCCAACCAGAGATTATGTGAACTCAAGGAGTAGCTTCTATAGAAATACAAAACACACATAAAGTGCTAGAGGGTTCATGACACTAGAACAGAAACTGGAACATCCAAACAGTAGGTTCTAAAGTTATTCAAGGACATGAGTTAGAAGAGGAGAGATGAGGATCGAATCCTACCTTATTGAAGAATAAGCCTTCACGTTTTCCTAACTAAAGAACCTATCCCAGGAATAGAAATGCTTCTCCCCAAAGGTAATGGAGTTCCAGTAATGTTTACACCGAGGTGAGAGCAGCTACAGTAGTAAAACAAGAGTAGAAGTATATTGCAAGTGCGATGGAGCTTGCAACTCCAGTAGCTCCTCCTACAGCAGACCCAGTAGCTTCTCCCACACTCTTCTAGAAACAAGGGCAGTGGAAGATAAGAACAAGGGTGCAAGAACAAGAGAAAATAGCAGAAGCTTGCTTAGAAAGGTTTGCAAGCGTTTACGGTACAGGTTTTATAACCCCAGCTTTTCATGCACAAAGACACGTCAACCATGAGGTGTCATGGTAGAAACCTTTGGTTTTTACCTTAACACGTTGCACATGCAAGGATTCTCAAGCTCCCACGTAGTTAACCTTTATGATTACCCCAACCTAGGTGTGCTGGCCTCTCCAAGACTCTACACGTAAGTACCCAGAAAATCCCATAAATGGCCACCGTAATTGGCTTAAATCAGCTGGCCCAAAGATCCCTATGAAAACTATCCAAATGGTGTCCATTTGCATTGAAATTTTAACCATAGACTAATATAATATTTTACTAATTGTGGTGATTTTTAATTAATTTTTGGAATTTAGTTTACAGTAGGTGAAAAATCACCCGAAAATAGTCGCGTCGACTTAATCTCAAAATCCGTACGTCGAAAATTCAAATAATTGCATATTTAATTTCTCCACATTTTTCTGGAAATTATGATGTTCTCGAATTTTTATTTCGATGTCGTTTTCCGGTATCACCCTGTGGAGGCACGCACTTCGAGGTACGATACTGGAATAACGTTCATTACCACTATTTAAGTCTATCATCTAATTATCATAATTTATTATAATCCTAAGGTATTTTAACCAAATTACTTCTATTTTCTTAATTTTTAAATTCTGGGGCGTTACAACTCTCCCCCACTAAAAGAAATTTGGTCCTCCAAATTTTAATAAAACGAGAGTATGTTACTCACCTGGAAATAATTCTGGGCACTGGTTCTTGATGGTATTTTCTAATCCCAGGTTGCTTCTTCTTGTCCTCGTTTATTCCATTGAATCTTTAACAATGGAACTTCCTTGCTCCATAGTGCTTTATTTTTCGATCCAGAATTTGCACGTCTTTCTACATATACCAAATTTTCTTGTATCTCCAAATCTTGATATTCAATGTTGTGATCGATGGGCTTCTCCTAAGATCCGCTTCTAATCTCGGAATTATCCGGTACACATAATTTGTTCCGAAACTGAAGATTTCCATGAATGTCTTCATTAAATTCAAGTCTAAAAGCCAACTTTTCTCTAATTTCTCTCAACACAAGATCATTGTCCTATGCTCTCCAATTTGTTTCAACATATCTGACTGAATTGTTAAGTTATCAACTACAATTCTTTTCTTGTAATTCAATCTTTAAACGTAATGCGGAAAATTCCTCCAATAATTTCCATTCCCTTACTTACAATGGATTACCTTGACTA
Source organism: Colocasia esculenta (assembly GCA_014218235.1). NCBI lineage: Eukaryota > Viridiplantae > Streptophyta > Magnoliopsida > Alismatales > Araceae > Colocasia > Colocasia esculenta. Next base: position 168,667,028 of record CM024755.1, read on the forward strand.
TAGGATTTCTGCTAAGTGCATCCGCTATATATATATATATATATATATTTTTTTTTTTCCTGGATGGTATTCAATTTTGAAATTATAATCCCACTTGTCTAGGCATATCAAATCACGGGTAAATTTTGTCCTTTAACTGAAATCCGACTAGCAGGGTAATATTTCTTAAGTTCTTATCCTACTCAAAGGAGTTGCTACCTCAAGTTGTGTAGACAATAGTTCTGATTTTACTTCTAAAGATTTAGCAAACTCATAACTAAAAAAGAATGCGTAGCTCCTGAATTAAACAACACATACGCAGACTTGAGTTACTGGCAATGTACCTTCTATCAGTCTGCCTTCCTGCGGAGATTCAGGTTCACATCCTGAATGGCATGTAGTCTTCCTTGCTTTCCTCTGGAGTTCTGATTCGTTGGTGCATTCTTGGGCATCGGACAATCCGGAATTCGATGTTGAGTACTACCGCAACGGAGACAAGCACCCAACCTACTCCAACAGTCCTCAGCCTTATGCCCACTAAGATGGCAATGCTGGCATACCCCCTTCTTTCCATTAGAAGTTTTTCCTGCCTTCTTATTTATTTGCTGAACTTTCGGGGTATTTCCAACTCAAACTTTCTCTTATGATCAGAAGATCCTTCTCCAAATTTCCCTCTAATCTTTTCCACAGTGTCATTTGCAGCCTCTAATGCTAAGCTCTCTTAACCATTCTGAGTAGGTAGTGATCAGATGAGGGGTTAACTGCATAATAAATTGGGGACGTAGCCCATTCAAAACCTCTGGCTTTAATTTCTCCGTAGCTATAAGATGCGGAGCATACTTTGACAATCGAGCAAATTGTGCCTCATATTCCGATACCGACATCCTTAGTTGCTTTAAATGGCAAAACTCATTCGCCTTCCTTTCTTGAATTACTTCAGAAAAGTACTGGTCATTAAAATTCTACGAATTCCTCCCAACTAACTTGTGTTGAATCTGCCAAGGTTGCCTCTACAGTTTCCCACCACGCTCGGGCATCCCGATCTAACTGAAATGTTGTCAAACAAACTTTTCTTCTTCTGTACATTTCATTATCTTAAAAATTCGCTCAATATCCTTTAACCAGTTCTCAGCTTCATCCGGATCCGTACTTCCTGCAAATCTCGGAGGGTCCAGGCTTCGAAAGTCCTTAAAAACTTGTTCCAGTATGACTATTGTTCTTGGCTACTGTTTTCATTACTCGAGTCAAGTCATGCATTGAATTTTCCATCTTCTTCCAGTTAATGTCACTTCCATCCATAGATAACTTGGAAGAGTATCTGAGATATTCAATAAGGCATACATCAATTTCTATAATCAAACCATGTAAATTTCATCATGCACAGGCTTTAGATTCACAACACCCTAGTTCCATTAACCAGTCAGAAGATATATAACATTTTACATCACTACTTGTCCATAGCTTCGTGAGATTAAAAACAATCTTGAAATTTTGATTCATCAATTATGTGAGTGTTAAACACATTAAATTATAAAGAGTCTTACTTGGTTTAGTAAGAATGGATGTAGACAATGATTAAATAATCTATCTCAGTGGTATAATAATTTAAAATCCAAGAAAATTGGAAAGTTAACGGAAGAATAAATCACGAGGATAGTCATGAAATTTATATGATCGATTGAATCATTCATTTACTAATTCTTGTTTAGAGTTGGATATAATAACATATAAAAGTCATTGTGACGTAAATTAAGGGATGAACAGGTTTGACTTTTCCTTCAGTAGGAGAGGGCTCCCTTGGAGAAGTCATATGTGTGTTTATCATTTTACACCGGACCTTGAATTTTTATCATTCTACTAGGTTTACTTGAATTATGAAATTTTTAGGTAGGCCAAATTATGAGAAATTAGAAAGACGCTATTTTGATAGAATCGCAAAAATTGTTTTCTTCTTGGTGGGAGAGTTGACTTTTTATTGGTAAGAGATATGATTTTTCTGATATTTTTATTGGATTCAAATGGGGGTACTTCCTTATTTACATGTAATATCTTAAGTAAATGAAACATCAAATTAAACATTTACTTAAATGATATGGAATGTAAATAAGGTATGAGTTTCAGTTCTACAGAGTGCCTGATGACTCTTCTGACTGACTGAAGAAGGACCAGTTCATCACAGACTGGTGTCTGTCGACAGCTTGGAAGGGCTGTCGACAGATAGCAACAGACAGAGCAAGGTTTTTTCTGGTTCTGAGGGTATCTGTCGACAGACCAGAGTCGGCTGTCGACAGGTGAAGGACATCTGTCGACAGATCAAGGCTATCTGTCGACAGTTACTGACAGTTTTGTATTTCTGGGTTCTGGAAGCATGTTACCTGTCGACAGGTAAATGCTGGCTGTCGACAGGTGTGATCTAAACTTCCAGGAATCTTGAAAAACTACCATAGGAAATTCTACCAAGTGTTCCTATGAATCTTTACATGATTGATAACATTTTCTTACTTCTAATAGGATGAGTTTCATAGTATGCTTGAGTCATAATATAAACTTTAACTAAAGCATGGTTACAAGAAATAGAACAACACATCTATGGTTGTTTCAAGTGTGTATACATGGTAAACACTTTAATTATGAAGTTCTTGTGTAGGAATAAGAAGCAAGAATGAAAGAAAGAAGGAATCCTCTAAATTTTCATTTCATACTCAATACAATCTATATCCAACTATACTTATCTAGCTTAACCTCAGGCTTCTACCCATCCTCACAGGTATCCTAGGTTTATCGACCTAAGGCTCTGATACCAAATTATCTGTCACGTCCTAATAAAAGGCTATTATTGGGAAATGACAGAAAACAGGCACAAAGTAATAACATTTATGTTTATTCATTATAATGCAGTTTGCGGAAGTCTTATTACATAAAGCTCCTCATTACACACTAAGTGAGGAGTAAGGATGAGTAGCTACTACTCATAACACTTTACAAGTACGCAACTAAAGCAGTAAATGGTTGGTTGACTCGTCATCGGTGTCCACTCTGCACACAGCCCATTTTACACTTCTCCCTCATCTTGATTACCTGAAAAGGGAAGGATGGGTGAGCTAACTAGCCCAGTAGAATTCAAATCCTTAAATCAAAGGATCAGGAACACATGATAATTTAGGTAAGAACATGAATGGTATCAAGAACAGGGTCAGATAACCAAGATAACATGTCAGTGATGTATAACAGTAGTATGAAAACATAGGCATACTCAGAAATTCATATTAAGGCTCAGGTTTGGAGTCATATAAATATTCACACAGGACAGGTAATAGGATGATCATAATCAGGAGATAGTGATGCAATGTCAAACATCTTGGTGTCCTTATCCTTCTAAGACAAGGATAGAACGGATATCAAAGAGGCAATACCAGATCTCAGAATAGTAGCTTGATACAGTGATAGTAAAACTCAGGTCATGCTCAAGTATATAGCTCAAGAATTGGTTCATATATCAGTTCACACAATACAGGAAGTATTGATTCATAATCAGGAAATAGTGATGCAATGCCAAACATCCGGTATCCTTATCACTCCCGTACGGCCCGTAATGAATTCGGGTGCTCCTCCCAGGACTGGACCAGCCCTATTTGCACAGGCATATCAGTTGGTGGGGTCCAAGGACCCAATAAATGTCATCATCATAAGTTTATCATATCTCACAAGGTGTTCAAGCCTTTGAACTTCAAGTCATCAAGTAATATAAACTTAGTTGTCGAATACAGGAGAATGGACTCCACGGAGTACCATTTGGAGTTGACGGTTTCAAGGATAATTCAATAATGAGTAAGGTATCCAAAGTGGGTAATCCTTATGGTAGAATGACAGAAAATATCAAAGTAAATAAGAGGGTAATTGGTAGGCTATTAGGATGAACTTTGAACAAGGATTTACACATGTAAGAGTGCTGAAATCCAAGGTAGGACAGTAGCTGTCGACAGGAAGGAAGGATCTGTCGACAAATGGCACAGACAGAGCTCAGGTTTGCTGGCTCTGTGGGTATCTGTCGACAGATGCAAGGGATCTGTCGACAGATCCACACAGTCCAGAAACCTGGAGTTCTGGAAACATGCGCCTGTCGACAGCTCTTGGGCTGGCTGTCGACAGGAAGCAGCAGAACTTCCGTAAGTATGTTTAAATCCATTCTAAGCACCCTAATTATAGATCTTATAATTCAAGGCATGATTGATATCAAATGGAAGAGTCTAAATAGAGTTTTCACAGTGGTTTATAAACTAAACAGTCGAGATGCAACAAGAGATTGATAATTCGAACTTGGTCGGCTATAAACTAATGTAGTGTAGTATTGGAAGCATGAACTTGATAGCAATGGTTTATTGGAAAATTCCTATAAGATGGACACTAAAACTCAAGGTATTTCATGAATCCAAGTCAATGTTCGAATTATCAACCATCTAAACCGAAATCCTCACACTGTTCTAAGGATATGTTACTTCTACCAGAACTCTATATCATGAACTTGAATCAAGGTGGAAGAAGAAGAAGAGATGATCTGGAGGTAAAATAAGTATCTTCCTCCCTAACGTAAGATATTCATCAAAACTAGACGAAACTAGTAAGATTACAGTTATATCAACTTGGCTACTCAACACGAGTTATTTATCATGTGTAGAGAACAGGATTAAGGAAAAGGAGATGAATCCTACACATGGATAGCTAGGAACCTACTACCACATGCTACTGGAGGAATATCCTTTCCAACCAGAGATTATGTGAACTCAAGGAGTAGCTTCTATAGAAATACAAAACACACATAAAGTGCTAGAGGGGTTCATGACACTAGAACAGAAACTGGAACATCCAAACAGTAGGTTCTAAAGTTTATTCAAGGACATGAGTTAGAAGAGGAGAGATGAGGATCGAATCCTACTTATTGAAGAATAAGCCTTCACGTTTCCTAACTAAAGAACCTATCCCAGGAATAGAAATGCTTCTCCCCAAAGGTAATGGAGTTCCAGTAATGTTACACCGAGGTGAGAGCAGCTACAGTAGTAAAACAAGAGTAGAAGTATATTGCAAGTGCGATGGAGCTTGCAACTTCCAGTAGCTCCTCCTACAGCGACCCAGTAGCTTCTCCCACACTTTCTAGAAACAAGGAGCAGTGGAAGATAAGAACAAGGGTGCAAGAACAAGAGAAAATAGCAGAAGCTTGCGTTAGAAGGTTTGCAAGCTGTTTACGGTACAGGTTTTATAACCCCAAGCTTTTTCATGCACAAAGACACGTCAACCATGAGGTGTCATGGTAGAAACCCTTTGGTTTTTACTTAACACGTTGCACATGCAAGGATTCCCAAGCTCCACGTAGTAACCTTTATGATTACCCCAACCTTAGGGGTGCTGGCCTCTCCAAGACTCTACACGTAAGTACCCAGAAAATCCCATAAATTGGCCACCGTAATTGGCCTTAAATCAGCTGGCCAAAGATCCCTATGAAAACCTATCCAAATGGTGTCCATTTGCATTGAAATTTTAACCATAGACTAATATAATAATTTTACTAATTGTGGTGATTTTTATTATTTTTGGAATTTAGTTTACAGTAGGTGAAAAATCACCCGAAAAATAGTCGCGTCGACTTAATCTCAAAATCCGTACGTCGAAAATTCAAATAATTGCATATTAATTTCTCCCATTTTTCTGGAAATTATGATGTTCTCGAATTTTATTTCGATGTCGTTTTCCGGTATCACCCTGTGGAGGCATGCACTTCGAGGTACGATACTGGAATAACGTTCATTACCATATTTAAGTCTATCATCTAATTATCATAATTTATTAATAATCCTAAGGTATTTTAACCAAATTACTTCTATTTCTTAATATTTTAAATTTCTGGGGCGTTACAGTTCCCTTCGTGTGTGAAGGAAGACCAGCTGAGCTGGGTGTTGTAGCGTCCTTAGGGGGACTGTACCCTAGTTAGTGCAATCCTGAGTTGTTACTCAGGGACTGGACTAGGACTCCTAAGAAAAGGAAGTCCGAACCAGGATAATCCTTGTGTTGTGTGATTGTCTTCATTGCGTAATTGTTATTTAAACTAACAAGTAACTAACGTAGTTCGAAGATCGTTTGTGTGATTGTTTTTTGGTTACAGGTATCTCCTAGATTGAATTTATAAAAACCCATTCACCCCCACTCTGGGCTTGTCAACAGGGCAACAAGTGGTATCAGAGCAAGACTCTTCGACAAAGAAAGGATCCAACGATCTGAAAAGTAAAGATCCATGGCAGCCCAAGGTAATTGAAGGTCAGTCAGTCAACGACCCCCTCTCTTCGATGGTGAAGATTACCCTTACTGGAAGACCAGAATGGAATACTTTTTACAAGGACACAACTATCAAATTTGGTCGATAGTAGAAGAAGTGATCTGTCTAGTCACAAATGAGAAAGCACAATGGACAGATGATGACAGAAAGAAGATTTCCCTGAATTGCAAAGCAAAAAGTATCCTATGCTGTGTGCTCTAAGTAAGAAGGAATTCAACAGAGTTTCAGCCTGCAAATCATCAATGAAAATGTGGGAAAAGCTCAGGATTACTTATGAAGGCACAGACAAAGTGAAGGAAACAAGAATTGATATTCTTGTCACTCAATATGAAAGATTTCAGATGCAATCAAGTGAGTCCATAACCCAAATGTTCAGCCGGTTCACTGACATCACAAATGGACTGGCTAGCTTGGGGAAAGTATATGAAATGGGAGATATGGTAAGAAAGATACTTAGATCCTTACCGTCCTCATGGACTCCAAAAGTCACAGCAATAGAAGAAGCTAATGATCTGAAGAGAATGTCTGTAGAAAAACTCATTGGGTCCCTTATGGCCCATGAAATCAATATGGAAAGGCTAGGAGAGTCCTCTAGCAGAAAGAAGCACTCCAACGCCTTAAAAGCTGAAGAAGATTCACCAGAAGCAAGCTCAGCTGAAAGTGAAAGTAATGCAGACAACGAAAATGAAGAAGCTATGTTATCCAGAAGGTTACAGCGAATCTTGGCTAAAAAGAAGAAGTCTCAATCTGGTAGAAAGTATTTCAAAAGGAATAAGGATTTCAAGAAATCAGATGGAAAAGAAGTGAAGAAAGGAGAACCCTTTGCTACGAATGTAAGAAGCCATGACACATTAAGACTGAGTGTCCTAAGTTAAAGAATCAGAATTCAGGACGAAGGACAGTTCCAAGAAGTTTAGAAAGTTCAAAAAGAAAGCAATGGCAGCAGCATGGGAAAACAGTAGCGACTCAGATAGTGAGTCGAGCTCCTGCAGCGATGAAGAAAAAGCCACTTGGCTTTCATGGCAAACACTGAAGAAAAGGTAACTTCTGACTCATCTTTTAATTCATGCAATGGTTCAGACTCCGATAGTTTAGAAGAGGCTTTCAATGAACTTTATGAAAAGTATAAAGAAGTAACTAAACTATTAAAAGTAAGTAAGAAAAACATAGTCTGTATAGAAAATACAAACTCAGATCTAAAGTCAGAAAATGAACAATTAGAAAGTCAAATAATTGAACTTAAACGAAGAAATGAACTGTTATGTGAAGACCTAAAAGTTAAAAATGAACAAATAACTAAACTAGAAAAACATGAAAGTACTGATGAATTAAGGAAAGAATTGAAAACTAAATGAAGAAAATGATAAACTATCAAGCACACTAGAAAAATTTACAAATGGTAAAAACTCTCTAATATTAAAAGGTGCGAGGAGATCAGGTAAGAAGAAAAATGGATTAGGATATACACCCCAGATAATGAAGAAACCAAGGTCTATCCTAAAACATATCCAACACCAAAATTTGTACCGAACAAGATATAGCATACAAAGCTGATTTTAAATACATAGAAAAAGTGACTAAGTTATCCTGCTGTAGTCACTGCAATAGTTAGGACATATTAAAACTACATGCCCAACAAGACACAAAAAAATGGATATTAAAAGATAAAGTAATGATACTAACCAATCAGGACCCAAAAGAATTTGGGTACCTAAAGCTTGATGTCTTTATTTCAGGACAACCTCGAGCATCCAAATGGTATTTGGATAGTGGGTGCTCAAGACACATGTCAGGAAACCAGAAGTTGTTCTCTCATCTCCAAGCTGAAGATGGAACAGTTACCTATGAGATAATGGGAAAGGAATTGTAATAGACAGTGGCTCTGTGGAAAACAAAGGAAAAACAGTCATAGAAGATGTGCTACTAGTCAAGGGATTGAAGCACAATCTCATAGCATTAGCCAGCTGTGTGACAGAGGCCATCAGATCAAATTCAAGAGTCAAAGTGCAGTATACTAAAGGATGGAACAGTCATCTTCGAAGCTAATAGAGAAAAGAATTTGTATGTGCTCTATCTTGAAGAACTCAAGGTTCAAAATGTTTGCCTGGCGGCAAATAAAAAATAAATCCACAGAATTATGGCACAGACGACTTGGACACTGCAGCATAGATGGCATGAGAAAAATACTAAAGAAGAATCTTGTGCAAGGTCTACCTAAGGTCAGTACAAAGTTGGAAAGTGTATGTAAACCTTGTGCTAAGGGTAAGCACACCAAGGTCCTTCAAGTCAAAGACGGTGGTGACCACCTCAAAACCCTTGGAGCTCCTTCATATGGATCTATTGGGCCAATGAGGACTACAGTCTTGGAGGAAAGAATTTTGGATTTGTCATAGTTGATGACTACTCAAGATTTCATGGGTATTCCTAGAGCATAAAGATGATACTTTGAGAGTTTTGTAAGCTTCAGTAAGAAAGTTCAGAAAGATCAGAAGTTCAGCATTGTGTCTATCAGATCAGATCATGGTGGTGAATTTCAAAATGAGAAATTTCTAGATTTTGTGATGATCAGGGAATGAGCACAATTTCTCAGCACCAAGGACACCTTAACAGAATGGCATCGCTGAGAGGAAGAACAGAACCCTATTGGACATGGCAAGAACTATGCTCTCAGAATATGATCTGCCTAGATACTTTTGGGCTGAAGCAGTCAATACAACAAGCTATATTATCAACCGTGTATGATCAGGCCAATCCTGAAGAAGACTGCATATGAACTATTCAAAGGGAAAAAGCCTTAGATCAGTCACTTCAGAACCTTTGGGTGCCCTTGCTTCATTCACAACAATGGGAAAAGAGATATCGGTAAGTTGGATGCCAAATCAGATGAAGACATCTTATGGGGTATACGTCTAAACTAAAGGCTATAGAGTGTTTAATAAACGTACCTTGTTGATTGAACAATCTGTGCACATTATTTTTGATGAAACTGACCTTCCTTGAGAAAGGAAGTAGATAGTGACGATGATGATGCAGAAGAACTATCCAGAAACTAAAGGATGCATCAATTGAGGACGAGGATGATCCCCTGGAAGAATTACAACAAGAAGAAGTTACTCATGAAAACCTTCCAAAGGAGTGGAGATACAAGAAAGATCACCCACTTTAAAATATCATTGGTGATCCATCCATGGGGTAAGAACAAGAGGTAATGTTATTCCTTGTGATTATTTAGCTTTTGTTCTCAGATAGAGCCTAGGACAGTCAATGAAGCTCTCTCTGATGAATCTTGGATAGTAGCCATGCAAGATGAATTAAATCAATTCAAGAGAAACCAAGTATGGTCTCTTGTTCCTAGACCATCAGACCATCCAGTCATTGGCACCAAATGGGTGTTCAGAAATAAACTGGATGAAACTGGTGCAATCTTAAGAAACAAGGCCAGGTTGGTAGCTCAAGGCTATTCTCAAGAGGAAGGCTAGATTTCGATGAACCTATGCACCTGTAGCTAGACTTGAGGCCATTAGAATATTACTTGCATATGCATCTGCTTTGACTTGACACTATTTCAAATGGACGTTAAATCCGCCTTTTAAATGGTTTCATAAAAGAGGAAGTTTATGTGGAACAACCTCCGGGCTTTGATGACACAGAATTTCCTAATCATGTTTTCAAACTTCACAAGACATTATATGGTTTAAAGCAAGCTCCTAGAGCCTGGTATGAAAGGCTTAGCTCTTTCCTTCTAAACAATGGTTTCAGCAGAGGTCAGGTAGATAGTACACTTTTTATAAAGTCAAAAGTCAAACAATCCTACTGGTTCAATCTATGTAGATGATATCATTTTTGGTTCTACTGATGAGTCTCTTGCAAGTACTTTGAAAAGTTAATGCAGGGAGAATTTGAAATGAGTATGATGGGAGAACTCAACTATTTCCTTGGACTACAAATCAAACAAGGAAAGGAAGGAACTCACATCAGTCAAGCTAAGTACACAAAAGAACTATTGAAGAAATTCGGATTCGAAAATACCAAACCACTGTCAACACCAATGAGTACATCAACAAGAATGGACAGTGACAAAGATGGTAAGAAAGTAGATCAAAAGATCTACAGAGGTATGATAGGTTCACTCCTTTATTTAACAGCTAGTAGACTGATATTCTATTTAGTGTATGCATGTGTGCTCGATATCAGGCAGATCCTAGAGAATCACATTTAATTCTGTGAAAAGAATATTTAGATATCTAGCAAGATCTCATGACTTAGGTCTATGGTATCCAAAACAATGTGAAATTAGCTAGTAGGTTACTCTGATGCTGACTATGCTGGATGTAAATTAGATAGAAAGAGCACCAGTGGTTGTTGCCAGTCCTTGCAGGGTGTTTGATTTCTTGGTCCTCAAAGAAACAAAATTCAGTAGCACTCTCTACAGCTGAAGCTGAGTACGTGGCTGGAAGCTGCTGCACACAACTCTATGGATAAAGCAACAGCTTGAGGACTTTGGTTTAAATATCAAATCGATCCCGTTGCTATGTGACAACACCAGTGCCATTAATCTCACCAAGAATCCAGTCCAGCACTCAAGGACCAAACATATTGAGGTTAGATATCATTTATTCGTGATCATGTTGCAAATGGAAATATTGAAATATCTTTATTGATACAAATGGCCAATTAGCAGACATTTTCACAAAAGCCTTACCTGAAGAGAGATTTACATCTCTTAGAAGGGAATTAGGCATGTGTAATTTGTGATAAAAGTTTGCTTACAAGTGGCATATTAAAGTTTAGAATTAAAGCAAATTTCCCTCCTTGGCGATAAGCAAGAAAAAATTCAAATTATATTGCAATAAACTCTCTCTCATTGAAGTCCAGTTGAACGGTCAAAATCTTTTGTCGTTTTCTCCTCCGCTTGGCGCCTCACTTTCCACGTAGCATTAATTTATTCATAAAATCGATGTCAGAACGATTCGTGCCTCATCGTCTACCTTTCTCCTCTTTTAGCCTGCCGCTCGAGCAGATGCCCTAACACTCCATCTCAATCCTCTGCAAATTCGAATCTTCCTCCTACTTCTCGCAACATTTCTTGAGGATTCTTTCTCCTCACCTTCCGTCTCCACCCTCCGTTATCTTTCCCACCTGAATCTATGGCCGCTCCTATCATCGCGGCAGTTTGGGTGGCTACAGCGCCGAGTTCCTCACTTCTGAGGAGCAGGAGAGGTTCACATTTGTGAAGACGAAGCTCTGTGGCAACAAAGAAGTAGATGTAGCTATCTGCGGAAAAGTGGAATGAGCAGCTTAGTAGAGTTGATCAATCAGATGCAGTGGACAGAAATTTCCACCTTTTCTGAGGTCAGTTATCCGGACTTGGTAAAAGCCTTTTTTGTGTGTATGCGAACAGAGGAAGATGGGTCTCTGGTTCGTCAGTAAAGGGAACTTTGATTAGAATAGACCCTGAGTTGCTGAAAGTGTTGTTCAATGTAAAGTCTTCCGGATTAGTGGGATTCACTCTGAGGATGCCCAAGTGAAAGGTCTGGGAATTATAGGGCCAGGATTCAAGCTGAGAGACGGCAAGATCGACATAAATCAACTATCAGCCTTCAATCTTCTTTCCATTTTATTGTCTGTCAAATCTTAGTTCCCAGAAGTGCAACGTTTTCATCTTGCACAAAGGCCGATTCGGACATGATGTACTGGGCCATTCAGAATAAGGAAATAAATATGGCCGCAGTGATAATGGAAAGAATGAAGTTTGCAAGAGATCAGATTTGGGACACCAAGAGTAAGTTAAATGTGTCCCTGCCTTATGTCCATATACTCACCAAAATTTTCAAACACTTCAGTGTTGATTTCTCTGGGGCAGTTGTAGAGAAAATGGGCCAAGCAATCAGGTCCAGGAATCTGAAGAAGAGTGGTTTCTCTGTGGAGAATGGTATTTGGTTCAAGGCTTCAGTGGCCGAAGGCGAGGCCATCATTATCGACACTGCAGTTGTTCATCCGGAGATGGGATCAGCAAATATGGATCCAGAATTGCCAGTGGAGTCAATTTTAGCTCCAGCAGTTGAAGCAGCAGCAATCTTCAAGACCCTCCATTGCAGAAATCAGTATGAAATGCAGTTGAAGAAGAAGAAAGGCGTCTGTAGAAGCTTCAGGATTTCCAGAAGAACCAGTTCAAACCTTTGCAGAAAGGCGCATTGAGGATCTCCTCCCAGAGGACATTATTCTGTTGAGGACCCACATCCCTCAATTGTAGTTGCATCGATTCTGGCAGACATCATAGATTCCATTCCTTTTATTTCCAGTGCTCCAGAAGCAAGTAGCAGTGTTGCTAAAGAGACTGTGGCACCACCCACACATGATGAGCAAATGGAAGATGTTCCAGTCGAGATCGAGCACCAAGCTGACCAAGGTGACTCACAAGTGGAACCTGCTCCCAGTCAGGGGGAGCAAGTATCAGATGAAGAAAATGCTCCTATTGAGGGGGAGCTATCAAAAGAAGGTCATGAAGGTGCATCTCCAGATGTTGAGAAGGTTGAAGAGCAAAGAGATTTTTACAATCTGGATGACAGAGAAGGTGACTGCAAGCTCTT